>CM053774.1:73554810-73704035 GCA_028658325.1 Potorous gilbertii | reverse complement strand
CAGGGAGCTTTTGAATCTCCTTTTCCATTTCGCTAATTCTGCTTTTGAAAGCATTCTTCTCCTCATTGGCTTTTTGAACTTCTTTTGCTAATTGAGTTAGCCTATTTTTCAAGGTGTTATTTTCTTCAGCATTTTTTGAGGTCTCCTTTATCAAGGTATTGATCCATTTTTCATGCTTTTCTTGCATCTCTCTCATTTCTCTTCCCAGTTTTTCCTCCATCTCTCTCACTTGATTTTCAAAATCGTTTTGAGCTCTTCCATGGCCTGGGCCCATTGAATATTTATTTTGGATGTTTGGGATACAGAAGTCTTAACTTCTATGTCTTTCCCTGATGGTAAGCATTGTTCTTCCTCATCTAAAAGGAAACTAGGAAATATCTGTTCACCATGAAAGTAACCTTCTATGGTCTTATTTTTTTTCCCCTTTTTTAGGCATTTTCCCAGCCAGTTAGTTGACTTCTGAGATTCCTCTCCACACCCACCTCACCTCCATATCCACCCAGCTAGTGCTTGGGGTCTGAGATTCAAATGCTGCTTCCCAGCCCCAGGGCTTTCAGCGGGGGTGGGGCCGCTATTCAGTTAGAGATTAAGTTCAGGTGCTCAGGTCGGGGCAGGGCTGCGTCATAGGGCTTAGTTCCCTCAGGGGGTTTATGCAGAGACCTTCAACAATGGATCTGAGCTCCTCCTTGCTTTGGGAGCCCCTGTCCTCCCCTGCTTCTGCTGTTGCCTCCTGAGGGGGCCTGAGTTATGGGGACACCCTGTCCCTTCTTGGCGAGCCAGACAGGCTCTCTCACTAATCTTTGGCATCTGTGGGTGGATGGGCCTGCTCAGCCACTGGAGATTCTGTCCCTGAAGACTGTTTGGATCTGTTCCTCTCCGTGCTGTGTGGCCAAGGCAGGGCTGGGCTCTGCTCCAGTCCCGTGCGCAATGGACTTTTGGTGTCGGTTTTTCAGGACTCTCTAGAACAGAAATCTCCTCCACTCCATTGCTGTGTGGCTTCTGCTGCTCCAGAATTTGTTGGGAGTTCTTTTTACAGGTATTTTATGGGCTGTGGGTTTGGAGTTAGCATATGTGAATCCTTCTACTCTGCCATCTTGGCTCTGCCCCTGGTAGAGTTTTAAAGTTTACAAAATGCTTTCCTTGTACTCACCCTGTGAGTTAGATAGTGGATGCATTCCCTCCATTTTCAAGGTTAGGATGCTGATGTTTAGAGGAGTCAAATGACATCTCCCTACTTGCAAAGGGTGGGACTGACGATGCAAAACCATCTTCCAGCTTAAAATCCAATGCTATTTTCTCAAGCAGCTTTCTGGAAATATCCCTTTTGATCATTTGAGGCATCAGTGTTCTGTTTCCTCACCTAGAAGTAAAACTATCATATTTTTGTATCTTCTCAAAGCACCCAGGGTAGATAATTCCCATTTTTTTTTTTTTTTGCTACTGCTACTGCTGCTGTCTTCAGATCTGCTCTCCACAGACTAGTCCCTGGAGGAGAGAAGAAATTTTTTGCCCTGAAATCCAGCTGACTTGAATGATGAGCGCTCACACATCTCCAACCATGTTTCCTAGACTCTACCATCCCAGGCATACCTGATATCCACACATTCCATTTCTTCCTCTGAGAAAAACAATCAAAGTGACATCATCACGACTCCTGGAAATAAGTCATTCAAGTACCTTATGACTCCATTTACTATCCCTGTTACTCACCAGACCAAAATTCCCTTCTTAGCCACTACTCCCCGATATGTGTTAGAATATAAGCACGGAAGGCAGGAGCTTTTTTTTATGTGTATCTAGCACTGATCACAGTAGCTGGCATATAGTAAGTGCTTAATAAAGCGGGTCAGGAAGAGAAGGTAACAAGCATTTAGTAAGTGCCTGTTATATGCTAGGCACTGTGCTGAACGCTTTATGAACATTATCTTATTCAGTCCTCACAAAAATCACAAAATGCTATTTCATTCATTTATTCAACAGACAACTTGGTTCATTAGGAGGAGAGTAATAGGAACTGAAGGGGATTGTTTCCACTCCCCATAGAGGTCTTTTCTACTGAAATCTGTGGATTTCTGATGCAAAGGTAAAGGAAGAATCATGGGACCATAGATTAAGATCTAGGAGGCATCTTACGGATGTTTCATATAAGGAAACCTCTGATTCACCTCTCTCCATCTAGTGCTTTGTGATGGAGGTGACTTAAGAGTTGTGCTTCCAACCATTCTGGAGAGCAGTTTGGAACTATGCCCAAAGGGCTATAAAAATGTGCATACCCTTTGACTCAGCAATATTGCTTCTAGGGCTGTGTCCCTAAGAGATCATTAAAATGGGAAAAGGACTCACGTGTTCAAAAATATTTATAGCAACTCTTTTTTGTGGTGGCCAAGAACTAGAAATAGAGGGAATGTCTCTCAATTGGGGAATGGCTGAACAAGTTGTGGTACATGAATGTAATAGAATACTATTGTGCTATAAGAAATGATGAACACGTGGGCTTAAACCTTGAAAGATTTATATGAACTGATGCTAAGTGAAGTAAGCAGAACCAGGAGAACATCATACACAATAGCAGCCACAGTGTGTGAGGACTATATCTGATAAACTTAGCCTTTCTTAGCAAGGACCCAAAGAATTTCCAGAGGACTCACAAAGCAAAATGCCATCCACATCCAGAGAAACAGCTATAGAGTCAGAATGCAGAATGAAGCAGACTATTTTCTTTTTTCTTTGGTTTTGTTTGGGTTTTTCTCATGGTTTCTCCCATTCATTTTAGTTCTTCTATGCAACATGACTAATGTGAAGATGTGTTTAATAAGAATGTATGTGTAGAACCCATATAAGATTGCATGCCATCCTGGGAAATCCAAACTTCAAAGAAAAAAATCCCCTTAACGAAAGGATTTGTTCTGTAAAACTTCGGACTCAGTCAAAAGGTCATACCCAAGGACTTAGAAGGCCACATGCAGTCTTGAGGCCGCAGATTCCCCACCTCTGTACTAGATGATCTTAAATGTCTCTCCCAGCTCTAAATTCTGTGATCTTATGAAGTGTGAAAACATCCAAATAATTCCCCCAAAGCCCTTCTAAATTCTAAGGCAAGCACAATCTTTGTTGATGAATTTTTAATATTAAATGCAACCATCCTATTAGCTTTAGGCCAAAGACTCTGTACAGCAGAGTTGTATTTTTATTATACTTGATTCTTGGAGCACAATCTGACTTCGTTAAATGATTACAGGCCTCCAAGTTACTGAACCTTAGTGGTAGTTCTGATAGCTCTGATTTATTTGTTGCCAAGCCCTTGGTCAGTAACACAATTCTCAATTGTAACATTTTTTCCTATAGGAAAAATGGGATCTTCTTCATAATATTATTTCTAGGAATATGCTGTGGCTGAAAGTGAGGGTTGCCTATCCAAGTGATGAACTTAGTGGACTGTCAAATTGATTAACAAAAGTCTCTTCCAAGAATTCTCATTCTCCCCTTTTCTCCTCCTACCATTTCTTGACCTTCAAGATTAACTTGTTTTGTATTCATTCATTCATGTATTTATTCACTCACTCACATATTCATTCATTGATTCATCCAGTAATCATTGATTAGCACCTACTAATGTGTTAGGTGCTAGAGATACAAAAAAAAAGTGAAATAATCCTTCCCCTTAAGGAGCTTGCATCATAAGTCGAGGAGGAGGATTTACTCTCTATATAACTTTTATACACACACATGCACACATGTGTGCATGTGTGGCTTCTTTCTGAGCTCCTCTCTTTTAGGGACCCTGAAGAAGGACAATTTTCTCCACTTGCAGAAGACATGAAGCAGGAGTGTGCTGGAGTCAGTCCTAACTAGCTTGTAGAACCCAGGGTTAAATTTTCAACATTAGCATTTACACTTCAAAAATCAGCAATTGCTAAAAATCAGGGCTTGATTTACGATTTTCTTAATTGTCTAGACTTAATAAAGTGTTAATTATACAGATTAAGCTTAAAAGTATGTGTATATACATTTTTTTTCACCCAGAGAAACTAGATGTTAAACGCTCATTGATATACCATGGACATGCAACTTCCTTTGTTAAATATTTCTTTTCTGGTATTAAGAGATAAAAAGAGAGTAGCAGTTATAGTAGGCTCTGCCTCCAACCTGTATTTACAGACTTATTTCATATTACTTGCCTTCACAAATTGTGTCCAACGGAACTGGATTGCTATCTGTTCTATTTGTGGAATGGAGTCCCTCCCCATCTCATCATCTTACATTTATCATCCTTCAAAGTTTTTCCTGATTGTAGAAACATAGATTTAGAGTTGGAAGAACCTTAAAGGTCATCTTCTCCTAGTTTTTCTTCTTTTCTCCCTTCTCAAAGTAGTTGGTACTGTCAAATGGTTCAATATCAGAAATGGATGAGGTTTTATCAGTGAAAATGACATGAAAGAAGAAGCATTTCCATCTACTTTACCACCCAAGGTTCATGGGATCTTTTCTATGTGACTCACAGCTGAAAGCTGTTATACGTATTGTCTCACTCTATTATATAACAGGTGATTCTTGAAAGCAAGGACTGCCATGTTTTTCTATTTGTAATGCCAGGGCTTAACCCAGGGTTTCACATGCAGAAAGCACTAAAGAAATACTTTTGTTCCCCCTATAATTCCTTTGTCCCTTTATGGTGCCTTGGAAAGGGAACTAGATTTAGAATCAAAGGACTTGAATCCAAATTCCAATTCTGTCAGTTTTTCCCTACAGTAGGTAGGGGGTGGAGGTAGGGGGAAGCAGGCAGCAAAGTCTTGACCAGCTTCCCTTTAGGACTTTTGTATAGGGGGACCTGAGGCCACTCAGACTCTTTAGCTACCAGGACTTTTCCTTAGGACTGCTCTCTAACTTTCACCTTTCTTGGCATTGGGCCAATCTCTTTGTCACAGAGCATAGGAATAAGAGATACTTGAATTTCAACTAAATGTACAGGCAGCAAGTTTCTTGCTTTTCATCTTAGGGACCTCCAGGTGGAGAGGTGCCAATAATTGAGGGCACCATGGGCTTGGTTGCTTCCAATCCTGGTTTTTTTTTGTTCCTGAGTTATTGACTCAATGACCAAATCTGCTTGTCTCTTTCTCTTGCATCAACTCTGCCCCTCTATTTTATTAAATATTAATATCATTTTTTTAAAAAAGCCTCATTTTCCTTATTTGTAAAATGGGGCAAGGGGAGATGGGATTAGATGACCTATAAAACATATAAATATATAATATAAAATATCAATATGTAATATATAAAATGCCTTCTACTTCTTACTCTACAATTCTATGAGATCACTGAATCGTAAGAACTCTGTTTTCCTTTCTGCTCTGCTCTGAAATGAAGTCACTTTTCTGACTGCAGAGGAGTCACCTAGTCCTTCAATGCCTTTGCCCTCCTATTTGGGAGGCAGAATTCAACAGTCAGAGGATGCCATTCATAGAAGACAGAGTCATATGTAAAGTTGAATCTCCTGTGGGGGTATGAAACAGGGTTACTCAAAGCTAAGTCACTCTCCTTTATGTTAAACTACACTATTAATTAGGTCATTTTAGCATCGTGGTACTTTACAAAAGACACAAATCCTGGCCCAGTGTGTGTTTGTACCCAGCACAGACACATTCCTGTGGCCCTGCCCCTGATGAGAACATCTTGACTGAATCAAAGATGCACCCCTTTCAATGTTCTCAATGGGAAGGCAGGACCATTTGTGTTGGGAACACAATAGAGAATTGGAGCCTTTGAATTCCTGTAGCTCTGAAGATTCCTTCAGGTATGTGAGGCCCACTGTTTCTGACTGGGTAGAAGCAGGGCAGAGATTGTATGTATTCTTTGAGCCTCAACATAAGGAGGAAGATGCAAAAACCTCCGAGTTCAGTGACCAAAGTCAAGGGACTAGAAAATTACATGAAGGAGTAAATAAAGATGCTTCCTAGAGATTACTCTCCTTGAATCCCCCCAACCCTCACCACCATGAAGGGTTAGAGGCTCCAGGTTAATGCCTCAACTTTCAGATAGCGCTCTCTGTCTTTTCTGTATATGTACCTAAACTGCCAACACAGGCTGCCCAGACTCCAACACAGATGTATCTAAAGATCACCAGAGCCCCTTTGGCTTGGTTAGATGATCAGTGTTGGTAATGTTAAAAATAACAGCAGTGATGACATTTTTATGCCGTACTATGCCACAATGTATCAACAAGGACCCTGACATACACAGCAGGGCCTGCTGTACAAGTTCTTAGATCTGCTTTTCTAAAAGAAAAGCAACTTTTTTTGGGTTGGTCAACAATCATTTTAATCAAACACATATATCATCCAGTTAGTACAGAGAAAATATAAACAAAGAAATACAAATCTGGACCATTAGCAATACATACATCATAGATCAACAGACAGATCCAACTGTCTAACCATTACATGCATACATAGTTACCAGAAAGAGAAGCACCCACATCTCGGTTTTCAAAGCTGGGGGGAGGGGAGCTCCTTAGTGGTTGCCCAGCGTCTCATCTGGCTAAACAAACACTTCCACTGAACAAGCTCCAAAGTAAAAGCTCACCTCAGAGTATTTATACACTTTCCAGAGTCAAAGGGCAGGACCTCTGACCCAGTGCCTCAACAGAAATGACCAAAAGCCTATAAATGGGTGAGGAAGATCTTTAACTCTTTCTCCCACCCACCATTGACTTTGCATTGACATTACAGAGACTTCTCAGGGTCACATAACTTATAAGTGTTTGAGGCAGGATTTGAACTCAGGTCTTCCTGACTCAGTCTCCAGTTCTCCATCCACTGGCAGACCTAGTTGCCTAGCTGCCAGTTCCAAGTATTATACTAGGTGCTAGGAATGCAAATGTAAAATATGAAACAGTCCTTACTCTCAAGCTTACATTCTATTGAGGAGACAACATAATTATATATAGAATATATAGAATAAATATTATATAATAAATAATGTCATATGATTATATACAGACTAAATATATACAGAATGAATATAAAATAAACAAAGGTAATTGTGGAAGGAGGGTACTACCAGTGTGTATTTAGGGTTTTAAAGGTTTCTTGTATAAGATGGTTCTTGAATTACATCTTTAAGGAAGTGAGTGAGAGATTCAGTGAAATAACAACGAGGAGAAGGCCAGCTTGGATGGATAGTAGAGTGTAGGAAGGAGAGTAATGTAGAACAAAGCTGGAAACACAGGCTGGGACTAGGTTACAGAGGGTTAGAAATTTGTAGTTTATCTTAGACACAATAGAGAGTCACTGGAATCTATTGATTCTATTGAATGATCAGATCTGCACTTAAAGAAAATTACTGTGGCAGCTACATGAAGGTTGGATTTGAGTGAGGGGAGACAAAAAGGGAGAGGGCCATTGCAAAAGCATAGAGGTGATGAGATGTTGTTTTAGAAACAGGAGGGGGATGGGTGGTGGAGGGGTAGAGTTTGGGAAAAGAAGATAACTTCTGTTTTAGATGCATGACTTTATTAGTCATCTGAATAATGAATAATAAAAATTACAGAGATAAGTAAACTCATGGGAGCTAATGAAGTCACTGAGAGTGACAGTATAGACCAGGGGTTCTTAAACTGGGGTCTTGTAAACTTTTTGTAGAAAAATATTTTAATAACTTTGAAAATTGTAATGTATTTTGTGCATTTAAAACCTATTTATTATGTTACATATTAAAATATATGTTATATACAATATAGCATATTTAACATATTCCCCTAATAACATGTAAAAAAACAATTTTTGACATTTGTTTTTTAAAATTTTGAGACCAAAATTCTCTCCCCACTTTGTCCTCTCCCCCATCACTGAGAAAGCAAGCAATTTGATATAGGTTATACATATGCAGTTATGCAAAACATATTTCCATATTTGTTATGTGAAAGAAAACATGGACCAAAAAAAGATCCCAGGAAAAATAAAGCAAAAAAAAAAATTATGCTTTGATCTGCATGTAGACTCCATCAGTTCTTTCTCTGTAGATAGCATTTTTCATCATAAGTCCTTTGGAATTGTATCATTGGATACAATGTATCCAATTGTATCTTTGGAATAGGATCATTGTATTGCTGAGAATAGGTAAGTCATTCACAGTTAATTATTGTACAATATTGCTGTTACTGTCTACACTATTAAGTTCAGATTTTTCTGAGAGCATCCTTCTCATTCTCTCTTATAGTACAATAGAATTTCATCACAGTCATACCACAAATGATTCAGCCATTCCCCAGTTGATGGGCATCCCTGCAGTTTCCAGTTCACTAATAAAAGAATTGCTATAAATATTTTTGTACATATAGGTCCTTTTCCTTTTTGTTTTTTTATCTGTTTTTATTCTTATTTTAATGAGCATTTTTCTAATCAATAGTGATTTAGATAGCTTTGATTATTTTCTCTGAAAACTGCCTGTTCATATCCTTTGACCATTTCTCAACTGGGTAAGAACTAGTCTTCTTATAAATTTGACTCAATTCCCTATATACTTACTTGAGAAATATCAGTGAAACTTTGTCAGTGAAACTTATTTTTTATGCTTCTCTTGAGTCTTTTATTGAATATCAATGTATATTTTTGAATATCTGGTCTTTTCATCAGGTCCCATACTCTGTGCATCTATTTTTCAGATGCATTTATTTTATACAGCAAATTGTTAGTTTTTTTCCCTTTATTTATGGAGCTGGAGGGACTGGGGCTGCTAAGTGATGCTGAGTATTACCTGCTGGGCCTGGAATCAGGAAGACCCAAGTTCAAATCCAGACTCAAACACCTAATAATTGTGTGACCCTGGGCAAGTCACTTAACCTGTTTGCCTCCGTTTCCTCCTCTATAAAATGAAAATAACCACACCACTTACTTTGCAGAGTTATAGTGAGAATCAAATGACAGAATGTTTTCAGCACAGTGCCTGGCACATTGTAGGCACTATGTGACTGTTAGCTCTTTTGATGATCATGATGATGATGGAATTCCACAACTGGACTTTAAAACTCAAGCTTGAATGAATATTTGTACTGCTTGTACCCAGGGGCTAGTCCTAAGAGTTCTAAGTATTTAAGTTTTCTGATGTTATGAAATGCTGTTTGTTTCATTACTTGGTGTTTCTATTTTTTTACATTGTGGATGAGTTTTGATTACACTCCATGTGGTTCTTCATTACCATTCTGGTTTTTTGGGTGGGGTATGGAAAACAACTACTCTGCCATCTTACTGATCATGGGGAAGTCCATTTAATATTCTTTCAACATTCAAGGAGCATTTATTAAGTGACTACCCTATGCCAGGCACCATGCTAGCTACCATAAAAGTATCACAAAGACAAAAAATAATCCTTGCTCTCAGGGAGTTTGCATTCTATTAGGGTTTCCTTGGATCCTCATGTTTCTCCCAAAGAGGAAAGACTGATCCTAGAACCTGTGGGGTGAAGTCTACAGGTGGGAATCAGAGAGGAGGAAGAATAGGACAGAGGGCAGGGTTGGCGTGAGAACAGAAGTGTAAGGAGGAGACCAGAGAGCCAGGAGAGTCATTAAACTACTTACAAGGAGCTTGACTGTGTCTTTTTTATTTTCAAGGTAGCAAGTCATTGAATATCTGTTATGTATGTGGCATGAATATTCATTTTGACAACAAATGCAATGGGGCACATTAATTAAGGAGCTGTTTTCTTTATTTTGTATACCTGGAGTTAGGGGCTTCTTTAATTCAAAATGCAGATATATGCAAAATACTATGCAAATACTTACAATTTAGAAGCAACCTTGGCCTTTTTTTTTTTTAATTGAACATCCCAAGAGCTTTGAGTCTCATGGCAAAATAGCTACCTGGACTCAGAACTGGGGCCCAGCCTCTCTAGGTGCTTAATTTAAATCTCTGGCAGAGGAGCTGGGGGTGTTTGAAAGATACTGCCTGTCCAGCACTGACAGTGACTCTCCAATAAGAGCTGGATGATGAGAATTCGCCCAGCAGGACAGAGGTGGTTATGACTCCTCTTAAGCAATTTGCCTCTGGGGAGAAGGACTCTAAGGGAAACTAAACAGAAGCTGCTGGGGTTGTTTGACATTTACAGTTGAAGCCCTAATTTGAAATTCTTCACTTTCATCAACCTTCACATCCACTCATTCAGAAGGGGAACTCCTTCTTCCCCCCTTCCAGTCTTCTGTACACTCTTAATCAGAATGTAATATGCAGTGGTACCCAGTAGCAGCTCAGGCAGTCATGTTAAGCCTGCCTTTAATCAGGCCTTGATGCTGTTTTCCTCTTTGAAGATGATTTCCTTTTCCTCTGGAGGAGTTCAACACTCCTACAAAACTTCAGAGGCGATTTTGCTAAATGTTTCGAAGTCACATGTGCATTATTAGTTCAGAGGATTTCTTGCCTGCAATGTTAGTAATATTAGCAGTAAGCACTGCCTCAAGGCCTTGTTTATGGATCCCAGGCAGGGATCAGGCGCATTTTTCAGATGGCTTTCTTTTAAGGATGAAAATGGAAATGAATTCAGTACAGCACCATAGTTAGTATTGGATGATCTTTTCTGGGCAGATGCAGTTTTTTCATTCAGATGGTTAGGTTTGAGTTGCTTTGAGTTTGGAGAGATGGGTGATATTTTATTTTCTTGGCCATTTTGATGGTGCAGATGTATTGGCTGGCTTTGTCAAGTTTTATGGCACGAGGAATCCATTAATACCAAATTACTTTGTTCCTAATCCTCTTTTCTCATTAGTAGAATATATGCTTCTTGAGGACAGGGACTGTCTCACTTTTATCTTTTTGTCTCTAAAACCTAACATCATGTTGTTAAACAAATACTTAGAGAAAAGTGGATGCCTGCTGATTTTGGAAAGACTAAGCAAGTTGTGGTACAGGATATAATAAAAAGGTTTTTCATGATAAGAAATGATGAATATGAACAAGGCTGAGAAGCATGAAAAAGATTTTTTGAGCTGATAAAAAGTGAAGTAAGCAGAACCAAGAAAACATGACACACACAATAACTACAAAAATATAAATTGAAAGAACAAAGCAAAAAAAACTGAACAGTGTATAATTGTCATGATCAGATTTGGCCCAGAAGAATCTCTGGACCATAGATTTGGAGATACAAGGGACCTTCAATCATCTGGATTTGTCTTGTCTTTTTGTCATGTGATTTTGTGCAAGTCCTCCACACTCTCTGCTCCAGGTGACTTTCTAAGACTGTGGCAGAGAAGGTGCTGATCTATATTAGAAGGAATTTCCTCACCTAGGACTTCACTATCTCAGTGAAATAGCAAATCTAGTCCCTATCCCTGCTGCCAGTGATATACCTCTCTATACCATATCAAGTTAGGTGACACATGAAAAATGTATTCAGTAGAATAAAGGGAATGACAAGGTTATAAATGGGAAGGGATTGAGTCAAGTATTCATTATTCTCAGCACCCATTCTCCAAATAAGGTATTATATATAAAGTGCTTTGCAAACCTTAAAATGCTACATAAATATCAGCCAAAGAAATCACTGTTACCCCCAGTATTGATAGTTGACTTCTATTTAACTCCCAATTTTCCTCAAGATGGTGGAAGAGAGTCATATCAAGTTATTAATGGAAAGGTGATAGGGAAACTCACCTCAGCAATACTTTTGGAAGCACTTGGCTTCTTGACCTGGAAACTAGAATGTTTGTTGACTTCTTTTGGTGTGGCATCATCAGTCTTGGGAGTGCTGACCTTTTTTTAGTTCTGTAAGTTAGTGAGGTCTGGTCTCTCTTGGCTCTACAAGTATTTCTTCTAGATATATTAACCCTGGCTTGTTCTAGCGACAGCTTCCATTCTTCTCCACTCTTTTATCTTTTTGTACTCTTACAGCTTGTAATAATCCTACAGCCTTTTCAAAACTGCTATAAGCATGCCTATCCAGTCAGGGTATGTGCTAGATAATGTTGCTAATGTGGGACCCATGCACAGGCTTCTGGGAGATGTAATTTTCTCAAATAAGAACTTTTTTCCAGTGATTAAGATTCTCATCTCATCAGCACTTGCTCTGCCACAGTCTTAGAACTGTGATAACATGGGATCTCTACACAGATGCCTTCCTTCCATCCACCCCAATCTCTTTTATTTTTCACTCTTTTATGTACTTATCATGTCTCATCATGTTATAAATGTCTGTGTTTCTCTCCTATCCACCATTAGACTATGGGTGCTTCCTGAGAGCTCTGTCTTAAATTTTATCTCCCTATAAGGAACACGATAGAATCTCCAACTTGTTAAACAAAGAAGCCTGAAAACTCTAGTATAAGACCATCATTAATGGCCCCAAACCTCTCAAGTGAGAAAGAACATTAATTTGCTGCCAGTTCCCTAGCCATTCCCTCTCCTGTCCCTAGCATGAGCCTACAGCAGTCCCACACTGTGACCTTTACCCCAAGTCTGTACTCTCCTGCTCCCCATACCCAAAGGCTGGTCCTGTTTGACCCAGATAAAAACCTTATAAGAACCTATCCCACTTCATGTGTCTTGGTCACCTAATTCCATTTAGGACTTCAGTAGACTTCCTTATGTCCTTTCTCCCTGATAGCCTCTCGGTTTATCTGAGTGTCTTCCTTTAATAAACATACTTGCTTCACCTTCTTTCTGCTCCTGTCTTGGGCTACATTTTGTATTCTGATGTTCTGCCTTCCAGCCAGGCCAGTTTTCTCTTTTTTTCTCTCTTTTTCATCCAGGTCTGTGACTACACCTACATCCTATGGCCAGAATTGGGAATCTGTGGCCTCTAGGGCCCAAATGGCCCTCTAGGTCCTCAGCCCTTTGACTGAATCTAAACTTCACCAAACAAATCCCCTTAATAAGAGGATTTGATCTGTAAAACTTGGACTGAGGTAAAAGACCACACCCAAGGACCTGGAGAATGTAGGATGAAAGGACTGAATTAAGGACTACACAAACAAATGCTAGGGTCTTACTCCTTCTTGAAGGTGGATAGAGACAACAGGACCTGCCCCAAACAAATGCCCCTAGGGCTTTTCTCCTTAGCAACATAAAAGGAAGATAACTTTTCTTAAATTGGACCTTGGCATTCTGAACTAAATCTCTAAGAACATACTCTCAGTATTCAGCATAGTGATTTGTACCAAAAAAAACCCCAAAATCAAAAAAACTTTCTAAATATATAAGTGAATGAATGGATTTAGGACCTGCTTTCCATTTTCAGATGATAAAACTGAGGACCAGAAAGGATCATGAAGAAGAGACAGAATTGGTCCTTCACTATGGGCACAGTGACCACTCCTGGATGTCTGCCAATGCAAGGGCTTGTTTCAAGCATGTTGCATCAAAGAAGAGCCATGATTTGGCAGAGGATGATGCTTTCCGGCTTTGTTGTGCTCTCAGAGAGTGGTTGGGATGGCATACATATGCTTAAAGTATGCAAAAGAGCTTCTTCTCTCCTGGTTTCTAGAAAAGTGCCAGCAGCCTGAAGCCTAGAATATCATCTGGATCTGCTGGATGGAAGCCTGGCTGGATTGGATTGTATGAGAGGATGGCACAGACCTACTTTAAGACCTCCTTAGAGTTTTCTTTGATAAGGATTGGATCTACAAAGTGATTTCTACTGGTGGTAGTACTCTGCATCTGTACATCCTTTTTTATTAGTTCTATTTTTAACTAATCTCAATTTCTCTTTACAGGAATGGAAACAAGAGGGAAAGATGTAGGGAAAGGAGGGAGAACCAGGGACTTTGGAAGACTTCTGAACATTAGAAACCAATTGACTGAGATATATTGAGTTCCAGAGATACAAAAATCAGATTTATAACTCTTGGGCTGTTGAGCTGTGTGTCTTTATAAAGCTCACTGTCAAGAATGCTGTCTGATGCTGATGTTTCCTCTCACTGTTGTATTCTTAGTAATCCATCCTTCACTTTCTTGAAACCAGAAATCCATGGAGAGAAAAATGAGGTCCTAATGTAAGTAAAAATCAACTCAATTAAATATTTTTTCATAAAAGAACATAAAATGTTTCTATTTTTTTAACATGAAAAATATGGAATACTTTATTCCTATAATAATAACCATTGCAAAGGTCCCTTTGGTTTTACATTGTGGTCAATGAAAGGAATAGTCTGGGAAAGGAATAGAAAAGGCAATTGTAGAAATAAAAAAATGAATTATTTACATATATATATATTATATATATATATATATATAATATATATATATATATACATAGAGAGAGAGACAGACAGACAGACACATAGATACACGGAAATAGAGAAACAGACAGATATATAATGACAGAGAGAGGAGAAAGAGCTGTGGATCTGGCATCTGAGGACTGGGATCAAATCTCAACTGTCACTCTACTGGAAATTCGGGCAATCACAACCTTTCTGGGACTCATTTTTCTTAACTTTAAAATGAAAGGGTTGGATTATTATCTGGATTATCCAAATCTGTGTCCCTATGATTATGAGACATCATCATCATCATCATCATCATCATCATCCCTAGCATTACCTAGCACTTTCAGGTTTGCAAAGTGCTAGACTGGGAGAACAAAACAGAAGGAGTCAGCAGAGATAGCCCAAGAGATATGGGAAGCAGGGAATATGGTAGCTGGGAAAGAATGAGATCTCTAGTGCGAGGACCTAGGGTCAAATCACAGCTCTACTACTGCTTTTTTGTATTATCTCAGCTCAATTACATAATTCTTCTAGGCTTCCGTCTTCTTATCTATAAAGGGGCCAGTTCTTTTATAAGTTAAGTCAGAGATTTGGGGGAGAAGAGGAGAGGTGTTGTGGTAAATGTTCTATTGCATATCCTTCTTTGTGTGGTCTCTGAGGGTCACAGTGCCTGGCACATAGCAGACCCTTAATAAATGCTTGTTGATTAATTGATTCATCACAGCAAGTGACCATATGGCTCCAGTAATTTAAGAGGCCTTTCTGCACTGGAAACAGCTTTCTTTCTTTTATTTTCTCTGAGTTTATTGTTGAAATGAAATTTATTTTCTCATGAAGTTTTGGTCTGTTGTGTTACCTAGAATTATTTAGTTTTCAGAAATTCACTTTGCAACCTTACAGGCATAGAGATGTGGGTCAATTTATTAGCTATCCCGGAAAAGGACTCACTCAGACATTTGGGAGCTGTCTTTTGCATAATAATAAATAATAATAGCTTGAATTTATACAGTACTTTTGCTATTTGCAAGGTGCTTAGCTTTGTTCTCCTAGAGATTAGGTCTACCTCATTTTATAATTTCCCAAGAGTTATTCTGGAAACCAGTATTTATTTCATTTGCTGAAATAACACACCAGGTTTGCTGTGTTTCCCTCCCCTCTGGTGCCAAGTTCATATTTTTGGTCTATTTAGGGGCTACTGGGAATAATATAACATGTGAGCAACAATAACCAAAGAATCTGTTTCTCCACATTTTCACTCATATTTTTGACCAAACTCAGGCTAATGGATGTTTGAAACATTTTTTTTTCCCCTCTAGATGCTGGCTGCTGTTAAAAGGGATAAAAGCTAAGAACCATTGAAGGGACTTTAAACATTTCACATTCATCTCTTCCTTTCCCAAACTGCTTGGCATATTCTCAAGCCTCAGGGTCTGATTAAAGAGGGCAAATCACCTTGAAATCAATTTTTGGAAACTTCTTGCTGCACACAGTTCTCTACATGAATGAGGTCAGGGCAAAGAGGTGAGTGTTATGGGCACAGAAAACACAGAAAACAGCTCAAAGTTTTATGTGTAAAAACACGGGAAGGCTTTGTTGTTCTTGCTCAAACGAGAAAACATGCTACTCCACTGGTTATTTGGTCAAAGATGGGGTATGGCATACTGGAAAGACTTCCAATGTAAGAGGACCAGAATTCAAAGGCTGAAAACAAAACAACTCAAAACAAATCTGTCCAAAAGTAGGGAAAATCCAGAATAAACTTGCCTACCTTTGTGACTTTATTGGTAAAATTAAGGGAGTTAGACTAAAAATCTCTTTGTTTTTGGGCATTGTGTCTCAGTGGTCTCCTGTTAGCTTTTCAAGGCATTCCTCAGATTAAAAAAAAAGTCTCCAGCTTTAATCCTGAGATGATACAGTTTCATTTAGGATGATGGTTTCCCTTGAGAATTGGTAGGAAATTGGTGATCCCAGACACTCAGAGCCATCCCAACATTTCTGCCATTACCCCTTGGGAATCCCAAAGAGCTACAATCCAGTATCAAAGGGGTAATGGATATTTCAGGACTTCTCCACAAAATATACATATAACTAGCAATTAAAAAAAAAAGTCAGTGTCATTTCCAATTAAAAATGGAGTTTTTAATGGTTTTCCGGACTGCATCACAATTGTTTAGAGATAGAAATCAATCCACACTCTAGCAATCAATATGTGTTTATTCAGTGCCAGGCATTGTTCCAGGCGCTGACTTACAGAGAGGTCAGCATTCCTGCCCTCAGAAAGGATACACTCTAATGGGCTTGACAACTTACAAACAAATATACACAATGCAATCGACAGGATAAACAGGAAGTAATTAACAAAGGGGAGGTGCTGGAATGAAAACTTAAGATCTATCTAGGGTTCTCTGAGGGAGCCAACTTCCCCTCCCCCACCCCAAACCCCCCCTGGCTTCTGCTCCATTCACAACCACTTCACGACTTCCTTTGACCCTGGCTTCGCCCCTCCCCACAAAACCTGATTGATCCTTGATTCTCAGAAACCCGCCCCACCTCCGTCAAGCAACCTGATTGGTTCTGACTTCTCAGACGGCCCAGAGGCTTCTTAGCCCCATTTCCCCACCTAATTGGTCTCACTTTCCCCCGTCCTCTTCCCCAGACACCTGATTGGTCTCACTCTCCCAGATGGCCCCACCTTCCTCTCCCCAAGCAAACTCATTGGTCTCACTTTTCCCAGAAGCCCCTCCCTCAGCCATCTGATTGGTCTCCACTTTTGATCTCTGAATCCGGGCAACCTGATTGGCCCCAGTTTCCCTGATGCTAATTACCGGTAGAGCAGTATAAATGGTGGAGCTCTGCTCTGACAGCACCGAGTCTAGATGGAGATTCCGGCGGGGACCTCGTCCAGAGCCGCCGAGAGCCGTGGTGGCCTCCCCTTGTTGTGTCTGGGCAAAGCGACCCCCTCCGGCCCGGAGCACTGCGCTCCCTTTGAGAGCTTGCGACCCAGAGCGCAGGTGCAGAGGTCGTGCAGGGGTGCAGGGGAGTGTGTGTGTGTGTGTGTGTGTGTGTGTGGTGACATGTCCGAGCGTGTGCGTGGGAGTGTGTGTGTGCGTGTGTGTGCGCGCGCGAGTGTGGTGGTAGATATCCGAGTGTATGTATGCTTGTGTACATGCATCCATATGTGTGTGTGCATGTGTGTAGCACGTATGTGTATATGTATGTATGTATCTTTGTACATATGCGTGTTTGTGTACAGATGTATAGATGTGCATACTATATGGGTGTACATGTATGTATCTTTGTATATATGCGTGCTTCTGTATATATGTGTATAGTATGGATGTGCATATCTATGTATCTTTGTACACATGTGTTTGTGTGTATAGGTATAGATGTGTGTGCTATATATGTGTACATGTATGTATCTTTGTACATATGCGTGTTTGTATATATGTATAGATGTGTCTACTGTATAGGTGTATATTGTCTTTGTACATGTACGTGTTTGTGTATATATGTATAGTATATATGTATGTATATACGTATGCTTGTGTATATATGTATACACATATATATTATATATGGGCATATATATCTTTTTATATATGCGTGTTTGTGTATATGTAGATGTATATACTATATATGTGTATATGTATGTATCTTTGTACATATGCATGTTTGTGTATATGTGTATAGATGTGTCTACTATAGATGTGTACATATATGTGTCGTATGTATGTGTGTATATATGTATAAATATGTATAGTACATATGTGTACATGTATATATCTTTGTATATATTTGTGTATATGTGTATAGTATATATGTATATGGCTGTATATATGTATCCATGTGTATATCATATATGTGTATATATCTTTGTATTTATGCATGTTTGTGTATATATGTATAGATGTGTGTACTATATATGTGTACGTGTATGTATATATCTTTGTATATATGTGTTTGTGTATATATGTACAAATGTGTACAGCATATATGTATGTGTATGTTTTTGTGTATATATATATGTTTGTATATATGTATAGATGTGTATACATATGTGCATAAGTGCATATATCTTTGTATATATGTGTGTGTATATGTATAGATGTGTCTAGTATATATATATGTATATGTCTTTGTATATATGTGTGTGTATATATGTATAGATGTGTCTAGTATATGTGTACATGTATGCTTATATCTTTGTATGTTTCTGTATATATATATAGATGTGTAGAGTATAGATGTGTACATTTATGTATATGTCTTTGTATATATGTATGTTTGTGTATATATGTATAGCTGTGTAGAGTATATATGTATGTATAGGTCTTTGTATTTTTGTAGGTTTGTGTATATATATATGTAGATGTGTAGAGTATCTACATATAGGTCTTTGGATATATGTGTAGTATGTAAGTGTATATGTATGTATATATGTATGTGTGTATCTATATATCTACATCTATACTTAATTGTACCTTTTTTGGAGAGGAAGAAGAGGGAAAAGGAACAAAGTAAAAAGGGTGTCCATCTTTGCTTCCTTTTTTTTGTTCTCTGCTCTGAACACAAGTAGTATGTATCGTATAGATTTTCTTGAAATGGAAATTTATTGCTGTATATTTTGAATCTTCTCTTAAGTTCTGCAGTGTACATGGTAATACTTTCTTTTCTTGTTTTGTATTTGTTTTAATATTGAAGTTTGTATTTCTTTTTCCTTGGTTATTGTATATATAAAGTTTTGTGTTTGTTGTAAATTTTAATTTTTTAAAAAGAGCTTTCTTTCTAAGATCCTGCCTCTAACCTTGGTTATATTACCCAACCAAACTCAAACCCCTCTCCCCTTCCTTGTGTGTCCATCAGCTGGGTCCAAGAATCCTCTGTACACACACACACACCGACACACACAGACACACACACCTATCCTTGAATGGATGTTTTTGCCCTTTGTAGCTGAAAGCACTGGAGAGTGGAGGGCAGATAGAGAAGAGCTTGGTTGCCCCTGTCACTACACTGCTTTCCCCCATCATCATTTACAGAGACTCTCCTGTCTTCTCATCCAATTAACTGGAAAGGACTCTCTTTTTGTAAAATTTAATTTCATTTTCAGCTCTGAATTCTTTTTCTCCTTCCTCTTCCACTCATTGAGAAGGCAAGAAAATAAAAACACTTTACAAATATGTTTAACTACTCAACAAATTCCTGAATTAGCCATCTGCCCCCCACCCCCCCAAGCATGTTTCATCAAGAATCCTTTGAAATTATGGTTGGTCACTGTGTTGATTAGAGTTAGAGTATTGTTATTGTATACACAGTTCCCCTGATTTTGTTTGATTCATGTTGCATTAGTTCATATAAGTATTTCCAGGTTTTTCTTAATTATTCTTTATTATTTCTTACAGTACAGTACTCTTTATTTTTTAGAGGTAGAATTGGACTTTATTTTATTTTAAAATAGCATTTAGACAGCACTTTAAGATTTACAAAGTACTTCACATAGGTTTACTCTTTTAATTTCACAACAATCTTGTGAAGTAGGTATTATTATTCTAATTTAACAGTTGAAGAAATTGAGGCTAAGGGAGGTTAAGTGACTTGCCCAGGGTTACATGACTTGTAAGTGTCTGAAGCTAGATTTAAAGTCAGATCTTCCTGCCCTGGGTCCTATGCACCTTTCGTTGGTACAGTACTATTTCAGCATATTAATATATTGTAACTTACTAAGCCATTTCCCGATGGATGAGCCTTCCTTCAGTTTTCATTTCCTTGCTACCACAAAAAGAATTGCTATAAATACGTATGTATGGATCCTTTTGTACATACGGGTCCTTTTCTTCTTTCTGTCATCTCTAAAGGGCTCTGTTTGAAGAAGAAAATTGGAACCTTCACATTCTCAGGCATTCTTCCTACATAATTTTCTCACCTGCATTGCCATGGAAAGGGCCTTCACGCGGGAGACTTGCTTCCCACAAGTACTGTAATGAAAACAACTGAATCTAAGAACTTCATGGTCGTTTCTTCTGTCCCATAGCTAGCAGGTTCCTTTTTTCTGCTCATTAATCTTACCCTTTAAGGTTATCTAGACCATCCTCTTATTTCACTAATATATACACACACACACATATAAATATAAATATAAATATATATATATATATTTGTCTCTCTATATAATGAGGAAACTGAGGCCCAGAGTTTGAGAGGTGATGAGGAATGCTAAGGGGTCCCCAAACTTGTTTGTTTGAAATGCCATCTTTTCCAGAAATACTGGACCCGTAGCTTGTCCAAAGTCACACCAATGATACAGCTCTGCTAGGATTTGTAATGAAATTGTGACCGAGTTCAGCCCTTTTTCCCCTGATCCCTGCTGCCTTCTAAGTGATGTCCAGGTTAGCCCTCCTGACTTTTCTTTGGAAAGTTGCCCCATTGTCCTTGACCTCAACCTTCTGCCTCTGCTTAAGTTTCCCTCTCTTCTGATGCCATCCTCACGGCCTACATATATGCCTGGATTTTCCCAGTCCTCCTCTGCCTGGTCTTTTGAACTCCCCCCCACCCCATCATTAACAAGGTCCCCTTTATTTGAGCTTTCTTGTCACTCTGCATCTTCAGGGGTTCCCTAGGAGATGCTAATTAGCATCATTTGCCTTTTCAGTGCTGACTGTGCCTTTTATTCAGGTCCCTGCCACCCAGGGGCAGGAGGAGAGAGGGCTCACTCTGTTCCCTCTGCCCCTTCCAGGCTCTCCCTTAATTCTGTTGCATTGTAGTCTGTTCCACAGCTTACCATGTGCAAGGCAATCTTCTAGTCACTGATACAAAGATGAAAAAAAAATTTCTGTGTGGGGGTTGCTCCTTATCCCATGAATTTATAATATTACTGGGAGGAAGCAACCTGTATTTTTATTCATTATAAGATCATCTACATATATTTGAAAATAGCATGCTCAATAGTAAAGTGTACCTGTGCAGACATATTTGTTCAAGCCACATGTTTGCTTATTCTAGGGACAGGTTATAGGATATAGATCTGTCCTTTAATTATACTACAGAACTCTTAGTGAGGAAATTACCCTTCTAGCAGGGGTTCTTAACCCAGGACCTTGAACTTGTTTTGTTGTGTGTTTTTAAAATAAATTTATTGATGTTTTCTGTCTTTTTACATTGCCATAGTTACCCTATTATCCCCCTCTGCTCACTGCTCCCAAAGAGCCATCCCATTTAACAAATCGTATTTTTTAAAGACAAAAAAAGGAGGAAAAAATGAGCACAACTGATCAATACATAGAAAAAGTCTGAAAACATGCTTTATGGGCCTCCCACTTCCACAAAGCAGTGGATTGGGGGGTCTCCTCTGATATCTTTTCATTCTAGTTAGGCTTGCTCTTTATAATTTTGTTAAATTCACTTTTGACTTTTTATCTACATTGTAGATATTGTTTGTGTTGTTTTCTTGGCACCCCTTACTTTATTCTATATCAGGAAATACATTTCCATGTTTCTTTCCATGTTTCTCCGTATTTATCAAATACATTGTTTCTAATAGTACAGTAGTATTTTGTTGCATTCATATACCACAATTTGCTTGCCATTTCACAATTGATGGGCATCTACTATATTTCCAGTGCTTTGCTAACACAAAAAAGTGCTGCTATAAATGTTTTCATGTATATAGGGATTTTCTTCTTTGTTGGGGGTATTGAACCCAGGAGGGGAGTGCCTGGTTCTGAGGGCATGGACTTAAGTCACTTAATTTCATAATTCCAAATTTCTTTTCCACAGTGGTTTTACCTACAATATATTAGTGTGCCTACCATTCCACAACCCTTCCAACATTGAGTTTTGCTATTTTCCACAATATGTAGGGTGCGAAGTGAAACCTCAGTCATGTTTTCATTGGCATTTCGCGTTAGTAATTTTGAATATTCTTTCATGTGATTTGAGAATATTTTGCAATTCTTTTTTTGAGAAATGTTTGTTCACATTCTTTGATCACTTATCTATTGAGAGTGGCTATTAATGTCTATATATTGTTTCTATAACTTATATACTAAGCCCTTATCAGAGAAATTGATAAATATTTTTTCCCATTCTACCTCTTCTCATCCTAAATGCATTAATTTTGTGTGCAGAAGCTTTTCAGTTTCACTGTAATCAGTAAATAAAGTAGATAATCTCCTTCATCTTTTGCAAGTGCCTCTATCTCTTGTTTAGTTCCCAGTCATAGCTCTGAGAAGTATAATCTGTTTCTAATTTTTTTATAGCATGATCTTTAATGTTAAGTTAACACAGCTATTTAGGATATATGGTGAAATAGAGTGGAATAAGGTATCAGTTGTGTAATATTGGTATAAGCCTAATGTTTGCTGAATTGCTTTCCAATTTTCCTGGCAGTTTTGATCAATACGTTTTTTCCTACATAATTCATATTTTTATGAATTTCTTATTTTTTGCTTTGTGAAACACTGGGACATTGAGTTCTGTTGTTTCTGATTCTCACTTTTCTAGTCTGTTCCACTGACTGGTCTCTTATTTTCAACAATACTAGACGGTTTGGATGGCTGCTGCTTCATAATCTGATTTCTAAAGGTATATTCCTTCTTAATTCCCGTTTCATCTCATCATTTCCTTTTATAGTCTAGATACTTTATTTTTCCAAAAGAATCTTAGTACTGTTTATTTTATTATTTTCACGTTATTTTATCAAGATCCCCTTAGTAATTTGACCACCAGGAATGGTGAAATGGTGGCCACTAAACCAAGCAAAGTAGGTCTCATATTGAATTAGAAAAACATAAATTAATGTTACCTATATTCTAGTTTTATTTATTATGTTAACTATTTCCCAGTTAAATTTTTATCTGATTTGGGCTGTCTTTAGGAGTGTTGTGGACCAAATGTTGCAGATGGACCTGTGTCCTAGACCACAGAGACATTTGTATGGCACATAATTTCTGTTTGGAGAAATTTGAGTCGTCAGGAGAATGTTAAGAAATGTTAAGGGGTCCCCTGAACTTGTCTTTTTGAGATACTTTGACACAGAAGTCCTAACTTTTTCTTTTTAAGTATTTTGATAACAGTAATTTAGTACAATTGGTTTCCTTTGTAACATTAGGAATTTTATTTTGTGCATTTAAAAAACATTCTCCAAAGGGGTCTATAGACTTCAACAGACTGCCACTGTGGGGTACATGTTGTATACTAAGGTTAGGAACCTCCAAGGTTAGAGGCATCCATCTTCTTTCCAGTTTATCATTTCAGAGAGCTGCCAAAAATGTTAAGACTCAGGGGTGCGGAGCCGCAGCCTCCAGGTCCCATGTGACCTTTGAGGACCTAGAGGGCCACCTACCTGAGCTGGGTCCCACAGCTAATAGGAGTCAGTCCAGACCTCCTGACTTGGAGGTCAGCTTTTTGGGTATTGTGCCAGGCTGTAGTTTTTTTTTTTTTTATTGCTTGGAAGCCTCAGGAGAGATGAGAAGGCTGCACTGCCTGTGGTGTGCGGTCATCCCATCTGGCTTCCCCAGGGGGCCAACACCCATGTCACTCTATAGCAGCAGCAGGAGTTCAGATTCACCAGATTTCCGGCTTCATGGGCTTCAGTAGCTGCTGTCACTGGAGAACTTTTCAAGAAAGGGAGCCCCCATTACTCAAGCCTGAGATGCTCGGACCCTGCCCCTGCCCCATCTCTGTTTTCCTTCCCCTTTCTTGACCTGACGTGTGTCTCCCTCTTCTCTGCCACCTCCCCTCTGTTTACCCCTCTGTCTCCACTGTGGGTCTCTCCCTTGCTTTGCCCTAGATCTATGTCCTGGCAGGTGCATTACTGCTGCTGCACAGAGAAGGTTAGAGAAGGGCTTGTGCTAATTATTTTTTTTAAAGTAAACAACAGCTGTTCCTCAGCAGCCAGGTTCCTCCTCTCTCTGTATTTCCCCCCTACTATGAAAAGATTAGTCAACAGCACAAATGCAGAGTGGTTGTTATTGATGAGATAAAAGTGTTATAATCATTTCACTCCCCTACTGCTCTGGATTTTATGGTCCTTGTAGCGGGCCATTATTTCGGGCATATTAATTGCAGCAAGCTTGAGTATAATGATGGACCAGTGGGACTCCCTGGGCTTTGGTACTGAGGCCTTCCTTGACAGACTCTCCTCTTCTGGGGAGGACAGGGCAGGGGCACAGAGGCTGAAGGCCTGGCCAGTGGTGAGTACAGGGCGGTGAGCCAGGCCCTTGTGTCTCTCAAATCTCTCTCCCTTTTAAAGTAGGGGCTGGGGAAGCTGTCCATGACCTGGGGGGGCCACATGCCTCTGCTTTTGCTGTACTTCTGCAGGAGCCTGCCTTTTCTTTCTCACAGTGGGCAGCGAATTCTATCTAGACCCGCTACCTAAAACCCTGTGGGATTTAAAAAATACTGTCCTTGGCCCACTTCTCCTTTCCCCTCTATACATTCTCTTTTGGCATGTGCTGTTGCAGCATATTTATGTGGATCAAAGGAACGTAGGTGGAGAGATGGAAAAAACTCCCAGATGCTATCTTGTCCAACCCTCTCTCATTTTATGGATAGGTAAACTGAGGTAGGATGTTTCAAAGGCAATATTTGAACCTAGGTTCTCTGACTCTAGACTTATTGCATCAGACTCTCGAAAATCTTGTAGGGCCTCTTTCTCAGACCCCAGGTGTCCAGCATTGTGCGCAGTGGGGAGAAGAAAAAGATAAACCTGGAATCACAGCACCTGAGTTTGAATTGAAGTTTTGTCAGTTGAACAAGTTTTTTTGCCTCTGTGGACCTGAGATTTCTGATTTGTAAAGTGAACAGCTTGAATTGGAGGGCCTCCAAGGTCCCCTCCCACTCTAAACCTATGTTCTTATGATCTCTAGCTGCCCACAGGCTATCTCTGCATGACTGGATGTCTGCCTTCTCACCTCCATCCTTTCCCAGTCTGAGCTTATCTTTTCCCCTAAACCTGCTTCTCTTTCTCATTGTCCTCAAGACCACCATTCAGTGAGTTTCTCCAGTTCAAAATAGATTCTTTTTGACTCTCTTTTCCCTCATCTTTCATATAATCAGGTACCACCTTGACAATGGTATTTCATATTATCACCTGCATCTGTCCCCTCCTCTTTTGCCATTGCTACCCTCCTTCCTACAAGGGTTTAGAAGAGCCAGACTACTGTTAGAGTCTCCTAATGGGTTTTTCTGCCTCCTTTCTGCACCCCCAGTCATCCCTGTGCAAAGCTCATCTTCCTTGTAATGCTGATGCTAATAGCTAGCATTTACTTTAAGGCTGATAGAGCACTGCTTTTCAAATGTCATTTCATTTTATCTTCCCAGGCACAATTGGGAGGTAGATGCTATTATGACCTCCATTTTACAGTTGAGGAAACCGAGGCAGGATGAAGTTAAGTAGTGTCTTACCCAGGGTCACACACCTAGTAAATGTCTGGGACCTGATTAAAACTCAGTTCTCCCTGAGTCTAGTTCCAATAAGATAAAATAAACTGCTTAGAAAACCTTAAGGCTCTATATAAATGTTAGCTATTACTATGAACTGATAATCCTGTCACTTTCCTACTCTGCTCCTATCAGTGACAGGCACCCTGTGTTTACCAAGGAAAATTCAGTCTCCTTTCCCTGTTTTCACAATCTGGTACCATGCTCTCTTTCCATTCTCATGAAGTACCATTTCCTCCCATGTGGTCTGTATTACAGCCTAGCTCTGCCCACCTTTGTGGTTTTTCACTTTTGCTTCTTCTCTGACCCATGTTTCCTTGAATTCTTACCTGTTCTATAAAGACCTAATCAAATAAAATTTCTCTGATCTCCCTTCTCAGTTTTCTTTCCCTTACATAGCACTTTGAACCAATTTTTGACACTAATCCTGTATTATTTTGTACTTTTTAATATATTTAATATTTCTTTAATAGACCATAAGGTCCACAAGGAGAAGGAATGAGTTTTATTTAAGTTTTGTTAACCATCTAACTCAAGGGCCTCTATGTAGTAAGTTTGTAAATTTTGTAGAAGGTTTGTAAGTTGAATTTTTAAAATGTAAAACATAATCTCTTGGTCTCTCTTGTGTATATAATGTGAGTATGCTTGGGCTGACAGATCTGAAAATATTTTGAACTCTTATTAAGAATGGGGAGATTTAGTCCTCCTGTAAGGTGGCACTGGATGAAAGAAGGGGTGATAACAGTTATTGCACAGGTGGGAAACACTGATGTACCAGGGCATCGGCTGCCTTAGTTATGACCCAGTTGGAAATACCAAGTAGATTTCCTAACACTTGGATCATTGTTCTCCCCACTATTGTACTTCTGCCTCCCCAAGGACAGAACTTCTTCCCTTTGATTAAATGTTGTTTGTATGATTGGGAGGTATGGTAGCCTTAATTGGCAGAGGCTACAAATGAGCGGTGACAGTTGTGGCAAAAGTGGGCATAGACATAGCTCTTCAGTGTGCAAAAGCAGAGAATCCTGCTGTGCTTATTTCAGTGGGAAGTGTGTTTGAAGACATTGACATCCCCTCCAAAGGGGCCAACAGTACCTCCTGTTGAGTCCTTCAGTCTTGTCTAACTCTGTGATCCAGTGGACCACACTGTCCGTGGGGTTTTCTTGGCAAAGATACTGGAGCGGTTTGCCATATCCTTGTTCAGTGGATTAAGGCAAACAGGTTAAGTAATTTGCCCAAGGTCACACAGTTAGTAAGTGTCTGAGGTGGGATTTGTACTCAGGTGGTCCTGACTCCAGGCCCAGCATTCTATCCAGGTGCCCCACAGTACCCCTCAGGGCCCCACATTTGGATCTTTTTGCTTTGGAAAAACATAAAAAATCACCAACTTTCCCTTCAGCCTGAAAATTCTCAAGCATTTACACTTCTGGGCTCTGAAATCCTGGGGCATGTATGCTCTTGGTCATCTGAAAAACTAGGGCCTTGACACATTTTTATTGAGAACTCATTTTAAGAACCCAAGTGGCACAGGAGAAAAAGCACTAGATTTGGAAATTGGTTAGAATCACAATTCTCATCACTACTTTGGGATGTTTTTCTCATCTATGAAAAGAAGAGGTTGGACTAGACAACTTCTAAGGGCCTTTCTAATTCTTAAACTATGATGAGCTTGTGATGACCATTTCACTCAGGAGCAGTGTAGGAGAGTGGTTAGAGACCTATGCTCAGTCAGGAAGAGAAGTTCCCATCCCACTGAGTGCTTAGTGATGAAACCATGGGCAAATCATCTAGCCTTTGAGCCTCATTTTGAGAATCTGTAAAATGGGAAGAGTATTACCGCTTTCCAGGGTGAGTGTGGGGATAAAAGGACATGATGTATGCAGAGTGCTTTGCAAATGAAACTATAATTATGTCATTCTTATTGGGCAGACAATGAGCTTCTTAGATTGAATAACACAAATCCTTAAACCCCATGTATAGGATCTTTTTGTTGGAAAGGACTTTTAGAGATGGCATATAATCTAGTCCCCTTATTTTCATAAAGAAACTGAGATTCAAAGAGTTCATAGACTATTAGAAGCATTGGATTTTAGAGCTGGAAAAGTCCATAGAGAACATCTCACATAACACCTCTGTGTTAGTGTGGAGGAAATCAAAGGTTGGAGAAGGGAAAAATGAATTGCCCAAAGTCACCCAGCTGGTCTTTCTGTGTCATCCCATGTTACCTGTGATCTCCTTAGGTGGCATTGGTTCTGAAATCAAAGGACATTAGTTCAGAGTTTACTTGGTACCCGTGCAACCTAGTTCAAGAAGTCATTTATCTCCCTGGGTCTCAGTTTCCTCATCTGTAAAATGAAAGCATTTCCTTTGGAGTCCTTTCTAGCTCTAGCTCTGTGATTTTCCAAAGGTGCTGATTCACAGATTTATAAACCTCCATGGGCCTCTGTTTCCTTATTTGTAAAAAGGGTCAGACCTCTGAGGTGCTGTCCCTTCAAGGCTGCAGACCTGTGATCCTTTATGAGTGCTGCTCCCTCACCTTGTCTGTGCCAAGGCTATTTGAAATTAGCATGTGAATGTTACTTGGGGTGACTGCCAGTTTAGCTTGGGAGTAAGGAGGCATTCTCTGCTGCTATCATGTTCATTAGAGGATCAGAAGGCACAAGGGCTGAGTAGACCAGGGAGAAGGTCGCATCCAGCCAAAAGGCCCGTGTGGAGGAGTCTGGTGTGCTGCTTGGCAGGGTGCTAGGTTTCTGGAACTGTTACTCCAGCACTCTCCATGCTGGCCTGGCTGGCTCTGAAATCAAAATGCCACATCGAATTTAATCACGCCATCGTGATTCTGGGAGACTGTGCAGAGTGACAGGACTGTTAACATGAAAAATAATAGGGAAACAATGTGATAGTTCAGAAACCCGGGCTTTGGAGCTATTGGCTATTGGAGAGCCAGTGGACAGTTCCTGGGGGAGAGTGCCTTATTTTGATCTGCCAAGCGAGAGGAACATTGTTTGACAAAGTTTCTGCTTGAAGTGAAGGGAAATTTTTATGGGAGTGATGTTTGCAAGGAGCAGTCCTCAGGGAGGTGGTTCGTGAAGCAGAAGTAACACTTTTAGGGGGGAAATTCCTTGGGGCAGAGCTAAGCAAGAAAATTAGGGGATACTAAGAATTGGACAGCAGTTCTGACAATGTGGAGGCAGGGTGGGCCCCTAGAGGAGGGTACAGGAATGCCAGAGGGGTACCGTGGGTACCAGGAATGTAGGACGCCCACTCTCACCTGCCCCCTATGACACCTGGGTACCAGGAATGCTGTCTTCTGAGCCCGAGCTGGCTGGCATTGCTTTCCAAAGGTCCTCATCGCTAGGGGGTGCTAGTGGCCCGTGACAGTGCTTGGGTCCTGGGAACCCAGCAGAGAAGGAGAGCTGGGATCTGTAAGCCTCGGGCTACATACCCCCACCTAGGGCCTCAGGGAACAGTGGAGGATGTTAAGGCCCTGGCCTGTATCTCATGGGCCAAGTGTATGGGGGGATGGGGTCAGATTGGAAGGGAGGTGAAGGGAACAGCCTTCCCCTCATGGGCCCTGCAGACTCGAAAAAGCTCAGTGATGCTGTCTGGGGCTGGGGTGAGGGGAGGGGAAGACCTTGGACCCAGATGTCTGTTCAGCAGCATTTTCTGCAAAGCCTCTTGTAGCTGCTCCTTCTCTTGCCTCCTCCTCTGTACTTTTCCTGTGTATCATCCTTTCTTATCTTGCTCTATTTCTTTCCTTCCTCCTCTTTTCTCCTTCTGCTCCCTGTTCCCTCCACTTATTTCTTACCTTTTCACCTATCGCCCCTCCAGAGAGTAGGCCAACTCTGACCTTTTCTCCGGCTCTGCTTTACCATTCATTTTTCAAAGGACTTTTCTCCCAGTTCTGCAGGCTTGCCTGTCAGCCCCTTGAAACAGGCATAAACTCTAACCCACATCACTCGTGACTCTTAGAAAAGAGCCCTATGGTGGTTGTGTTTGGAAAGAGATGCAGCTGAGGTGATGGCTTGTTTTTATTTTTAAAATATCTTTATTTTTTCACCATGCCTTGTCAATGACTCCAGCATGAGTGTTGCTCTGGGTAGCAAGCTGTTAGGGATAATTATTTTAAACCACTTAGTTGGAACATCCAGGGATATAGCCAGTTTCTCTAACAAGGGGCATGTGGCAGAACTTAACCCATGGGACACAGACAGCTCCTGCCAGTGTGAATCCTCTGGGAGCCCGTGGTTGATGGGGCTTGTTAGTAGTGGGGAAAGCAGTAATTCTGGAGAGAATTCAAATCAGAGACTTTTAGAGTTCTTGGAAATAACCTTAGTTCAACCCTCTAATTTTGTAGATGAGACAACTGACGCTCATGGAGAAAAAGTATATTGGAGTTGCCCTAGAACTATATTAATTATCAAGTGGAATTAGAGGGCAGGTTTCTCACCTCTGAGATACAGTTGTAAAAATGAATTTCCTTATCTGCAAAATGAAGAGATTGTGTGAGATGATCTGGAAGATCCTTTCTGGCTGTAAATCCTATGATCCCAAGGACAGTATTAATGCCTTCATATGTAGACTTCCAATAAGAATTCCTAGTCATGTTAAAGCACCTGTCGTTTTAGCTTCTTAGCTCAATCTTTCAAAAAAAAAAGCAACCCTATGATTTAAAACTCTGAGGCTAATTGGAATGCAGTGACTTGCTTAGGGTCACAAAGCAGTAAGGTGCCATTTGGATTCCAAGTCCTTTGCTTTGTCTACTCTATCACATGTGCTAATTGAAGCATATCATTTGTGAGAACTTTGGAGAATATGGTGATTTCTTGCCTGATCTGACAGATCGCTTGAAAATGCTGCATTTTTCGTAATTTTGTAGTGAATACTGAATAATATGAGCATGGAGATAATCGCAGTGTTATTTCCATAAAGTCTGTGTGCAGAAATACATCAGATTTTGTTTTCCAATGTTAGCTGTGGCTGGAGCCCAGTAAAAGGCTGCTCACAATTTATCCTGTAAACAGGTAGATTTGAACTGTGCTCACCCTGAGAAGTCACTATTTATGCTTCTAATTTTCGTTTTCCTCAATGTGGGTCCCAGAAGGGTTTATTAAAGCTCGCGTTGTGGAGCCTATTAACTCTGAACTATTGAATAATGATCCTACTCTACACTTTGAATCAGTTTATGGTGACTTTTTATACACAGGACTCCTGAAATGTATATTCCTTGATGGCAGAATTCATGTCAACTCTGCAAATGAAATGGTTTACTCAGTTTACCTAAAAGTTGTTCGTAATTAACTAACATCAAGAGACCACTGCTTTCCGAGGTTGGTGAATAGCAAATGCTATGTATAGTAGGGAAGTATTTTCAGTTCAGGTCTTAGAAATGGAAAGGAGTAAAGACCAGTAGACTGTCAGCACCTCTTCCTTGGGGAAGCTAGGCTGCCCAGTGGAAGAGTGTGGGCCTTGAAATCAGGAAGACCTCTCTTCATGAGTTCAAATCTGGCCTTGGACACTTACTAGCAGTATGACCCTGGGCAAGTCACTGTCTGCCTCAGTCTCCTCAGCTGTGAAATGAGCTGGAGAAGGAAATGGCAAACTACTTCAGTATTAAACCCCAAATGGGGTCACGAAGAGTCGGACATGATGGAAACAACTGAATAACAAAATGCTACTTTAATGAGTCATGACAAAATCAATTCAAAATCCTATTGGTTACTCTATCCACTAGCCATGTGACTTTGAGTAAGGTCATGTAGCTTGAGAGACAGCCCAGTGTAGTGGGAAGCAGAGGGCATTTGAAGTCCCTACTATGTAAGTCTGCTTGCAAAGTTTACCACCTTATGTAAACAGTATACTTCATCTCTCTGGACCTGAGTTTCTGAAAACGAGAGGGTTAGACTAGATTGTCTCTAAAGTTGAGCCTAGAGAGTTATCCTCTGGCAAACCAGAGAGCTTTGCTTTGCCAAGATTAAAATATAATTGGGAAATATTTTAAAAAATAAATAAAAACACAGTAGAATGTAGATAATATTAATATGTATTTTCTAACTTGATATTTGGCTCTAGGAATCGTTATGTACCATTTCCATTTAAATCTGATACCACTGGATCTGGAGTCAGAAAGATCTGATTTCAAATTCTGCTTTAGACATTTACTAGGTATATGACCCTAGGCAAGTCACTTAATTTCTCTCTGCCTCAGTTTCCTCAGCTGTAAAATGGGAGTAGCATCTACTTAGTCTACTTGGGTAATAGCAGGTACTTCCCAGGGTTCTTGTGAGGACCAAATGAGACAATATTTGTAATGTGCTTAGCAGGGTTGCCTGGCACATAGTAAGTACTTAATAAATGCTTCCTTTCTTCTTCCATTGAGATAATCGAATTGGAATATATGTTTGCCAGATGCCCTTTTAGCACTAACTCTAATTGTATATTATTAACTAATCCTGTATTTCTTGTGGCTTTGGGAAGTTGACCACCACTTAAAGCCATTCCAACTTTACTGCTTTGATGAATTGCTTGTTCTTAGCATAAATTCTGATCATGGGTCCGTCATGTCAGTCGGGACAGCCGTCAGCACTGCTGGCATGCTGATGAAAGGCAGACTTCATGTCCCCTGGGGCTAGGATGAGGAGGGATGCTCAGTCTCCTTAATTACTTTGATCCTCTTAGGTTTTCTTATTTAGTAACATCGAGTCCCATCATCCTGTTACTGCGACTGTCCAAGAACATCTTTTCCCACAAGTGTTCCAAAATACAACAAAGGAAGCACTAGTTTAACTAGACTTTAACTACCCCTGAAGGTAAACTCTAAAGGGCCAGCAGTAGTGCTGTGGCTTTTAACAGTCCATCATAGGAACTGTAAGAGACTGTAGAAATCATCAGTCTGTTTTATAGAAAAGATTAACCATCTTCAAGTCCTAGAATTACTTATTTAGAAGGCCATATGGGCCAAACTCTTCATTTAACTGATGAGGAAACTGAGGCTTAGCTTTGTGTGTGTGTATTTACTCTTGTAGGGTTTGGTGTGTACACCTCAGACATGCAACAGAGCATGATGGAGAGAGCAAACAGGACTCATTGCCCAGTGACATAAACCGCATTATCTTTGTTCCCTTTTTAGGGTGAATCAGGTATGTCTGTTGCAAAGAGAATGGCTGCTGAGCTTAGCTTTTTAGGAATCAGGGCTAATGACACCAAGGCTGTGGGTCTGTCTGGCTCTCCTGTTGGCCAATTAGCTTTGGTCCTGTGGCTGCAGACTTCATCCAGGGTCCCCATCCCAACTGTCTGGCTTACAAATGTTTGCTACTAGTCAGAAACAGAAATTGATCCTAAAGGGTGAGTATAGATCAGTGCAGATTAGTTCCTGCTACTATCCTGGGAGAGTAACCCAAAGCACGTGTGGCCCTTCTGATGGTGGGTTAGGAGCATCCTCCCTTGTATGTGAAAATGGCATAGTTTTGAATCGGGGAAGCTTTAAAAAGGCTAAGCCAATATCTAGTGGGAGTGGTAGGCTGGGAAGAGGGATGGGAGGGACATAACCTAATTAATAGCCTGCAGTGTCGTGGCCTGGGATGGGAGCTGGGGGAGGGGAGATCAATCTTCTTAGAGAAAATGGCATAGGATCTTAATCGTCCAAAGGAAGATGTTTTCTTCTTCTCCTCTGAGTAACAGTGCTCTGGGCTGCGCTTTGAGGCTTCCTAGGGTCCCTGGCTGCAGCTTTAGCAATGGGGAGGGTGCTGGCATTCTTCCATCTGGGGGACCAGGTCCACCCCTGAACAACAGCCTGTATTTGCACAAGGGGCTTTGGCTGCAGACTCTCCATGCTGTGAACCAGCGCCTTTCCAACATCCTCATTTGTCTGCCTTTACTTGAAGCAAACCAGATGCAGCCTGCTGCCTTTGCTGTTTGGTGGCAGGAAGAAGCCACTTCATTTGGAACAGAGTAGGGCAGAAAGTGTATGTTATAAGCTTGCAGTGTCCTTGCAGTGTGCAGGTAGCCCACTGAAAGGTAGCATTTCCCCCGCTCTGGCCTTCAACAATGTTTGGATCTTTATCCTGAGTCGAGATGTTTCTATTCAGACAGCTATTATCAGTTTAATTCCTGCACTTAAAACTGCAGGATATTATTAATTAAAAAGATGAATACAGATGCTCATTTCATTGAGAGTGGCAGGGGGCTGTGGAGCCCATTTCCTGAAAAGATTCTTTTGGACGGGGATTTAATTTTTATTCAGTGCATTTTCCTTTGCATTTGTTCAGATGCCATTTTTATAGAACAAAAATGCCTCTCTCCACCCCCTCTTCCTCCCTCCTCCCCAAAAAACCCAACAACAAACTCAGGGTTTTCAGGATAGGGATGGAAACTGGTATTTTGTTTTGAAACAATTAATGCAAATACGGTTCTCTCCCTCTCCAAGTGTGAGCTGTATATCTAGGGGCAGGGGAAAATAGGTCAGTTTGCCAAGTGGAGTGACCTGATTCTTGTTGGATCAACGTGTTATCAAGTGGTGGTTGTCACTACAAAGTGAGTGCGATGAAGGCTGCCTTCTCAGGCTAAAATCCAAGCGATGGCCTGCCAGCCGCAGAAGTGCTGGGATCAGCATGTCCTAATCAGTCTGTTGTCTATATGTAGATTTAGACATCTCCAGGAGGCAGAGAACCCATCAGTCCCAAAATGATTATTCTCATCAAGTGTTTTAATTAAGTATACTTATAGCAGGATCACAGGGAAAGAAAAGGGACTGGTCTTGAGTAGTAATGGGTAGTGGGCTTCCCCCCCGCCCCCATTTCTGTATAGTTGTAGTGCTTGCCTTTGTGGGGTCCATTTAACATATTTCTAAAGTAGGCCATGGGAGAGATCCCCTGGTGAAACTCACTTTGCTGAGTTAGCAGTCTGGCCAATGGACAAAAAAAAAAGATATTACCAACTGTGTAGCAGATGAATCGATAGAAATCCAAATGCATTCATTTGCATCCTCAACTATAAACACAAAAGCAATACCTGAGCTATAATGGCTGACATAATATTTAAAAAATATATAAACACACACACATTGGGTTGGCTTTTATTGGAATGCCTAGATGCAATCTATAGTCATCAAGTTATGGAAAATTCAGGTCACATATAAAGTTAAGAAGGCAAATGAAAGGAGCAGTACAAATCAGACAAAATTTACATCTCAAAATATCATGAAAGCATTTTTGACTGGCTTTGCCTAAAATACTTTGAATATCAATTTCTTTTTTTGTCAGCTAATTCTTTTCATTATACAGGTTCCCCCTCCCTTAAAAAAAAAGATTTTTTTGTTTACATATTCCCCAAGGTCACTATTTCTTGTAAAAGCATGTCCAGATCACAAGTCTTTTTAGTAAGAAATAGGCTCATTATACCTACTAACAAGACCACTAATTGGTTTGATTTGACTTCATCTAAAATAAGCACCGAGAGAGTCTCTAATTTGTTATTTATCCACGCCAATGTAAAGGACTAGTTCACGTCAAGACTATAGACCATGATTTCACTTCTGCCACATGGTATAGGCTTTTCATATTTAATAGGTCAGAAACGTTTCCGAGAATTTACACTCTGAGCCTATTTCACCAAAAGCACTTACAACATGCTAACTAAATACAGTGCTGCTGAAGGTTCCATCTAACAGAATTGCAAATACCTAACAGTTTACATTTCAAAAAGAAAATGGAAAACAGTGCCATGTTTATGTGGTTTGAAATTTCATAGTTGCTAAATCTGGGGTTCTTCATATTTGCCAAAGGACTTTCAAGGATAAAAAATATTGATGCTAGGCTGTGCTTCCATTCTAGTAAAATATCAGCATTCATTATAAGATTAATTACTTCGGTATGCTCTACCAAATACACAAATACAGTTATAGCACTGATACTGCTGATTCAGTAGCTATTTCAAACCTCTCCCAGCCAGTCTGTTTAATAAACACGCCTACTGTGCAATTTAGAGTATGTGATACATACAAAGCAGTTAGAAAATTATTTTCAATACATCACTTGAACCTTTATATTTACGACATGTTCACTTGCTATATTTTATCACCATTATACATAGAGGAAAAACAGTGTAGAATCTAGCCCAAGGAACTTAAAAATATTTTCTAAAAATATTTTTTGTGGCTGAAATGAGATTTGAACAGTGACTCAAGCCCATTGTGGACAGGAGCTGGGCTTGCTTAGACATGCAGCCGTGCACACACTCACAGCTGTGAACAAGCTTCAAGTCTGCTCTGTAGCACCCTGGTTTCTCTGCTGTCGGCCAGCCACGTCATACAGAGATTTGGTAATAGTGGGTGTGATGAGCTGAGCTCTGGTCTCCCTTACTGAATTTCTTTGTGTGACTCAGAGGTTCAAGAATCAAGATTAACTGTCCTTCTGACTCTCTCCACAAGGCTTGGTTTCTGTTATCTTTCTCTGTACCCTAAAGTGATGTATTTGTTGCCTACTGGGACTCTTCTGGTTAAAACTACAGTGAGTCAGTCCTAACTTCTCCAAGCCTCTGGCAACACTACACTGCCCTACCTTGAAATGTAGCTTTGGGCTGCCATCAACAGAACCAATGCAGTGAAAACAAGAAAACCCCAGTGGCTAATTATAACAAATCCCCCTTTATTTTTACAGTTGGGAGAGGACCAGGAAACCTCCAGTTGTCCATGGCTTCCACCCATTCCCCGAGCCTTTGTTTGCTTGTGGGCCCCTGGGAGATAACAGCAGGGGGACCAGCATGAAGATTAGAAAGTTCGAGAAGGGAACTGCACTCTGATAGCCACCCACAAAGGACTGCACTATCCTATCCATGTTGGTGATAGAAAGATGTACAATTTCTCAACCTAATACAAAAATATTAACACTTTTGGACATTATAGGCATAAGTTGTTATATCTCTACAATATAATCATTTATACTGTATAGTTATAACAGATAACAAAAGGTGCAATCCTTTTTAAAAAATCACACAGTTCACATGTTTTTATCATTTTATTTTTAAGTATAAACTTTTTTTAAACACTTTACATAAATTAACTCCTCTGAGACTAATATTTGATGTACAGTAAATTGTAATTCATATAAAAATCCATAAACAACTTGTCTCACATAATTTACAAAAAAATCAGGGTCTCCTTTGCTTATCAGTGACAAGGGTTCCACTTGCCAGTTTTTTCCCCCCAAGGCAAACCATGTTAGCATTGTAAAATCCATAATTAAATTCCCACGGTAGCAGAAGTCCCCTTGTGCCAGTGTCCTTTTATAAAGCAGCACAGTTAAAGCAATTGGGTTGTCTATAAACAGTAACTTTACCCCACATTTTAAAATTAACAGAGATATATAGCACATCCTATGCAGAGACTACTTCTTGTAAGCAAAGGTCAACAATTCAGTAATATTTGGAAACACTGTATGAATCTTTACCTTAGTTAAATACAGTGCCTCAAAGGAACAGGAGGCCCGATGTAAAAGTTTTAGGCCGCTTTCTCTCCTTCCATTTTAATACTTTCAGTCCAACTGAGTGCAGTGATATGCATATGTAAACATATTCTTTAAAGCGGATCACCTTTAAGGTCATTCAGAAAAAAAGTTTGTTTTTTTTTAATATTTTTTTTTTGTTTTCTTTTGTTTTTGTGGGTTTTTCTTTTCTTTTCTTTCTCTCTCTCTCTCTCTTTTAAAGCAGTATCATTCTCCTGGAAGGTTCTTCTCTTTCACAGAGTCCAATTCCAATTGTGCTACAGAAAATTCTGAGCAAAGGTGTCGTTTAGGCTCAAGTAGTGATGCAGCAAGATAGCTCTGTCTCCCTCTCAGAAGACTTTGGTGCACGGTGTCTTTGGCGGCCTGGGTTTGGCCAGTGTGTTACCTCCTCCCTATTTCACTTTGTCTGAGAAACTGTATATTGTTAGCACTGTCTGCCAGCTCTGGGTATTGCTCCACAGAGAGTACATAGTACCCATCGTATCCTTGTACTTTCCCAGCACTGAGAAGCTGCCTTTTTTCTCCCTCTGTCCAGAGTCTGGCTCCCTCTTCTCCATCCCGCACCCTCTGCTGCTCTCTGGCCCAGGCGTTGGCCAGGGCCCTCTGTCGAGCCTGCTCCAGGATGCGTGCTTTCTCCTCATCCAGAGTCATGCCATAGCGGACATGCAGAGCCAGAGCTCCATACTGCATTTCGACGTCGGCAAACCTGCGAGTCCTGCCATTCACCACTGTGGTGGACTGGGAAACGGTGACGTTGATACCATTCTCCAAGGCCTTCCTCCCACTTGTTAGCCGCAGCGTGCCCAGGTCACTCTCTGGGGTGGTGGTTTTGATGAAATAGTGGGTATCCTTCCCCTCAATGGTGAAATGCAGGTTTTCAAGGTAGTAAGCACTGTTCAAGACGGCTGCCACTTTGATGCAGTCCTCGTTGGCCACGTTGAGCACGTTTGTCAGCACTTTCCCTTGACTCACGGCGAGCATGACTCCTTTGCCAATCAGAGACTTGACTGTCGCAAACCACAGCCATGATTTCTCTCCCCCTGCTTTGCGTCTGCTGATCTGCACTTCTGCCATTTTCCCCAGGGACAGGAAGGCCTTGGCTTGTCTGGCCACTTGTTGTTGTACTCCAAAAATTGGCTGGAAGGAAAAGGGACAGAGAGACATTTTAAAGAACATTGACAGCTCCTGGCCTTTCCCAGCCCCCCTCCCCTTACCACCTTGGCATACTGCCTTAATGTCACAAAAGCAGAAGCTGTACTTGAGTGCACCAAAGAGCTTGGTTCTTCCCTTGGGTGGAAGGCTTTTCTTCAGCTCTCCTAATTTCAAGTTCATTTAAATGCTAACTGAGTTCTATTTGCTTTTCCAACTTAAAAATGTAACTCCATTCAAAGCTTTCAAACGTTTTTTTGCCAATACTAATGCTTTATGTTTTCTTCCATAATTACTAGAAACATTTGTGTTGTCTTCTGAGGATCTGTGGAACTCGGCTAATCAGCTCTTATATCCTTCCAACCTTCTCAGTGGGAAGCAGGGGAAAGACTGGCAAAAGCTGGGACTTGTGAGAAAGTCTCAGAGGATGCTAAGTATTTGAACACTGGGTCCCATTTGTATGCCCTGGAATGCTTGCAATTTAATTTGGGTAGACTAGTCTTTTCCTGGTAACCACCAACACTTTCAGCTGAGTTTCACAGTGATGAGCAGAGCCATAGCACAGGAGCCTCTGAAGGCCTGAATGCAGAGAACTATTACTTACTACCTTATTAAGAACAATTATTTTCAGCAAGCTTGGAAACTGATTGAAATAAACTTAGGTAAGCCCCTCCTTCTCCATCAGCCAGGGCTTTAATAGGGACATCTTAACAGCTCAACCACTTTGAAAAAAGCAGATATTTGTCTTAATAGGCATGGCTTCTTGAACTTAAGCATTTGTTTCTGGTTTGTTAGTAAAAGATAGGGTTGTTCTGCAACCACTGAGGTTGCCTGAGGTGCCCAAATGTTTTTACCAGGGATTCCTTAGAGCTCTTTCCTTAATTGGAAACTCCCACCAAGCCCAAAAGAAATGTTGGCAAACCCAAAAAAGACTTCAGTTACTTCAGAACAGACTGATTAATGCAATGCCATAAGCTATTTCTGCAATCTCACTCAAATAGGTTAGAAAACTTTGGCATATCTGCATGGCACTTGACCCGCCTAGATATGTTTTAAATTAAGAAATGTTAGTGAGAGGCAGTGGGACCTAGTAGCTAAAAAGCTCATCTTAGAATCAGAAAAGATTTTAAGTAAAAGCCTACCGGTGACAGGGACTGTGTGACCTCCCAGGGACCTAAGAAATTCCCTATGACTTGGTGGTGAACAGAGAATGCCAACTTAACATTAGCAGAGGGAATTTTCCTACGCTAATGAAATCACCAGGTCAGTTTTTATGCTCTGAAATTTTGCCTTTTTACACCTCACATTCTTCACCCATCTTAAAGACTTGGTGAACAATAACCTACAAATAAGAAGGAGAGTCTAAAAGGAAAAGAATCACCATTCAAAGGAAGACCCAAATACCTATAATTTCTGATCAAGAACAGAAAACAGGGGCCTTTACATAGTTTCTTTTATATTTTTTTTCCTCCAACTATGATTGTCCCCTTTATTCACCAGAATGATAGAAAAGTCCCCAGGAGAAAAATTAATCTTTCAAAAAAACCCCAAAACTCCCCAACTCTGCAATCTTTTCTTATCATTATTGAATAACCCAATTTCTTCATCTCTAATTATTCTTGCTTTAAGCTAGAAATCCTAGTATTTTGTTGTGCATTTGTTTTTGATCTCTGAATGGTCCGAATTAGAGGCACCATTTTCTGCAATAGCAGATTTGACTTTGCAGTTTCCCATTCTATTTATTTCCTTTCATCCTTTTAGAATTGTTACTGGTTGTGTGTGTGTGTGTGTGTGTGTGTGTGTGTGTGTGTGTGTGTAGCCTTTTCCTTCCAATGAAATAATATAAACAGCCAGAGTTTAGGTTGCAATAATGAGCATGTCTAGGGGTGATTCTGTATTTTACACTGTCACATGAATCGGAGTAATAGTAAAGAGGAGTTAAACTGTCCTCTTGTATTTTTTATAGGATGCCAGTCACTCATGTACATCAGTGGTTCTTGTGTTTATTTCCTGGCTGGTTTTTATTTCTCTCATTTCTGTCAGGCTCTGAGTGCCAGTGTCAATCTGATCTCTCAGGGTTCCATTAGGAAACAAAGAACTCAAAAATGGATTTCCAGGTTTTGTTAGCTATTAATAATATGTCTCTCTAGGTTTTGATTTCCACCTTCGAAAACAATTCTAACCCTAAACAACAATAAAAGTCTTTTTTTAAAAGGCAACCCCCCCATTTTTATGACTATAATTTACTGACTCTACAAGGAGAAAAAAATGGTAGTAGTGCATGCTTTACAATGCTAATCGAATTAAAGACTGGCAAATAAAGCCAGGAGAGTGGAGAGCTCACTCGGAATCGTTTCTCCCATTCATCGTGTTTCTTTAAATTTGCTTTCTGATTCTTACCGGTATATCATCCCACTGCTGGCTCTTCACAAGTTCATAAGAAGGCTCTGTTAAATCAAATTTGGGAACGGGGAATCCCGGAATAGCATTGTGTAGATGGAAGCCAAAGGTCACTAGCCAGCTGTTAACATCTAGGAGAAGAACATATAGAATGAAAGGTGTTAGAATGTATTTTGTGCTTAAACTTGTCCTTACCTTTTAAAAAAATCACATCCATATGTAAATTACTTGACAAAAGAGCCCACATCCATCTTCATTGCCACATAATTCAACAGCCACTGATCTTTCTTCTTTTTTTTGAGAATGAGGACTGTCGTCTATTCTAAACACAAGGCCACATGCATATCCTCATAACCCGAAAATCTGGAGTTTTGATCACTCATTTAGCCAACTGAATAAAATGTCATGCATGCAAACTAAGTATCCTGCACAAACAATAACGACCGAAAACTGTAATGGGTATTGCTCAGCACCACCAAAAAGACATAGTCAGGAGAAAACAAATAAATCGTTTTTGTTGTTAGTAAGTTATGGCCTTTAATAGGAATTGTGATGTTATTAGCTTGCAACAATGATTGCCCAAGGATATGTAGAGTTCCACAATTCATTTTCTGTTAATAAAAAGACTAAATTGGGAGTACTAACATCAAGAACTGTTTCTTAATCAAAGATGAATGCTAAAAGCTGGCAGAGCTGTGGGCACAGAGGCTGTGTGACTGCCATCACTTGCCACTTCAAAGGCTGGCTGGGTGCAGGTGGTAACAAACTTTTTGGGTAGAGAACCTGGAAACCTTTAAAATAGTATTTTAAAATGTTGCCATGTGACTCAAGAAGCCATTAACCTCAAAAAAAGGCTTTTATTCTTTTCTGGAGGTTATAATGTTACCGAACTACTCAGCAGGCTGCAACTTTATGAGTACAGTTGGGTGTAGGTTATTTTAGATATTAAGCATATTGCCAGAAAATTTGAAATTGCATTTCACCTAATATATTTTATGCCGTTCCATCTCTCTTTTGATGTTTTGTAGAAAATGCTGCTATAGCATTCCCTGCAGTTCATGTTGCTGGGGGAGGATAAATTCAGGGGGCTGTGGGCTTTCCAGCCCTACAGTCAGCCCCTGTCAACACCTCTTAAATAACCACTGGTAAACTGCCTGTCAAAATGATGGAGAGCCAGTTGTTCCCCATCCGCTTCTCCAGGGCACAAACTCTCACCTCATCACCCAGCTGACAGAAGTCACTTCCTTTGGCCAGGTTCATTCGGGTATAAAACCATTGATATTATCTAGCTTTTAAATTAGAGGTGAAGCTTAAAACTCGTCACACAGACAACAAAGTGATTTTCTTCGTGATGACATGTGAAAGATGAAGGGAGTCTTCTGTTATGGAAAACCCCAAAATAAAACAAACAAAACACCATATGCATGCTTAAAAAGCGATGGTGAAATTTAGGGTAAGCCTTTCTCTCACTTCTGCCATCCTAGACAGAAGTCTATATTAAAATGCAAATGGAAAGTTTTAAATATTTTGAAAGTTGTAGTGGGAAAAGGGCAGCATGCGCAGTGAAAATAGAGCTATGTCTGGTTCACGTTCCACCTCAGCTACTTGTACCTAAGTGACGTTGAACAAGAAACTGGACTTCTTTCTCTCGCCCTTGGTTCCTCATCAATTAAATGAAGAGGCTGGACTTATAAAGGTCCATTATAGTTCTAATTCTGTGATAGAATCTTCTGCTTCTATATTGATAGGAACTGAATTTAAAATGTGACTTATGAAGTGGGCAGGAATACTGGAGGAGGAGGGAGACTGGGAGGTAGAGTTGGGGAGGGGATGTCCTTCAGTTAGCCCATATGGTTGAATGATGCCTAAGGGCAGAGATTAAAGAGTTGTGGTGTAATAGGACCACTAATCACCAGACTGATGGAATGTCGCCCAGGGGATCAACACCCAGGCTATACCTTTACACCTTGCTGAGACCCTTCAGATTTGGTAGGTGCCCCAAGACAATTCAAATGGCTACTCCCTACTCTGCGAAGCAGCCATGTTCTCACATGGAAATGGATATCACATCTGCCCACACTGAACTCTGGAGTATCCTTGTGGAATATCCTTTGTGTGCTATGACTAAGTAAACCTTTGTTAACTGCTGAATTATCTGTGAGTGCCTCATATTGTTGTGGCACTGAACCTGAATTAAGCGGGGTACTAGTCTGAATCAGACCCATCTGTGGAGTATGGAGTGTTTCAAGGAAATTAGGGGGCAGATATAAAGTGCAGATATAAAGGTACAGGGTCAAGAGAGCACAGCAAAGGAAAGAAAAGAATGGAAGCATTTAATAAATGCATATTGATTAATTATGCCATGTTCAGAGACAGCAAGAAGAACAACTCTTAGAAGGACCAGAGAGGTGAAGAGATAAAGCAGGAAAGAACTGGGTGCTTTAGCGGTCAGAAGGATGGTTGGTGATGGAGGCAGAAAGTAGGTGTACCAGCTCAGTGAGTCTTGGAGAGTGAAAGATGGGAAAGAAGATCAGTCAGAAAGCCCAGAACCTGAGAATCGAGTCCAGAGGGCAGGGATGGCCTAAACAGGCAGAGATAGGCAGCACCTAGAGGGAACCCATGCTGGCAGTGGTTTGGATCAGTATCTTAAACCTGGTCAATATAGCGGAATAATGGGAAATGGACTTGGGAGATAATGGTATACAGTCCATACTATAAAATTGTCTTCTTTAGGTAAGCCCAGTTGTACACTTAAGGAGGTGTGTGTACTGGCTTCTGGTGTAGGGGTATGGCCAGAGGAGTGAGAGGGCAGGACAGGCTGGGATCCAAGGGATCAGTCTTCTATTAGAAAAACTTTCCTGTTTTAAGTCTCTTTAGAGCTGAAGGAGCCTGTATGCTAGAGAAGAGGTAAGTGTGACCTTGTCTAATGTTGATTCTCTTTATTAGAATTTAATTAAATTTCTACTATGTGACATTTCTGGAAGTTGTGGTTTAAGTAGCTTGTCTCTAAATAACAAATGCTATGTTTTGATTCCTCACTGTCAAAAACAAAGAGCAAGTGTCTCTATGTAGTAGGATGACTAAAATCCAAAAGTTTAGATGGGCCTTAAGTCATGGAAAGCCTGAAGAGCTCACAAATGAGTGTGAGAAAAATCCCTTTTTAATATTTCTTTAAATGTATTTATTTATATATTATTGTGTACATCTTACCCTGCAATTTAAGAAAGTTTAGCTGTGCATAAGGCAACCCAAGCTAAAGGTAAAACTTTCATTTTGGGAGGTCACATTCTTCATTCCACTCCAGCCTATCCAAAGTCAAAAAAATAGGGGTACACATCTCTAAACTTTTGCTTACTTGGCAATATTCCTGACATTCCCCAAAGGCCTCATTCTCTGTAAAGATAGTGAACTCTGCCAAAGTCACACAGACCTGGTTCTGTGTTGAGGGAATACAGTTAAGAGACTAAAAGATCACAGAGCAGAGGCATGATGATCCATCAGAAGAAGGGAAGACAATGCTTCATCTCCCCACTAATTAAAATACTGGAAAGTCAGAAGTGGAGAGTGGGTAGTGAGGTTGGGTGGCAGCACTGCATTGAGGATGGACGATAATATCCTTGTGTTTTTATGGATACGATGCTGTGTACGTTGTATATATATGTATATATGTATGTGTGTATGTGTATGACATCTATAGCTATGTGAATCTCTTTATCTATAGTGTGACTAGAGAATAAAGCTGGCACATATTAGATGCCCAAAGGCAGACATATCTTAACCTTGCTAGTACCAACCAGGTAAAACTGAACTTGACTGAGTTTCGTCTCCTCCCCCTGCCCCAAACCCTCTGCAAGACAACAGCATTGGAATGTTAGGTGTTTTTATGTTACGGGAAGGTGAAAAGTTTAAAAAAATCAATTAATTAGATCCCTGAGTGTAGTAATTAGACTAAATCATCTTTAAAAAAAAGAAAAACATAATTACCTGTGATGTAATCTTTCACATCGTGAATTTTACTTGCAGGATTATTATTCCTGAACATATACAAATTAAAAGGAGCTGGATCCTTCCCAATCCTTTTCCAGATTTCTATGTCAGGCGTTGTCCATCGTCCTGCCAGGATGTCATAATCTCTTTCTCCAAAATGCACTAATTTGGTGAGTGGGTCATAGAGGCCTCCGTGAAATCCAATCACCAACTGAAAGTCCAGATTGGAGTCAAAATAGATCTCACCATAAGCAGTGTACTGAATTTGTTTTAGCATAAGCCCATTGCTACTAAAAACAGCCAGGGGTGTCCCCGTGTTGTCTGATGCTATGTAGAATTCATCCCCACTGCTAATCTCCATGGCAAAGAGATGTCCTTGAAGATCATAGTACAGAGAAGTAATTTCTGAACTTGAATGGTTATATACATGAGTAATCCTGGTTGGGTAGGTAAGATCGGCATAAAAAAACTGGAGGTGTTGTCCTAGGCTTGTTTTGGTCGATACCCGCCTCCCTAGGCCATCATAGCGGTATATCACAGTCCAGCCACTCCCTTTGCTGTAAACTCGAGTTAGGAGTCCCTTGGAACTGTATTCAAATATCTCCGTGCCTCGCTGGCGTAGGAAGCCATCTTCATCCAGTCGATATTGAACATCTCCTAATCGAGTGATCCTGTCCCTCAGGTCATAGCGAAGAGGTGTTAGCCGTGCACTGTTGCTTGGGTTCAATAAGTGCAGATTACCATTCAGGTCATAGTTGTAACGCCACATAATTTTCTCATTCAGGTAAACCGTTTGGAGTTGCCCATCGACATCATACTCATAAGCATATTTAGTAGTGTTGGCAAAAGGTCCAATTTTAATCTCTCTCTTGGTTACTCGTCCCATGTTATCATACTGAATTGTGATCCAGTACATCAATGACCTGAATATCTCATACTGAATTTCCTTGATGCGGCCGTGAGCATCAAAATGTTTGGTATATGTCATGACGGCCGTAGAAATGATCTGGTTAATATCATAGTAAATAACCCCAAACTTTCCAAACTGTTCAACTTTACCAGAAATATCATCAAACTGGTAGAGATCGATGGGCAGTGGAGTTTCATTGATGACACCCTGCATGCTGGTCACTCTGAAGCTGTTGTCATAGCTGTAGTCAAACCGTGCATTTACCATCCCATCTTCACTAAAGCGGAAAATCTGTCTATCAATCAGTGGGCCAATTTGCCTGTATCTAATGGTGCAGATAAAACCATCGCTCTGGAGGTTCACTGTTTTTAGGACTCCTGCTGTCTCATCATAAGTAAAACTGACTCTTGTACTATCATACAGAATTTCTGAAAGTCTTGTTTGCCTTCTGTACTTGAATAAGACCCTCCGACTGGTACCCAGGAAAGCTGTCTGCAGAAGCAGCCCTTCTTCATTGTAATCCATGATGATGGAGGCATTGCTTTCAGGAGGGTTATATATGTTCCGGTAATAGCCAATGGAGCGGATTGTCTGCATGGTGTGACGAGCAACACTGGGCATGGTGATAGCTGAAAGCCGGTCCAGCAAATCATATTCAAAGATGTACTGCCGCTGACTGTGAAGCAGGAGGACCATTGACTGTAAAGAGAAAACATATTTTAACCTCCTGTCTGTGCACAAGGGGAAGAAAAATATAAACAGATTTGGTGACAACAAAATGAAACATTTCACTTGAGAGAGTAATTCTCATTTAAATTGAGTTATCCTTGACCTTCCATGTTCTTAACGATTTCCTGCCTAATTTACTTGGATGCTTAATTGTGAGGGGTTTTGCAATTAGTAGCACAAGATTCACAATATGCCCCCCTTGTTATGATCACGGCATTCTTTTTCTCAGGCATTTGTGGCCAAACAGCAGATTGTCAATAGATTTGGGGAAGTCATAAGACAGGCACAAGAGAAGCAGTTCTACAGACGTTATTTCAAGCAGGAAACAGCATATGGGAAAGGCAGTTCCTGCTCATAGTTAGCAATTATTTCGCGAGATGCTCCCCTTCCCCCAACACTCAGCTCTAGACATATTGAAGCCATATTTCCAGCTGCATTGAGAGTGGGGCAAAGTGTTTGGAAAAGTTTTTAGCTTTGCCAAGGAAACCCTCATAGACTTAGTCCTAAGTCATGCATAGTATGTCAACATGCAGAAAAAAAGGAAGCATGATATATTAATCGTGTGTTAAATGAGAACAGTTTGTAAAATTATCAGTCCTCTATTGCTGGAGAAGAGGAAGCATGGCACAGGGGCAGAGAGCTGGCCTGGTAAGGCAGGAGTTCCAAGGCCATGCTGACTATGGGTCGTGGTGGTGGTGGTTCTGTTGTTTTGAGTCATGTCCAACTCTCCATGACTCCATTTGGTGTTTTCTTGGCAAAGATACTGGAGTGGTTTGCTATTTTTTTCTCCAGTTCATTTTTCAGATCTGGAAATTGACGCAAACAGGGCTAAGTGACTTTCCCAGGGTCACACAGCTAGTGAGTATCTGAGGCCAGATTTGAACTCCAGAAGAGTCTTCCTGACTTCAAGCCTGATACTCTATCCACTGTACCATCTAGCACACTGTGGGTATATTCCTTGAACTCCAAGACTTTAGGCTGGAAAGAAAGCACCTGTCTTCCTCGTGTGGGAATTCACCATGTCAATGAAATCATGTGTCTAGTACTTACCTTGATGGTGATGATGATGGTGGCTTAATTCTGTAAAGGTGATGAAAAAAACCTCTCTGTTCCTCTATTAGTATCTTACATACTTTTAAGAAAGGGTTTCAGGGTGCCTAGAGTTATGGTGTCATGTCTTAGAGACAGAGTATTGGGTTGGAGTCCTGGTTCTGACATACCAGCTGGACAGACCTGAGTAAGACTTTTAAATTTTTCCATATATTCCAGTTCAATTTGGTCATCTTAAATATGACAATTTGAACTTTTGTGAGCCCTTGAGATATTCTGTAAACCCAAGATATTCCTTATCTGGTATAAAATTATGACATGAATACTAAGTGTTTTGATAATCTCTAACTCCATTGGTGTGGGCACTCCTTATACCATGGCACATTATGACTTCTTTATGAATTCCAGCCCTGCTGGCCATTATTCCCCCTCCTGCAGTCTGGGATCTGGCCAGGCAGCTTCTTATTTGTTCCTCACATGCGTGCGTGGCATGTTCTTCCTATTAACCTCTGCCTCACTGATGAATCCTCTTTCTTTAGGATGCTAGTCAGGCACCACTTTCTGTATGAAACCTTTCCCCATGCTTTCAGCTATTAGTGCTCTCTCTCCCCAGCTGCCTTATGTTTAACTACTTTGCCTTTTTCCACTTTATATTTATTCTGAGAACAACAGTCCCTTGCCAAGCAAAAGCTGCTTCATTCTTTGTGGTTATGTCCCAGAACCTTGTACATTACCTGTCACACAGTCAAGGCCCTTAGTAAATACTTGTTGACTGACTGGCAGAAGGCCTTTGAAAGGTACTGTTCCTCAAAAGTTTCTGAGCCTCTCTAAGCTTTGCTAGATGGATCCTTGGGAAATAAGTTTATGGTCAGTCTGTCACTGGCCCTCTACTCGAAGCAATGCCAGCTTGGTAGGCTTTGCCAGAATTTATGTTGTGCAGCTGTGGCAACAGTAGACCCAGGGTCACCTCTGGCATCATGAGTAGAGTGCTGGGCTTAGAGTTAGATCCTCCTCTGGACATTTACCAGCTGTGTGAACCTGGGAAAATCACTTAACTTTTCTTAGTTATTCTTTCCTCACTTGTACAATGGAAAAGCGTGGTGGCTTCTAAGGTTACTTGTAAACTTAAAATCCAGAATGCACGCCGAAATGATACGAGCACCCGACATTGTGTAGCCCGTTGGTTTTGATCTACACAACAACTCTGGGAGGGAGCAACTCGTCATCCCCATTTAACAGATGAGGGCACTGAAGGGCAAAAGAGAGGTTAGAGTCTCAGGCAGGACTGGGATGTCAACCTTAGTCTTTTTGGTTCAGAGCCCAGCACCCTGTGCCACCGGGCTACTTTACCTCTCCAATGAGGAGGCATTGGGGTGTAGAAACATTGGCAAACCTAACAAGGGATGATAAAATTAAGCGCAATCTAAGCAAGTTTTTGTTAATTAAGAAAGTATTTGTTAATTGGGCTAATGTGAAAATTGGTTAAGTGAAGCTCTGCTACCCAGATAGGAGGATGTATCCAGTTCCTACAGCTGAGAGAGCTGCCTGGGTGCCTCTGATTGCTCCAGACTGGGTAGAGCTAAGGCTAGGACAGGTAAGAAATAGGAAAGTGGACCTTCTGAGGTTCTGGTTCTGTGCCTTCTATGCCTCTTCCCAGAATTGTGGTGGGGACTCAGGTACTCCCTCAGGCCAGTAGTCATGTGGTTTCAAGCTTGGAGGGCTTTCTCATTTCCCATATAAACTTTGGGTCTCAGAAACTGCACCAGTCACACCAAGAGTTTAGTCTGATAGGAATGAAGTCTTAAACTGACATGTTTATCTCTGTCAATTCTTGCTCAAATATTCAAGAGGTACAAGAGAATTATATATAAGTGAAGTAACACCCAGGTCTAGATCAGTGTGAACAGTGAGTCCTATGAAGTAGTCGCATGTATTTGATTTTGCACTATTTGAAGTTATAATTATGTAAAATATTGTAAATGGTTCTATCCCAATGGAAATAGGTGATATGCATCTTCATGGGATTCCTTATTTGTACTAATTAGGACCTAGGTCTGATCAGGGCCTAATTTGCAAATGTTTGTGATATAAAAGTCTGGTGGGTTGGCAGAGATTTATTGGTTGGCTTGCTGTATCAGGTGATTCAGGAGGTCTTACAAAATAGAATTTAACTATAAGGAGAAGCTAATGCAGCAATTCATCACTACTGTATCAATGCGCCTTAGATATCAATATTTAGAATAAGATACGGAACTTAGAGCTGGTCACCTGTTTGACAAGCTTATCTAAATATGTTCTATTGGTCAATGTATCTTTTTTTTTAGCCAATAATAATGCTATTAATGATTGATGACAGTTTTATAGTACAGTGTTGAGATCTGATATGCTTCTATGCAATCATCTTCCCCCCCTACCCCCAAATACTCTCTCTCCTTACCTCTGCTTCCTGACTTTCAAGATTCAGCTTAAATCCCAGAGGTTTTTCCAGCCCCTCACTCCCCATCCTCCAATCCAGTTACTTTTCATTTACACTGTATAAATATGATATGTACGTAGTTCTTTGCATGTACCTCTCCTATTAGAATGTGAGATCTTTGAGAGCAGGGACCAGGCATTTTGCCTTTGTTTGTATCTCCAGTATTTATTACAGTTCCTGGCACAGAACATGCTTAATTAATGCTTATTTGCTGTTGTTTAAATTCACAATAAAAAAAAATTAAACCTCACAAGCAACAACAATGAAAAGAAAGCAAATGATTGGATCTACCATGGCCTTGTGTTCTCTGAGATGTGTTGACCATCCATTCCTTCCCCTGCCCCACCCTGCCCCACCTTATCTTTGCTTTGTAGATTATACCTTTTCTAAGTATGTATAACTCCATGTTTTCCCATCTGCAAAAACTCGAGACACAATTCTTCCCTGTCCGTCATAATCTACTTTTTCACTTGTGGTGCCTCGTTGGATGCTGGCAATTTGGCCTGTAGATGAATAGGTCACGTTGACAGCCATTAGCTTGCTACTTGGCAGCCAAAGTGTGGGGTGTCCTGATGTGTCATAGGCAATTCTCAGAAGAAATTTACGATGGTCATCATAGATCTTTTCTGTCTTCGTAGTTCGATCAAAGTCGACAGAAAGGAGGTTTCTGCCATTAACCTTTTATAAAACAAACAAGATGATAAAATATATCATATTATTCCAACACCAGTTACTTATTACTCTTCGAAGTCCCCACTATTGTTTAAACACCATTTATGATGATTGATTCCCTTTGTCGGTAAATTAATTTAGCAACTTCTTGGTGTAAGCACAAGGCATTAGATTAACGGTGGTTTTAAAAGGTTTCATTAAATGGAGAGACAGCCTGGCATTTGTTCAAAACCTTTTCAATTAAATTTCTCAAAGTTTAGTCAACAGGTTAGGAGAAACACTAAAATGAATTTGCTGAAGAGTTTGTTAAACACATATGTCATTTAGAGGACACAGATACAATAGAAGGAATAACCATTTAAATTACTCCAGGCCTCACAAGCAGTGGTAAAACATAGGCAAGTAATTAGTGAGCAAATGGAAATTAATCACAGTGACAATAAATAAAAGGTAATGATAAACTCAACTCTCCCTCTGTAGAACAAGTGAGAATGAGTTGGAAGCCATATCATTGATGATTACTAATGAAAAAGGTAGAGAAGAATTGCTTTGGGTCTTATCTTAGAAAATCACAACGTTGTAGATGGTCTTGTTATTTAAGACAAAATTTGGAAAAGTAACAGAACCCTGTAGTACCAAATCTTCTCTGCCTAAGCATTTCAACCTACTTAGAAATCTGGCCCAAGCTATGTTACAATGCCTGTACTACATACCATGGGAAGTATTTTGAACCCCATACTAAATTTGATGGCCATTGCCATTGAATAACAGAGAAGTTTTCCACGCTGCACAGGGAATGTGCTGTTGATAAGTGCTAGAGAGAGAGAACTTAAACTATTCAAATTAAAGAGGAAATTCTAATTTTATATAACTAGTGTCCAAGAAGGCTTCCTTTATCTTGAGGTTGACTTTCCCTGACACCTCCAAATAGCTTCAGCTGACCTTGCTATCAGTTTTCTCTGAAATGTAGAGGAGAAACCCTCCTATGAACAGCTGACCTTGCTATCAGTTTTCTCTAAAATGTAAAGGAGAAACCCTCCTATGAACAGATGATAAATCCAGTTTAAAGTTGCTTTTCATATTCTTTCTTTGATTTATTATTTTTTTAAACATTAATTCCAGCTCCACAATAACCTTTAAGAAGCTTTTCCTGGTTACTGGCTCTTCAAAGAAAGTGCTAACAACATCCTGTCCCCAAATGGTCAAGGTTTAAGTCCAGAGGGAACTTAATGCTCTGGTGGCAAAGTGTTGTGAGAGGACTAAAAAAACCCAAACCAACCCAACCCAACAATAGCCTCCTTAAGTAGCACAGAAACACAGGGAAAGGAGAGAGCCTTGCAGTTGGATTTAGAAGATTTCCATTTTTCAATTTTATATCTCAAGACATAGCTCAAATCCCCTCTACAAAGACTTTGCTGATGACTCTAGCCTCCAGTGACTTATCTCTATGCTTTATCTTTTCTGGGCTTCTTCAGCAGTTATTTATTTTATTATTCTTATTTGTTAATTAACTGACCCCTCTAATTGCAGTCTGGAACTCTTATTACCTATTTTGTTACTTAATTAATCTCCTTCAGTCAATTTGAGAACTCCTGCAAGGCAGGCCCTGTGTATCACCCTTACAATACCATAGTAGAAACCCAAATATTTATTGATAAGACATGGCATGGGAAAAATAATGGATTGGAAGTCAATAAATCTAGGTTGTAGTCTTAACCCTACCACTAATCAACTGTGTTGTCTGGGCAACAGTGGTCTAGACGTCAACTTCCTCATCAGTAAAATGAGAATGTTCATCCTTCCAGCTCCAGTAGTCTTTGCTTCTGAAGCAGTCCATTATTTGGACTTTCCGTGATTCTCTCCTGGCATGAGAAAATGGTTGCAGAGACAGTAGGTCCCTTCCTCTAAGTTACATTAAAAAGAAGGAACTCATGAAAACAAATAGCAATAAATGATATAGACTTAGTTTCAAGACTACATTAAATTGAATTGGCAGGCTTGTGTTCTCCAAGCCACGTACATCGGCATAAAGCTTTTAGTATTTTCAGGAAAGGTTTTCATACTGGCGCTTGTGTTTTTTAGTTAATGATTTTAAAAACAGCAGTTTCTGACTTTGCCCCTCTCTTTCTCTCCCTTAGGTGACACCACACTCATTGGCTTGCCATGAATCGCTACAGCTTTTTAGGTACAATTCTGATCACTGTTATTTTCCCATCTGTTTTCATTTTCTTGTCTTTCCTCACCCCCCCCCCACCTCCCACCCAATCTGTTTCCTCAGTTTTCATTTGTTTTTCACTTCTCTTTAGATTTTTCTTATTCTACTTTACCTTTGCAGATGCCTCCTCTATTCAGAACTCAACTAGTTAGGATTTCAGAAGATCCCTAGATTTGGAATCATGGTGGTTTAGGGGAGAGAGATCTGGGAAATACTCACTGCTAAGGGGATGAATCTAGTACATTTTATTATGACACTAATAATCTTTGTTTTAGAGAGGAAGCATGGTGTTTGGGGGCTCAGAAGACCTAGGTTCATATCCTAGCTCTGCCACTTACTGGGCAGGTCCCCACAGTAATGGGTACCTTCTGCTTCTCAGTAACTTTGCAGAGAAAAGTGCTTTTGAAATGTCAGTTACAATTCTTACTGTTAGTATAACCTGTTACTGGCATTCGTCCCACCTGTTTTGTCTGTTCTGTGCCCACACACAACCTAAACAAGAGGATGGAAAGTGGAGCATGTGGTTTGTCTTGCTGACCATGCTGTCCGCCTCACGAAACATGTGGGCTTTTGGAAGCATATGGATATTTGGTATCATGTAGACAAAACATCTGGATGGCTGTCTGAATTCTTCCCTTTCATCCAGATGGTGGGGACTTGGTGCAGACACAAAACGCATACATGTTTTCTTTCATCCTCTTTCAAGTTGATGTAATAAGGAAAGAATTAGAAGGTACCCTCGTCTTTTCTCACATTCCTAACGCAAGCCTAGGATTTAGACATAAATTCCCACTGCTTTGAGACCCTCACCGTCTGTGTTTTCCAGCAGGCATCATTTCATGGAGGATTAACAGATCAGCCTTTCTTCCTGCCCCTGCCCTCTGCATTCCTTTCTCTGGGCATTACAAGCAGTAGGCATAACACTAGAGATGCCCATATTCTAGGATAGGCTTCTCCTTAACTGCTGCTTTAAGGAATCATATAACTTAACAGTAGTTTATTTTAAATGTCCAAAAATCCATTTGCGTCATAAATGCAGTCTTAATACTTTGAGGGCTAATTAAAAACCAAAAATGTTGTTGGTGCCACATGCTCAAATAATGGACCACAGAAAAATTCTTTTCTGATGCAATTCTTTAAGGTAGAGTTGAACATATCACAATTTTTAGATCATGTCTGTCATGGAAGAATTCAAAACAACTCTTAGATGGCATGAGGCTAATTATAACAAAATGAGGAAGGTAGGGACAGGTGTCACATAATTCCCTTGATTAGCTGTGAAGCATATATAGAAAGGTAAGGGGTGTGTGTGTGTGTGTGTGTGTGTGTGTGTGTGTGTGTGTGTGTGAGAGAGAGAGAGAGAGAGAGAGAGAGAGAGAGAAAAGGAGAGGGGGGGAGATAGAGAGGGGGAAAGAGAGAGGGAGAGAAAGGGGGAAAGAGGGGGGTAGAGAGGGCGAGAGTGAGAGTGGGAGAGAGTGAGTATGCTTGCGAGCATGTTTGAGTGAGAGAATAAGTGAGTAAGCATGCAGGGTCCTGGGAGGATGCTAGAATTGGGAAAGCAAGTTATGCTGACAGTACTCTGAAAGGGAAGCCATCTCCTGGTTCCCTCTTCAGGAAATCCATTTGGGACATGTGGGTCATAGATTCACCCCATTGGAGCCTGTGGTACTCCTGGTCTAGACTGTGCAAGTGGTCACCATGTCTGTATCCTGTCATAATTCACACACACCTTTTATAACCATTGCCTACCTAGCTTTGTTTTTATCAGAATATTTAGTTCTCCAAATGTAAGGTGAATATGGTTATTTAATGCTATATATTTTCTTTGATTTGACTCAAAAAAAGTGCTAAATTTCAGTTCTGTCAAAAATGAACATACTAAGTATTAGTCATGTATTGGTGTCAGATGAAGAAAAACAACTTCTACCCAACATAGATTTTATGCAAATATTTTTATTTCTGAAAGTTTGGCTATAAAACTGTGTTCAAAGTTTTTAAAGGACTACTCCTTGGAAGAGGGATTGAATTTACTCTCCTTAATCCTAAGAGGTAAAACTAGGAGTAGTTGACTCAAGGTAAGGATACATTTCTTAACAATTGAGCTGTACAAAAATGGAGTGGACTTGCCTGCCTCTAGAAGTAAGAGGTTCTCCAGTGCCTAGCACACAGAAGGAGTTTAGAAAATGTACTTTCTAGGTATGCCAGCACCTAGTGGGGGAAGAAGGAGGAATGTTCCCCCAGGGAATTTTGGCATCCATCACCAGAGGCTACATGAGTATTTATAGGGAGTGTATAGCAGAGAATTTTCTGTTCAGATATGCTTATATTAGATGATCACTGGGGTGTCTTTCAGTGTAGAATGGCTATGGTTCTGTCATATGTGTGATAAGGGATCACTTTATTTTTTATCCTTCTGCTTTCCCTGTGCCCCATGATTCCATTTGTTTTTTCATGTTCTATGATTGACCTCATTTTCTAATATATTTTCTTTCAATTGGCTTGCCTTGAAGAAAACCACCACAAAACCATTTCTCCTTTTTCCCATTGCTACTTTACCAACTCTAATGTTTCTTCTCTTAAAAAAAGAGAATGGATGGAATAGGATCCCTATTCTATCCAAAGTATTTTTTTTCCCATTCATTAGTTTAAAAAAAATCATGCCAAATGCTATTTTTGGAAAAGTCTAGTTTGAAATTTCTTTCTTTCTCTGGGTTACTTTTGGTTCTCCATTTAATATTTTACTTTGTGGGCCAGCGTTAATTTCTCTGTAATACTTTTCTGTAGGCAGAAAAAACATGGTACACCAGTCAGATGATTCCAAGTATACGGTACTATTCACTTCAAGACATCTATTCTGGACTTGATTTTGATTCTGAATAAGTCATACAGTGAGCCAGAGTCAGCAAACCCAGTTACAGTGTTGAATTTAGGCCTAAATTTAGCAAGGTTGTACCTTTAAGTCACTTTAAAGTTAATAACTTAAAAGCCAACCAGAAGATCTTTCTTAGTGGAAGAAAAATAATGAGAGGTAGAAAAAAAGGAAATGTAGTTTGAGCCAAAAAAGGAGACTGAAGTTGGCTACAGATGGGGATAATGTCAAGTCTCATTTGTGTTGATGATGCTGTATCCGGTATCAACCTTCTTTTCAGTCTCTTTCTTTGCCCTACTACATTTCAGTTCAATTCTTAATCCAAATTCCCATGTCAGCACTTCCTTTCTTATTCCCTTTACAAGATTGAAATTAGTAGTCAAAACCAGCACATCCAATCTTATCTTGAAAATAAGAAACCCTCCCTTGTGATCTTTGCATTGTCTATGTGAGAGCAATCAGATAGAGCAATCAAGTGTATCGGATGGAAACCTCCTCTCAGTGTGAGTGAACAAGCCATTTAAAATCGTATGTTTCCCGGAGAAGTCTTGCTGAGGCATCCTGGTTACGCTATTTAAAAAAGAAACCAACATCCATGCCTCTGTGCACTGTCTGTTTTCTCCCTAAAGTGGAGAACTACCATAAATTGTACACAGGCAAAAAGAGACAGCAAGTCCAATTCGGTTCTCCTTGAGGTCCTACTTCTTGGAAGTTTTTGTAGTTTGATTCTTCTTTTTTCTTGATGTCAAGAAAAGAGAAAATTAAATGAGAGATAGCCAAAGATGGGTGGCAGTTAGGATTAATAGGAGGAGAGAGCTAATCATGCTGGGAATACATGTACAAAGCATCAAACAGCCCCCTATTTTCGAGAGAAGGTAGAACTACTCAACTCTTACCCTTCTTTAGGTTCTAGTACAGTACTTGGCACATATTAGATACTGGAAAATCTTTGTTAATTTTTTTTTTTTGCTCTACTAAAAAGAATGACCTTTAAACTTGGAAATAATGAAAATAATTAGTTAATAGGGATAGAAAGAAAGCACATAGTGGCCACCAACTATTTTGGGTCACCAAGCCCAAAGGAATTACAACTCAGTTACAGAAGAAATTTCAAGTGTGATTGGTGAGCTTTTGATGATCTTGAAAAAAAGCATGGCAAACATGGAAGGAATCAAAGGACTGAAGAGAGGAAAATCTTATCTCTGTTTTTTAAAAAGGGAAGAAGTTGAATTATTTAAACTATGGATAAATGGGTTTTGAATTCAGTTTCTGGAAAAAATCTTGATTTAAAGAGATGGTTGGTGAATACTTGCAGGGGGGAAAAAGCAGTCATTTCAGTGCTAGCATGGCTCCATCAAAAAAGAATCCAATTTCTAGGCACAGGGTACTTGGATTTCTGCTAGGCCTTTGCCAGAGTCTTTTACTTTAGACCTATGGACAAAATGGAGGGACATAAGTACGTTTATCCAGGTGAGATTGAAACTGGCTGAATTACCATCTTAAAAAAATGGCGATTAATAGATATCAACTTGTGAAGGCATTCTCTAGTAGAATGAGCCATTCTTTGTAGCACATTTTTATCCGTATCAGAAGAAGGTATAGATATCATGATTATGAAATGTAATTGATTGCTAGCATGTTGGCTTACATAATCAGGATACAAAAAGACCTCAGTGTACTAGAACAATAAATTTATGAATAAGATGATATTTTATAGGGATAAGTATAAGTTCTTAGTCTTGGGCACAAAATTTTAAGTGGACAGATACAGAATAGCAGAGCATATCAACATAATAGTTCCACATAAAAAATATCTAGAGGTTCTTATGTACTGAGAGTGATATGAGTAAACATTGTAATACTGCCTATAATACCAGGACTTTATATTAACAGAAGCAGGGTGGACAGAAATGAGGGAGGTTGTAACGTACTGTATTCTTCCCTAGTAAGACCACCTCTAAAGAGTTGTTTGGTTTTTGGCAAAATACTTTAGGAAAGAAATTGATAAGGTGGATTGTATCCAGAGAAAGGTAATCAGGGTGTTAAGGGGATTTGAAACCATTCCATATGAAGAGAAGTCAAAGGTACTGGAGGGATTGGGCATGGAGAAGACTATGGAAGGGATAGATGAAGTTAGAGATAACTATGACATCTAGGTAGCAATATTCTATAGGCTGTTGTGACATGGGACTGGAGCCCAGGAGAAACTAGGGCGAGATGTATAGACCTAGGAGTCATCTATATAGAGATGATAGTTTACCACATGATCACTAATAAGACCCTTCTGGAAGAAAGTGTAAAGAGAAAGGGGTGTAAGACTATCATGGAGACCATTACCAGAGAGGGCATGGCCTAGATGATGATCTTGCATGATTTAGAGAGGGATGATGTGAGTACAATATACTCATCATGCTTCTTCTCTTTTGAGGAAGGTGATCCCTGGAGATACTTGGCTCTATCAGGGTGTAAGAATGAAAATAAGGTCAGATGAGATCTGAACTTAGAGAAGAAACATGAGTAATAGAGAAAAAAAGTAGTTCATAGCCACTGACTTGTATGTTGTTGAGTTATAAGCATCTTCCCATCATGCCCTCCATGAGGAGGTTAAGAACCAGAACACACCTCCAGCAGACAGTGAAGGCTTGAGTTTTTCCAGAGGCAGGATGGCAGAGTGGAGAGAGAGATGGCCTTGGAACCAACGCATCCTAAGGTCAAGTCTTTGACAATGGGCAAGTCAATCTTTCAGTGCCTAGGGAACCTTTCTAAAACTGGGAATTGCAGAGAAGCTACCAGCCTGTACTAATGTAGAGGAATACTGCTCACCCTGACAATGAAATTACGGGTCTAATGCCTGAGCCTGTTTCTTACTCCAGCAGTGTCAAACTTAAGATCCCAGAAGCCTACATCTTGACTTAGACATCCATAAATTAACATTATCTATGTTGTATTTTTATTTATTTCATTAAACATTTTTCAGTTACATCTTAATCTTTTAATTAATTAATAAACCTGTTAGATTGTAAGCTCTTTGAGGGCATGGATTGCCTTTTGCCTCCTTTTGTATCCCAAACAGTAAATGTTTATTGATTGACTGATTAATCTACTTTAGGCTGGGGGCATTTCACACTTCTGTCCTACTCTATTCAAAGCACCAGATGGTACAGGGATTACAACAGTATTATGTCCAGCAGCTCAGGCATTACTTTCCTCTCATTCTTCCTTGACAACTTTAGAGGAAAGGATTCCTTCTTCAGAATTTTCCTAAAGCACTTAATCACATATTTCTTTTGGCTCTATCACAATCTATCTTGTCTAATCCTCGTTTACATATTTTACAGGCACCTTCCTTGAAGACTGTAAACTCTTTGAGAGCAGGGACTATGGGATTTTTTACCCTTTTTCTTAGCCAGTTTAGCACTGTGACTCATAGGTTTTTTGGATGTGGGGCAGTTCAAACTTGCAACTAATGAGTATCTGTTGAGTGAACAAATGACTCAAGTCCCTTAGTTCAAAGAACTTTCTTTCTTAGAGGGTAGAATAAGGATAAGAAAGATGTTAAGATTCAGATGTACCATTTTTAGTTGATAGTTTGTCTGTGAATGAACCCCAATGCTCTTCTGCCAACTGTTGATGGATGACTTATTAGCAAACACCTTGAAAAAATGTGCCTGCCACCCTTTTTGCCTCCCTGCTTCTTTTAGTTTCTCAAAAATAGCTGGTGACAGAGTTGGGTAGATATTGTTGCACCCTGAGGAACTGCCAAGGTAAATAACTGTTACTGTGGGTATGAAAAAAAACATAAACTTTTGGGGGGCCAAAAAATAACTGGTATTAAAAGGTGCATTTTATGTTCTTGTCTCTCTCCCTTGATTGTAACAACTTTGCACAAAATGGCAAGTGATGTAATACTAGTCAGGAAAAACTGTCTAAAGTTATTCACCTTTATTTGATAAACTACAGCGTATTTACTAATAGAATGAATGAATCAGGTTCAATTCTAATAACTCAGATGTCTGTTGTGGTCCTAAGGTGGTCTCCTGGCAACCTAGTTTTGAGTACTTAATCTATGTTGTCTTTACCAAATAGCTGTCATAAATCATGCTTTGCCTGCTAGATATATTTGGCCTACTCTGGGATAGGGAGGGGAAGGAAAGTGCCTTACAAAATTGTGAAGGTACAGGTAGTGGAACATTTTACAAAAAAAAAAAAATCTATTATGCCATTGAGATCAGAAATAGGAATTACCAGAGTATTCCTCAGAACAATAATAAAGAAAGGGGGTCCCATTAATAATACAGAAGCAGTAGTTAGGGTCTGAGGATGGCAATCTATAGTTGATTCAAGGTCTATTTTAGGAGAACTGGGAGGGGGTGGCGCAGAAGCCAAATGAGAAGAGGGAAGTCACCTTCAAGTGGAGTGCAGTAGAAGTTCAGTTAACCATTTTGTGGATTATTACTTGAGTTCCTTTCAGTGCTGCCATTATAAGGCCTGGACCCGCTTCCATCTTACAGCCAGTTTTTTTGTCTTTACATCCTAAATGTGAGGAGTCAGCCCTGGGCAGGGCAGCAGGGTTCGAAGAAGAGAAGCCATGGTTTTCTGACATTAATTAGAAGCCTTAAGTGTCTTGCTCAACCAATTAGTCTAATTACTCATTAGAGTGACTAAGTTGGATTTACGATGGATTCATTTCTTTGTGATACCACTGGAGGTCTTCAACTGTGGAGGCTGCCCTAGGAAGGGAAACTTTCAGCCATGACAACCACTTTCCCTTAAGGATTTTCAAGCATAAAATATTTTCTAAAAATTTTAACTTTAACTATATTGAACATAGCAAGTAGGTTTGGTAGCTCTGGCGACTTAGCTCACATGCCCATGCTCAGTAGCTGTCCAGGGTAATTCTCATGACTGTTGGCCACCTGTATACAGAAAGGATTAGGAAAGTCCTCTTGAATGTTTACTTACCCTAAGCTTTCGACCAAAGACATTGACTTTTCCCTGGGCTTGCTCTTTTCGGAATCTCCACTCCACTAAATTCTGGCCATTCTCCCCAGGAAGAGTCATGTTTCTTTTAGCCACTGTTGGGTTGGCTGTGCCAGCGAGAACATGTGGCTCTGTTTGGTAGTGTGAGTCTAGGCCACTGGCATAGATAATTCTCAGGGAGCCGTCATAACCAATCTGGTAGCTGTTTCTTAACTGATCTGAAAAAGCAATGAAGCAGAAATGTATGAACCATGGATGTGGAATAAACATCTGGAATGTTGTGCAATTAAAAATGATACAATTCTTTGAATGATCTGCATTTGTAAACAAAACAACTTTAATAATGCCTTTTTAGAAAATAACAGTTTTTTCCCTTATTATTTCCTGCTATAAAAATTTTGCCTGTGTATAAAGACACTAAATTGGTACTTAAAATACTCAATCCTTCTCCATTCCTAGGGTTTCTTCTCCTTGATAAAAAGTTTGATAGAATGTAGGATTATCCTATGTGGTAAGGGTAGCACAATCAACAAGATATTTCTTGGGAGGCTGGATGTATATATACAATTCTCAATATAGTTTCTTCCTTCAAGATTTTAGATTTCCCCTCTCTGCTCAACGTCATTAATTGGTTTAGCAAACAGTATCGTTCCTTGGGAAAAATGTCATAAATGGATGATTAATCAAATTAGGTTACAGGGGAGTTGTGTAACTTTCCAGGGGAATTTTGCCTATCATGTATTTATGGTGGTATTATGAAAGGGATGTTTTTTGGGGGGCAACCTTATTTGGAGTATGCTTATATTCCTTGTAAAAGAAAAACTTCTTTTGAATGATGTTAATATTTTATTCTATCAAAACATAAAATTAGTTTATAGTAATTTTTTTTTATTACCTTGAACCATGGTGTAGAAAGAATCAATTGATGACAGATTTGAAGTGATGCTGACATCCTCTTCCCTGCTGGATGATTCGATGTCCACCGTGATAGCCTTGTCCATTTCCCCATGAAGGTTGGTGACCACTCCAGTTGGAAATGTCACATTTGTCAGACGGCCCTCACTGTCATAGCTAAGGGAAAAGTGACACCTTTTCAGGACATGAAGAAAAAAAGCCCAGGTTCCACTTACTTTACAAATATAATGAGCAGACATAATATTAGCAGCAGAAATTTTGTAGAATGTTTGTCTTTGTGCATGAGATATGCACAGTGTGGACTTCAAACATGCTTTGAAGTAGTCAAAAGCCTGTTTAACATATAGAAACCTCAATCGAGAGAGCAAGAGTAAACAGGATGACTCTCCAGCTCAGCATATTATTCTTTGAAGTGTGACCAAAATCTTATTGCACATCTAATTTGCCATTTCAAAGGGAACATGTTTGCTGGTATTAAATTCCTTAGTATTCTTCAGTCTTTTTGTACTATAACACTAAGGCTGAATTAACTATTGTAGACTTGTTAAAAAAAAAAAAAAGAATTTACTATCTCCTGTCATCTTTGACAGTGTATTGTGGCCTTATAACTTTACATGTATAATAAGAATATGTACACAGATGCACACATGCATATGTATGCAGACACATATAGAAAACAGATGAAACATGTTAATACACTTGAATAAATAAGCACATAGAAAACATCTCACTGATTTAAAGGTATCTATAAATTAATGATCTTCCATGGACCTCATTTTTCGTGATTTTTTTGGAACGTATCACTGTAAATAATTAATTTCCATGTTTGTAGTGATGATAATGAGCTCTCCATACTGACATACATATATGTAGGTGATATCTTAATTACTCAAAACTAAAGAAATGTGATTTTATCATTTTTCTATTTATATGCTTAATGATTTTATCATACTTATTTGAAAAAATTTTATTAAGAACTTTTTAAACATCAGCAAATGTGAGCATTTCCTTATACAAAAAGAGAAAAATATTGCATATGTATAACGCCATGAATTTCATTTATGTGCAGCATTTTTTTAAAGTATGTGTAAATACATATAATTTAATATGGCAGGGCACTACTGCCCTATGTACTCTTTGAATATCTTGCTGCTGTCTCCTGTGTATTTTAAAAATGCATCATTCATGCTCTTTCCTTTGTTTCATTATTTTTTGAATTACTGTCATGCTTCTATTTGCTCTCAAATTCTTAGCCCCCAGGAAAAGCTTTCTCTTCTTGAGTACTTTCAAAATAATTTTAAATTAAGATGTCTAAAATGTAAGAAAGAAAGAAAAACTTGAATTTTAAACATCCATTCTAAATATGTATTAGTTGAAATGACAGTTTTTTGAAAGTATCTCCTGATTTCACGATTTATGACCATGCCAGGGAAAATTCTGTAAAAGGTGTTTGTAGTAGGGAAATACAAAACCATGGCTAAAGAACAAGGGCTTTAATTATGGCAACAACAAAAGCATTCTAAAGTTTCGTGTACATTTGCCTTAGAGACTAAAAGTACATGTGCACAGCTACACACATCTGACATTACAAAATGAAGTAGAGATTGGAAACAGATGTCTGTATAACCCAAGGCCAACTCCTGACTTGCCCAGGGTCACATAGCAAGTATCTGAGGTGGGAAACGAATGTAAGGCTTCTTTTTCCGAGCTGCAATGTTCTTTTAATTATAACATACCATCTCTACTCATCAGTTATCTAGATAGCTCTATGAAAGTTTTTATCTTAATTCTTCATTTTACTTTGGATGTGCAGATAGCACATCTAATTTCCTGATGCATTACTTAAGGTTCTGTGGTAAGATTTATGATGATCACTTTCACTGTCTTTCCTACTGTGCCTTTAGAAGTTGGGGCGATCTAAGTAAGTATGTTTCATTGTAATTAAAGCCCTGGAAAAGTGATAATAGGAAAAATGAAAATGTCAAAGGTGTCAAATAGGATTTAACAAGTATGGAATTAGTGATAACAATATTATTATTATAAATTAATCATAATAGTTAAAGTTAATAGTTGTTATATACTGAAGAAGTATGGGTTAAAACTCAGAGTAAAAATAGGGAAGAAATTATTCGAGAAAGTATGAAATGGGTAGAATTAGTGAGGGAGCATTTTTGCCTTAGCTCCCTAGCACAACTCTTCCACAACAACTTAGACAATGTTCTGAACGGGAAAGCCAAGAAAATGTCATAATGAGTAATTTTCCAAACCAGGGCAGCTTAGGAAGACAGAAACATGACCTGGGGCAGGACCTGGGTAGCTGCAGGTGTCACAGTAATGGGGATAGGGAATATCCAGAAACAGAAAGGGAGTTGAAACAGGAATCCTAGGGTAGAAAAATAACCCAGGGGACCCATGAAATAGCACTGGAGCAAAAACAGGTGCTATCTGGTAGCAATGTTGCACATTACCTAGTCTTGGGCCATAGACCCAGAGTGGAGAGGGACACTTGTGAGCCTAAATAGAAGCAGAAGTCCAAGAGCAGTGTGGCAACTCTATTCTGACCTTTGGCCCAACATGTAAGGCTACAGTGGAATAACTGGGACAGGAGACCAAGACCAAAGGGGAGCCAGCAGTTTTGTTGTCCTGCTGAAGAACCTCCCAGTGGAGTAACAGTGACTTAGTCCAACAGCAGTCTGCTTACACTCAACTATACACAAGGCAACAGATCCAACTGGCAGTGAGCTTAAACCTGGAGGACAGTGAGCAGACCTCTCACTGGATCACAGACTGAAAGCAGCAGCACTATATAAAAGGATAGAAGCTCAGGCCAGACATATCCCTTCCTTCCCTGAAGACCTAATATGCTAAGAAAGTCCAAGGTCAGGAAGTGGACTCAAAAAATAAGCAAATGAAAAGAACCTGTGAAGAGCTGCTATGGTGACAAGGAAGCTCCAGACTCAAACACTGTAGAACACAATGATCTGAAAACATCCAAACATCCATAAGCAGAGCTTCAAAGAAGACACAGATTGGACACAAGCCCAACAAGAATTCCTAGGAGAGTTAAGGAGCTAAAAAGTCATTTTAAAATGCAAATGAGAGCTATAGAAGAAAGGAAAAGAGAATTAACAGCTTGGTAAAAGAAGCACAAAACCTTAATGAAGAAAATAACTCCTTGAAAATTAGAATTGGCCAAATGGAAGCTAATGGCTTCATGAGACATCAAGAAAAAATAAAGTCAAAAGACTTAAAAATAGAAGAAAATGTGAAATATCTTCAGAAAAAAAATGACCTGGAAAATATATTGAGGAGAGATCATTTAAGATCTCTCCTGGATGACCTGGAACTCAAGGGAAAAAAAGAGTGTAGACATCACATTTTAAGAAATTATAAAAGAAAACTACCCAGATATCTTAGAACCAGAGGGCAAAGTAGACATTGAAAGAATCTATCCATCAGCTCCTGAAAGAAATTCCAAAATAAAACTCCTAGGAATATGGTACCCAAAATAAAGACTTTAAGTAGTGTGGAGCTACAGTCGGGATCACACAATGTTTAGTAGCTTAGAATATCATATTCTAGGAGGCAAAGGATGTAGAATTTCAACCAACAATAATCCTACCCAGCAAAATTAAGTATGATCCTGCAAGGGGGAAAACAGACATGTAGTGAAAAAGAACTCTCTGAATCATTCTTGATGAAAAGATCAGAGTTGATCTTTTGCATGATCTCAAAGGAAGAATGGAAGGGTGGGGAAAAGGAGGTGCACTGGGAGAAGGGAAAAATTGTTCTCTTTCATACATGAGGCATGCACGGAAGAAGTTACATAGTGGAGGTGGGCAGGCAACACTTGAATCTTAACTCTCTTCTCAAATGGTTCAAGGAGGAAAGAATAAACATATAGTTAGATACAAAAACTTGGTTTATCCAAAAGGGCAGTAGGAGGGAAAGGGGGAAGGGCATAAGCAAAAAAGACTTCGGAGGAAGGGGCAGAGTAAAAAAAGGAAATGACAAATGCTGAAGCAGATATAACAGGTATACTAATACATAGTTGGTGGAACTGTGAACTAGTTTATCCATTCTGGAAAGTAATTTGAAACTATGTCCAAAGGCCTATGAAACTGTATATTTTTTACCCAAGACACCATTATGAGGCCTATATCTGAAAAAGATCAAAGAAGGATAGACCCATATGTACAAAAAATACCTATAGCAGTATTGTCATTGTGTGTGTGTGTGTGTGTGTGTGTGTGGTGGCAAAGAAATGGAAACTGAGGGGATGCCCATTAACTGGAGAATAACTGAACACATTCAAGTATAGGAATGTAGTAGAATACTACTGTATTATAAGAAATGATGAAAGGGATAGTTTCATAAAACCTGACAAGACTTGTATGAACTGATGCAAAGTGAATTAAGCAGAAACAGGAGAATGATTAATACAATAACAATAACATTGATAATTAACTTTGAAAGACTTAATAACTGATCAACACAATATCCAAGCAGAATTTTAAAGGACTCATTAAGAAACATACTATCCACCTCCAGAGCCGCTGTGCTGACCTCATTGTTGTATGCCTGTGAAACATGGACACTCTACTAGCGCCATGCCAGGAAACTGAATCACTTCCATTTGAACTGTCTTAGGAAGATTCCGAGGATCACCTGGCAGGATAAGGTACCAGACACTGAAGTCATTGCTCAAGCTGAACTGCCAAGCATCCAAATGCTTCAGAGAGTGCAACTCTGATGGGCTGGCCATGTTGTTTGAATGCAAAATGTACGCTTGCCAAAAAGACTATTTTATGGAGAACTTGCATAGGTCAGGCAATCATATGGTGGTCAGAAGAAGTGATGAAAGGACACTCTCAAGGTCTCTCTGAAGAACTTCGGATTTGACTGTTTCTCATGGGAGACACTGGCACAGGAGCTCCCAGCATGGCATGCCCCTATCAGAAAGGGGGCTGTGCTCTTTGAGCAAAGCTGAATTGAGACAGCACAAAGTAAACTCAGGATGCACAAATTTGGGATATCCACTCCAAATATCCACACAGACTATCTGTGCCCAACCTATGGTAGAGCATTCCGAGCTCATATTGGTCTGATCAGCCACAGTTGGACACACTGAAATTTCACTTTACAATGGTGATGTTTTGGTTCTCTTCGAAGATAACAACCAACCAACAAATCCACCTTCAGGTAGAGAACTGTTGGATTCATAGTGTAGATAGACTGAGGCATGTTTTCTTCTATTTCATTCTCTTTTTCTTTCCTTTAAATATGAGATGACTAAAGAATTTGGTTAGTGATAAGGAGATTGGAAGTAAAACAAAAGTAGAGAAGATTCAGCAAGGATGGGAGAAGCAAGAAGTGAAAACTGAAAAGTAAAGAGAAAGAAACAGCAAAGTGGCACCTATATATCATGGCCAAATGACATACTAATTTGATTAATTCAGCAGAAAATAATGAGCCAAAACATAAAGCTAAAATGACTAGAAAAAAGGTCAGAGGGCAGGGAAGGCTGAGCATAGGATATAGGGAAAAGAGATTGGAATATGAGAGAGAATGGCAGAAAATAAATGTACCATGAATTTAATAAACTCTTAAATACACCCAGTTGATTAGAGGCATAATTGGGAAGTCTAAGCAGATTTGATATTTTTTTCTTAGATCTCATCCACTGCTTTTGGGGAAACAATACATATGTACATACACACACACACACACACACACACACACACACATATATATAAATTAAATATATGTAAATTAAAAACAATATGTATATATATATTTATACAGTGCTTTGTTTTGTACTCATTTAATTCTCAAAACAGGAGGGGCTATTATTCTCCTCATTTTATTGATGAGGAAGCAAGTAGAGGTTGAATGACTTGCCCAAGGTCATATAGTTAATAAATGTCTGAGAGAGGATTTGAACTCAGGTCTAGTACTGCATCTGATGAGTTACTCATCATGCCATATAACCAGTCCACAATGGCCCTATATCATCCAATTGACCTAAAGATTTAAGAATTAACAGTACCTACTCTAAGTTTTCTTTTTATATTTCTGATCCACAGGTAACTCATTATTTCCCCCACAAAAACCCCTCCTGTTTTCTTCTTCACTGTGCAAGAAGGGGATGTCCCAAAATAATAAGAGAGAAGTTAAAAAAAGAGTAAGATAATGAAGAAAAAGACTGTTGCTCAGAATAGGGAGATAATACTGTTGATGATGGAGAAAAGGAAGGTCTGCTTTTATTTATTTATTTTGGGCTTTGTTATCTTTGGGCTGGGAGGTATAATGCAGAAATGGCTCATGTATCTTGGACTGCATTCAGGGTAGAATCGTGGCCAGAATTATTATACTGTGGCACTATGCCCTGATAAAATCACATCTGGAATACTGTGTTCAGTTTTAGAAAGGACACCGATAAACAGAACAGAATCCAAGGGAAGGCAACTAGGATGATGAGGGACATTGAGGTCCTGCCACAGAAGGAGAGGCAGAAGAAATCTACTTAATGCCTGCATAACCTTGGACGAGTCATATATCCTCAGGGGGACATGAGGGCTATAAAGGCAGATCCCATCTGTCTCTAAATTGAATTCCATGAAAGTGAGGATGTTTAGTTTGGAGAAATGACAAGGTAAGGGACATACAACGGCTGTCTTCAAGCACTGGAAGGGTTCTGAGGAGGAATGGGAATAACTCTACTCTGCTTGGTCACAGAGGGCAGAATTGGGAGGGATGGGTGGAAGTTGCCAAGAAGCAGATTTAGCCTAAATGAAAGGAGAAACTTGCCAACAATTAGATCTGTCCCAAAGTAGAATAGGATGTTTTAGGAAGTAGTAGGTTCCCTTGCACTGGACTTCAAGCCTGAATGGCTATTTGTTGTGTAGCCTGTAGAAAGGAGTTTTTGTTCAAGCATGGGCTAGAGCACCTGGCCCCTCTAGTCCCTTGCAACCCCAAGATTAGGTTTTGAGCTTCTGTGGCTCAAATAATTCATCACCCTGTAGCCATCATAGTAAAGAACCTCTCTGAATTTAGCTAGACTGGTCCCTTAAAACAAAAGTTGATCTAGAGTTTGTTTCCAGGCCCACATTTTAAATGTTTCCAGTTTAGTAAGAGATTACAATCTCTTCATCATGGAGAACTGGGGCATGGAAGGCCCTGTCACTGCAAAGACTGGAGTGCAGCTTCAGCTTCTGGCTGAGCATTGGGGTAACAACTTGTTTAAATTACTTTGCTGAAAATTATTTCACACAGTTCCCCATCTTATGTTTTATTGCCTTCATTTTTAAATAACTTTGCTTAAAAAATGTGTTACAGGTCTATTTAATGGATGTGAGAATGAGAAAGGGTATAAATTAAAGTACCCAAGAGCACCCTGTGCAGCAGCTCTTGGAAATAGGATCCACTGAAACATGCTTTCCTAAGGCTTTTCACCCATCCATCCCAAGCCCAACATTTTCTTCAAAGGGAAAGCATGAGTACTGAATTTGAAGTTGGAGGAGCAGTGTTTTTTCAATCCCAGTTCTGATACTACTTATGTGACCCCAAGAGAGAACTACCTTCCCTTTATAGGCCTTAGTTTTCCCATATATAAAATGAGGGGGCCCAGATTGGATAATCTCTAAATCCTATGAAAGAGTAATACCTTCAAACAGTTCATCATAAAGGTAGGGGAAAATGCTTTACTTTTCGTGCTTCATATTTCTGAGATTTCAGGAATTCCCTATTACTTTCTACCAAAGATGGGGAAAAAAAATCTTCCTATTTGCTGCTGCTTAAGAATCTTTTCTTAGTTCTTAAATTACATGAAGTTTCTTGTGGTCTTAAAAGTCCCTAAATGTTATAAAATGCTTTGTGTGGTACCTATTCATGAGATTTATAGAGCTAACAATGTTCTTTGAAGAGTCCTGTGAGTGATTGTTCAGCATGTGGGTACTCTAGCATTTTTCTTAATTTTTACAGATGGGTAAACTAAGGTATGAAATGTTAAGTGTCTGATTCAGGCTCTTCCCGGGATTCAGTCAGAGCCATCACTGGAACTCCCGTGGCCTGACCTTTCTTCCTTTGCTAGATCACAGAGCCTCACGGAAGGTGGAGAACCACACTGTATATCTCTAGCTAGCCCTTTATGCCACCTGCAAGCACCTGACTGATTTGACTGCCCCACTGTCCCTGACCTGCCCTTTTCCAAACTTTCTGCTGGTTTAGATTTCCCAGAAAGGAAAACTTCATCTTTCTCACTGAGAAAGCATTTCTCCAACCTCTGCCTTCTCTGCTTTGTGTGGCTTTACCACAAATTCCATTCATGCTGGGCAGGCATTTTGTATCACAGAATGCTGAGCACAGTGAGATACAGCAGGCAAGGTTGAGCATTCAGGCTGCAACCTATTACCACTGGGTTTTTTTGGAAGAAAAATACAAGTAACCTTTTGTGGGCAGCATAGTTAATGTGCTAGAGGGTTAAGTGAGGATTTTCTCTGCTCAACAGTTTTGGCCTCTGAAGATCTAAATTTGTGCCTTAAGAGGAGCGGCCTTAACAAAGCCAAGCCACTACGATGCTATTGAATCTCTGTACAAGGCAGTATGGGAGATGGAAAGTATAATGGCCAATAGAACGTACGCGCTGTACGGGGAATAAGTTTCATTCTTGTCTTTCTATTCTAGTTCCTCCATGTGTTAAACAAATGCCTGTCAAGTTGTCAAGCCATGATAGTTAAGCAGTTCATAATCCAAATGAGGAAAGAACACTCAGCTTGAAGCATCACCTTCTTTGTTATAAGGGATGACTCTCAGGGAATAGGAAGGGATAGGGATGTGGGAGAGGGTATGGGGGAAATCTGGGAGATGTAAGGGCAAAAGGTATCAATATAGCCTATTAGAAAGAAAACGAGTTATTATAGGACTCATTAAAGGTAAATAATCTATATGAAGTACTTCGTAGCCCTAAAGCACTACACATGTATCAGCTATTGTATTTATTGGCTAACAGTACAAGATGACTGCCACCAAGCAGGTGCTGTAGGGGTTTGTAGATGGAGCAAATCATTAAGGATTGGGGTGATGGGGAAGGGAGTGCTCTGGGGAAGTCAGCCTCTCTGCACTTCAGTTTCACAGTCTGTAAAATGGTCAGGCTAAACTAGACATTCCCCATAGTCATACTAGTTCTCATTTATCCCTAGGATCCCAGATTGATAGTTGATGGAATGTTAGTTACTGCCTAGTTGAACTATCATTTGAGAGCATTCTGGCCTGGAGAGATTACAGGTTGCTCAGATAGGTCACATACATTGAACCTGGGTTTTCTGAGTTCAAACTCATTATTCTTTCTAATGCCTGTTGCAACTCCTGTGTTCCCATAAGGTGAGATTTAAGCTCAGCCTTGGAGAATTTCAGTAGGTGGAGAGGTGGGGGGTGGGAAAAGGTAATGTAGGAAACGGTAAACAGCATGAGGTAGGGATGCGCATGACCTAATCAGGAAGCAATAAGCAGGCCAACCAACTTATTGACTGAAGGGAGGGACCATGTAGGAGGGAGTTAAGAAGATCCGGCAGCTTATGGAAGTCTTTGAATGCCTTGGAAATCATCTTATTAGGAATGATAATAGCACCTATCTTCTGAGAGTGGATGTGAGATCAAGTGAGACAATATGTGGAACTATTAGCATGGCTCCTAGCACAGAGGGGATGCTTGATAACTCCTTTCTGTCTGTCCTTCCTATTGGCAGTGGAGAAAAAATGGAAAAGTTGGGGAGTCGTAGGAGAGAAGGAGAAGATTAACCTGGTGGAGAGGCACAGTGATATATAAGAGAGAGAGCGCATGGAGTCAAGGAGTTTTGGGTTCAAGTTCTGTTCCTGAGGCATGGGAACTGTGTGAACCTTGGACAAGTGACTGATTTCTCGGAGTCTCTCCTCCCTCCCATTCTCCTTCCCTCCTTCCCTTTCCCCCTTCTAGGACAACTCTCCAAGATTGCAAATTGAGGAATACTAGATCTACTTGAGGCAGTCTCCTCATTGGGGGTTCCCTGTATTGGTGAAATCATAGGTCTTTTGAAAAAAATCCAGCAGAAGTGCTCATGATATAGATGAGAGCAGAGAAAGTCTAAAGGCAGGAAAACCAATTAACAACTGCTAGAGAAGTTAAGAGTGGGGCAATAAAGACTTTACCTAAGGGGAGAATTAAAAGGGAGAGCCTGTTCCTAATGGTTCATTATGTGCTATGAATATTGTAGATAAAGTGGTCTAGGTAGAGGCAGAGATGATTCCCAAGGACTTGCAGCATTTGCAGGCTTTTGCTATTGAACCACATCTCTTCCCTCTCCTACCTTCACAAGGTACAAATCCAGATGCCTACTTGGAATAGTTTGACTGTGAGTACTAGTAAAAATGTTAAGTAATGTATCCAGGATGTAAAGGATCCCTGTGGATTCTCTACAGCTTTGTGGTTTGAATAACTGGTAGTTCATCTATCCATTGAACCAGGCCTGCCCAGTGCAGGGCTTGGCATTGGTGGTTTTGCTGTAATAATTTTTTGGAGAAACATGGACATGGCATCTGGGGAATGTAAACAGCCCCTCAGCTTCCTGATTTCTCCCCTCCTCATCTAGTCTTAGCCTTGTAACATCAAATTTATAGCACAACTGCATTCTCTCCTGTTCCCCTTGATCCCTCCTCCCAAAAGACTTTCATTGGAAAAGACAAAGCCCCTCAGGCTGTCCAGCACCTCGTGCTCTCTGCCTATTGGGATGGATGCCTTCATTTGATGTTCGTCTACTGGTTCTTCTTTAATTTCCCTTGTATTTCTGCCTGTACTTGATGTTAGAGTCTTTGTAGTACATTTATAAAATCTCTTTTTAACTCCCCTATAGATTAAGATCCCTTATTAATACCCTTCAGAGCAAAAGCTGTGGTCCAGCCTCGATGGTGAAGAGATGGCCTCTTCCTCCTGCCGAGAAAGCCACTCCTCTCTGGAGACCAGCACTTACTTCAATCACACAGCCATCAACCTCTCATGTTTAGTGCAGTACACAAAAGATGCTGCAAATTAATTCCAATGGAAACAATTTATGGCTCTTGAAAATTTCCTTTAAAATGAGCAAGAGAATTTCCTGTCATCTGTGCTTCTCAGCAATAAAACAGCTTCTTCATTCATTTTCCTCCCAGCTGTGCTTCTGATTTTTTGGACTTCAGCACCATGACTCAGCCACGTGGTGCACCTGAATCCAGGGCTGGCTGGCTTTGCTATCAGCTTTCTATCTACTATGCCAGGCTGCCTCTAGGCACCCATCTAAGATTATATATATACACATTGAAATCACAGTTTGGGTCCAAATGTTGATAGGGATGAAGTTTTCAAAGCACTTTATATGCATTTGACTTTGGTAATCTTGTAAGGAAAGTACTAAAGATAGCACCACAACTCTATGGGTGAAGAAACTGGGACTTGGAGAGGTGAAAATATTAGTTGTGGGCTTGACATTTAAACTTACGGCACTCACAGGATGACTGAACTTGGGTCTGAACTAATCCAGGCTACAATGTAACTGGTTATTTCAAAGGTTTGCAGGAATGGATTGTGGCTGGGTTTACTGGAACTACATGTCATATTTAAACAAGTTAAAAGTGAGCCCTGAAACAATGAGTCCTCCTAAAAGTCTGAGGGTTAGTTTTCCCTCTGAGAGCTTATCTCATTCTTCTTACCTTAAAAACTGGCCTATTCTCTGTCCCCTACTCTGTCCTGGGTCTGAGTCTTTCTTCATTCCATCCTTCATGCCCAGAATTAACCCTCCCTTTCCTCTGCATCTCCCATCTATTGAGGCCCTTCTCTTTCTCTAAGTCCCAATCCATAGGATCTTAGATTTGGAGATGAACCTTACAGGTTACTGACTCCAATCCCCACTTTTTCCACATGAGGAAATGGAATTCTTGAGAGGTAAAGTATCCTGCCCAGGGTCACAAAGTGAAGTGTCTAAAAGCAGAACTCTCTCTCTACCACTGAAAATTAAGTTCTTCCTGAGGTTTCTCACAACACTTTTCTTGGACTGATTCTTTGCACTTAACCTCACTCTCCTTTAAATGGGTTACTTGCGTATTTGTCCTTCTACCCATTTCTACTCTGTTACTCTGTTGTAGCTATCTTTCTGTCTCCTAGCACTTATCTGGCATACAATAATCAGTTAATACTCATTGGGCTGAAGTATTGAACAAAACCAGTTATTTAGAATTATGTTAAATGGCACTGATAACAATGGATACTGGATACTGGTAGGGAGAGATCAGTTTCTTGTTCTGAGGAAATTAAAGCAAGAGAAACACAATCTGGGATAGGTTTGCACCCACTGAGATTGATGGGGTTCAGACTCTGGGAACTTCCTTGAGCTCCCTTGGAATCTCCTTACTTAAATTGACTTTTCATACTCAAAGTGAGCTCTCCCTGTGTCTCCTCACAGAATCTGGCCTTTCTTACTCAAATCTGTGACCATTGTCAGTTATCTCTTGATTGCCCTACCTGCTTCCCACCTAGGCGCCCCCTAGTCTTATGTTTGCTGACTACCTCAAGCCATTTCCAACCTTTGATCCTCCTTGGAGGCCCTTTCTGAACTTCTTCCCCCAACACTCTAGACTACCAGACCACATCCACGTCCCATCCCTCCTATACTCTTTTCTGTATTTAAGTCCCACCTTGCCTCCATGAAGGCACTCAGATTTAATCCAGCTCAGACTCTGTCTAGCTGAGATTCTATCTGGCTCGCTTGTGAATACAAATGTCACAAATGTTTAGGCTCCTTAAGAGGCAACCCAATTTGGCGAATCTTTAATAAACTTTGTTTTCTTTGGCTTTAAGAAGGCTTGAGTCGAATTCATTCGAGCAGGACCCAGACTGTCGGTATTTTGGGGTCCACCCCTCACCCATAAACCTCATCAGGATGATTGTTGAAACTATGCCATGACTGGCTCCTTTTATCTACCCCGATTATGTTCTCATCCATGTGCTTTCTTTGAATGCTACATCTTTACACAGGATGAATCAAAAGGAATGTGTGTGTGTGTGTGTGTGTGTGTGTGTGTGTGTGTGTGTGTAAAAATCTTTATCACCTATCTTCCTTAGGTTCAGATTTCAGTCCTTAACTTTATAGTTAAAATACTTTGTGAACATTAAAAAGTGGTTTATGAATGTTATTATTATTTTAATTAGAAATTTAAATCAACTAGGTAAATGGCAATAAAATTCTGTTGGAATAGCTACATCATGGAATGTTTTGCATGAATATAAGGTTGGCGTCTGCACCTCTGGGTGGATGCCAACTGGTGTGTTATCCTTAGCACAGAATGAAGGTAAGTCCCCTCTTGTCTATCTTGTATATTCCATCCTAGCACAGTGGAAAGAACAATTAACCTAAAGGAAGGAGGTCGAGCATCTAGTACTTCCTCTGTACCGATGGACATTGTGACTGGCTAAGTGGCTTACCTCTTAAGGCCTTACTTTCTTCAGCCGTTTAAAAAGAACCTCTATTATGATTCCTGGCTGCTGGTGGCAGTCACATGCTTGCCTTGACTGTGGTTTGGAGAGCCTACCAGGGCCCTCACAGGGGAACATAATACAGTTGGCAGACACGCCTTTTTCTTCTTCTGTCCTGTCCTAGGCTCTTCTTCCTAAAGTACAGGTCTTACTATGACACTCAATAAACTCTAATGGCTCTCTATTCCCTGCAGGACCAAATATAAAATCCTCTGGTGTTCAAAAGCTTTTATAACCTGCCCTCTTCCCTACTTTTTCAGCCTTCTTCTGCCTTACATGTCCCACACACCCTATGGTCCTGTGATAATGATGGGGTATGAACCCAAGCTGAGACCTTTGTCCCTTGGCCAGAGAGGGTTTTGGTCTCATCTGTTTGAAGGGCCCAGGAAAGCCTCACCTTGAGGGCTCCTTGGATTCCTCTTATTTGATTTAGCTTTCTCTTGAGGTCCATATCATCCAGCTGGGATACTCTTCACACTTGATCCTATCCAAATTCTATTGTCCCTCTCCCATCAAGATCCTCCCTGGATTTGATCTGCATTCCAGGCTGACCTCCCCTATCAAACCCATCTCTGGGACCTCAGACTACTTGATGATACTTAATTCTTCTCTCAGTCTTTTCTGTGTATGAGATCCATCTCTCCTCCATGAAGGTGCTCTGATTTAATCCAGCACCAACTCTGTCTAGCTGAGATTCTATCTGGCCCACTTGTCAATACAAGCGTCACAAATGGTTAGGGTCCTTAAGAGTCAACCTAGTATGGCAACTTTGTTTTTCTATGGCTTTAAGAAGTCTTATGTCAAATTCATTCAAGTAGGACCTGGTGTGTTGGTATTTTGGGGTTCCCCAGCACCCTGAACCTCAACAATACCAGCCTCCTTGGAAAGGAAATTCCCCACCTCCCCACTGGGCATTTTCATTGGCTGTCTCCTACATCTGGAATTACTTACCCTCATTTCTGCCTCTTGGCTTCTTTCCAGGTCGAACTAAAATCCCACTTTTTCGAGAAAGCCTTTCTTGATTCTCCTTAATGCTGCCTTCCCTCCGGTGATTATCTCCAATTTATCCCGTATGTACCTTGATTGTACATAATTGTTTGCATGTTGCCTCTGAGCTCCTTGAAAGCAGGGTTTGCCTTTGGCCTGTCTTTGTATCCCCAGAGTTTAGCACAGTGCCTGGTACTTGATAAGTGTTTGTTGACTGACTGACAGTGGGCAGCAGCTGTGGGCTAAGCTCTTTTTCTTTCTCTGACAAGACTTTTATTCCCTAGTTTAGCAGAGCTTACTCCCTGCCTCCCGAGCCCTGTACATTGTTATTCAGGCACTTCTTTCATGTTGATACATATGGAAAATACATCATAATGTAGCAATTAAATTGTTTCATTGAGCTTGTTAGTGCCATTAAGCTCACATTTGCATAGAGAGCAATTAGTATACTTAATGCAAGAAGGAAATGTCGGAAGATAAGCTGTTGATACACAGTTTATAATAATGTTCTTTTCACTTGCGATATTTTTACCTCAAAGACCAGGGTGTTTAATTCCCTCCCTTAGAATCTCAGGTGGGAAACAAGTTGGAACTGAAACAAACCTAGAATTACCAGTCAAAGAGGAGAAGTGAGGAAAAGCAATTACATTAAAATACTAGAGCCACTCCCAGCAGCTCCCATGAATCTCATCACTGACTATCTGCTAAGAAATATGGTACCTAATTTTTACACTGCAGCTCTTTCTGGCAAAGCCCTTCCGTTCAGTCTCATCTCTTTTGAAAAACCGTGTCCGGCTCCACTTGGGATGGGCCTTAAAGTGGGTTTGGTGGGGGGTGTCTGAATCTCTGTGTGTCACCTCTTTGGTTGTCTGGTGAAAGCACTGGGACCCTTCTCCCAAGAATGGTTTTAAATGCATAAAACAAAACAGAATTACAGATCAAGCTGTTTTTAAAAAGAAATTCACTTACTCCATCTAAAGCATCATTTCTTCAATTTAGGATTCTAACCTATCAGTATTAGGAGAAAGTGAACTGGTCAGCAAGACACAGTAGTGGAGAAAGGGCAGCCTCAGAGACAGGAAGACCTGAGTTCAGGTCCTTCTTCATGACCTATATTCACTATATTTCCATGGGTAAGTCACTTATGTTCTTAGTGTCTCAGGTAACTTTTTACTGATAAGTAAGTGCCAAACTGCATTGATGAAGGTTGTTTTCCTGCTGGGAATTGTGTGCAGAGATTGAAAAGCATAGAAAAGACGAATGTTCAAGTGCCAAGCCAACCATTTCAGAACATCCTAAGCAGCAGCTAGACATGAAAGGAAGATGCCCTTCCCTCCTTTGTCCATAATTAGCAGCTTAGATGGCTGTTACAATATGGTGATAAGAACCGTGGAGGACGGTAGCAATGGAATAGAGAAAAATGGGCACATCCAAGAGACATACTGAGAGAAGAATTAATGAGAATTAGAAGCTAATGATGGACAAAGAAGAAAAGAAGTGAAAGATGATGCCATTAATAGATATGGGAGCCAATTTCAGGGGAAAAGATGGTTAGTTCTCAGTTTCTGACAAACTGAATTTAAGGTGGAGGGGCAGGATGTTCTAGGGGAGAATGTACCTATCTTACTTAAAAAAAATTCACAAGAAAGAGATTTTCTCTCTTCCAATGACCTGACTGGTGCTGAGTCTCTCTGTCTGCCAGGGCAGCATATGACCACCCCACCCTTGCCCAGTATTTGAGTGTCAAGCATCTGTATGCTGGTAGTTTGGGTTCTTTTAGGGCAGAACTAGGTGCCACAAATGAAACTTTTCAGAGACTTAGATTGATTGGAGGGAACACGTTCTAACAGTTAATGTTGTCCAAAAGTAGATTGTTGTTACTTTGGGGATGGTAAGTCTCAATCAATGGTTCTTCAAATAAAGCCATGTCAAGTATGTTATGGTATTTTGATTTAGATGAGATGAAGTTAGGGGGTATGTTGGTAAGAGTCAACATCCAGCCCTCTGAGAAAAAAAAAATGTAAGCTCAACACACTTTTAAGTTTAATTTGCACTGTTAACATTTTCATCATCACTCCCTTAAATCTGGACAATCAATTTTTTTTGAAGCATAATTTATTATTTGATGATTTTTTTCTTCATTTTTCTAAAAATAATTTCATCTAGTTTGAAGTAATGGGAATAAAAAAAAATCACCTGAAGAATTAATCTTACTACTTCCTCTGATTTTTTCCTCTATTCATACTTGTAAATATTAGCTGTTATTACAGCAGCATAACACAAAGTAGTGATTATGCCCTAAGTAAATTCAATTCAGTGAACAGTATTAATTAAATAACTCATTATGTGTAAGGTATTCTACTACATTCTGAGGATATAAACATTAAATAGTCCCTTCCTTTGCAGGGGATATAATATGTACACCACTAATAAATACAAAATAACTCCTGGAGGAAAAGTACACTTGGGGTGTCTGTAATGGCTTTGCTTGGGAGATAGAACCTTGACGTTCCAATCTCTGTCACCTCCTCCAACAAAATCTGAAGGGTTCCGAGAAGCACAAATGCACCCCTTCTTTCATTGTTGAGAGGACAGGCACTGTAGAGATATCTTCTGGGGGTACCTCTGGGCACAGATTTCTCTTTATTTCCGATTCTTACTTAACCAGCAAGGACAAACCAGAACCCAATTCAAGGCTGACCCACTACATTGCCGGGCTGATTTTGTATTCTGTGGGGCTGCGCAATCATCTCCAAAACTTACATTAAAAGGAATCTGGATGTTATTCCTCTGGGAGCAAACTCAAGGGTTTTATGCATTTTAACAATTATCTCCTAGAGAAATACATCACCTTTTTGGATTCAGCTACAATTTTGTCATTATGAAGTCCTCAAAAATCAGGTGCTGGTAGTCCATGGAAAATGTTTTAATCACCCCAGACACATTGAGTAAGTTGAGCAATCAACCAAACCTCAGATCATTGGATCATCTGGTACTTAGCTGACCACTACCTACGTATTACAGATAGGGACAGAGAAAATAGAGAGTCCCTGGCTCTTTTTTTCCCTCAGTATTTCTGTTTTATATGGACAGGACAGTAACAACAGCTAGCATTTATATAGTGCTTTAAAGTTTACAAAGTGCTTTATATATTTATCTTTACAAACATTATATTTTCCTCATGACAACCCTGGGAGGTAGGTACTATTTTTGTCTCCATTTTACAGATGAGTTAACTGAGGAAGACCATGAGTTGTGACTTGCTTAGAGTGATACAACTAGTGAAAGATCTACGGCTAAAACTGAATTCGGGGCTTCATGACACTGAAGTCTGTACTTTATTCACTGTGCCACCTAGCTAGAAATAAGAATAAGTGTGGACAGGGTCAGTCTACTTTAACATTTCACTAGATCTTGTTGACAGGGCAGCTTCTGACTCCTTGCTTGGCTCCCTTAAGGCAGAGGGGATCCTCTGTAGCCCAACAGCTCCTGTACCACTGCAGAAAACAAAGGTTGAGCAGTTTAAAATCTTTCTTTTCGTATTTGTGGTCTAATACTTCTTTGGAGTACTGGGGGGACCCTTGTGTTAGTTACAGAAAAGGAGAGAATGACATATTGCAAAGCTTTAAGGAAACTGAGCCAGTGTCTCCCTCCTTATAAATTCATTTCTACATGGAGTGACAATGCCAGGATGGAAGCTCATGGGCTGTGAGGTAAAAGCATTTGGAGAGGAGGAATTCCAGAATGAGTTTCCTCAATTTATTCCACTGTTTCTGGGTTGGCTCCCATTTGGTCAGGAATCATGTTTTAGTCTTATCATTTTTACTGAATGAGATGGAGATGGCATGAGGAAGGCATAACTCATTTAAAGAACAAAGTCCTTTTGTCTGAACCGTTCTCTGGCTGGTGCTGATGGCATTTTTCTGCCTGAGGAGGACCCTGTGAAACAGTGCCTTATTTTTGTGCCTCTATGTCTTTATGGGCCATCCTCCCCAAAGTAGTTACATTGATGTTGCTCAAGTGTAAGTCTGAGGGTCTCATGCCACCCACCCCAACCCTGCCCACCAAGATGCCTCTTGGCTCTAGCATAAAATCCAAACTCTCCTGTTTTTCTGGTAGAGCTCCACAGCATTTGGCCGCAGCCTGTCTCTGCAAGCTGGTTTCATCTTTCTCTGTTCCCTGAGTCTCCTTGCCATGCACTCTACCTTATAACTAAACTGGACTATTTTCTGTTCCCTGAACATGACATTCTGAATGTTTACTGTCTTGGCGCCTTTACACCCTAGGCCTGCAATGCAACTCCCTCTCCATGAATTCCACCGAGGCTCAGCCTAAGTGTTACTTGCTGTAGAAAGCCCCTATAACCTGTCTTCCCCTTCTGTATCCACCATTCCTATTTATGGATTTCATATCTACTTATCTACAGACTTACTGTAGATGTAACCCAATGTAACTGCAGGTACTGTTTAGTTTTTTTTTTATATATCCAACACCTAATATAATGTGTGGCATGTGATAAATAACTGATAAATGCTACTTTATTGACCCATAAATGTAAGAGGGAGAATTATGCCTTCTCACCTCTGCTTCAGAGAATCCTTTTTTTCCTTCAAGATGTAACTTAAGTACCACCACCACCTTTTGCATGAAACCTTCTCTCATCCCCCATTAATTACTCTGCATTTATTTTGTATGTATATATATAAATGTATGTATGTATACATACACATACAAACACACATACATATATATTGTATATATACTTGTATATGGGCATATTGATGCCTCCATTAGAATGGAAGCTCCTTGAGAGTAGGGATTGTGTCTGAGGTCTTTGAACTCAGGTCTTCCTGACTCCAGGCCCAGCTCTCCATCTATTGTACTGCCTAGTTGTTGAGAACTGAGTTGGACTCAGGGAGAAATGTCCCTTACCTAGGGAAAGAAAATCTGGGTTAGTGATGACAGGAGTGCCTTGGAGAGAATAGGAAAGGAGAGAAAGTGGTCACCACCCCAGCGTTTCACCCTACCTGTTTCAATTCTACCTTTGATCTCTTCCCTTCCACTGCGGCCACAACTACCTGAGTTTGTACCTTTTTTTAAAAATCCATTTTATCAGGTGATACAATTCACACATGTTCACTAGCTCCCTGCTGCCTATGATGTAAAATAAAAACTCTTGATCTTGTCCTTTCAAAACCGCCACACCCTCTCTTTCCATTAGGACCCTCCATTGCTTGGCATAAGACACTCCCATATTTCAGACAAACAAGAATAAATTCCAGCCCTTTGTTCTTGTTCCAAACTGCTCAGTCTCTAAATGTTTGTTCATGACATTTCTTCTGCTCTAGATTTCTTCCTCCTACCTTGGCCACTTCCCTATGTTCATCTGCCGAATTCTTTCCTTTTCCAAGGTTCAACACATACACCCCTTCCTCCATGAATTTTTCTCTGACTTTTCCAGAGGGGATTTCTATCTCCTCAAATTTCTCTTTTCTTTTACTCTGTCCTCCTCTGCATTATCTCATTTTCCCTTGTATTATGGTCACTTGTCTACTTGCTTTTCTCCTCATTAAGATTCTTCAGTTTCTTAAGCCTGGTGCATAGTATTGGACTTGGAAGTCACAAAGACTTGGGTTTAGATCCCATCTCAGACACTACCTCTATAAGCCTAAACAATGAATGTTTCTTGTATTCAAATAAATCAGTGAATATCTCTTGTACTTGGTTCCTCATCTGTAAAATTAAGAGGTTAAACGAGGTGGTTTTTAAGATCCCTTCCACCTCTGATTGTATGATCCCATGTCTTATTCACCTTTGTATCCCCCCAGCTGACCTTGGGGCAAGAACGGGCTGTAGGCAAGTCTCACTTCTGATACCTGCTGACTGTGTGACCCCTAAGCCAGTAACTTCATCTCTCAAGGCACTGGTAACACTCTAATGCTATAAAAAGCAGAGAAAATGCCAACGTTCAATGGAAAAGGGAGCTTTCTCTTAAAGGAATTCCCTATGCCACTGAAGCCTCATCCCAGTTCACCTTCTGGTCCCAGCACAGGGCCTTGCCTGATCCAGGCATTTCATAAATGTTTGTTGAATTGAACTTATAAAGTGGGAGGGGAAACTGATTTTTATTCAGTCTTCAAATTCCATGATGTACCATGATGATTGGTGTTATTTTATTTTATTATTTTGTTTTTCGTATTCTTATGGTGGAGAAAGCTTGAGTCCCAACTCCAACCTTCACTAGCTGTGTGATCTTAGAAAAGTCATATGACTGTTTTTTGGGGTGGGGAAGGCAAAGCAATTGGGGTTCAGTGACTTGCCCAAGATCGCACAACTAGTACAAGGCTGGTGTTGAACTCAGGTCCTCCTGACTCCAGGTCCAGTGCTGTACTTACTGTACCACTTAGCTGACCTTTTGGAGACTGTCTATTCACTTGTACACTCACCAGGAATGATATTTGAACTGCCTAACTTAGGACGTTGTAAGAAAAACATTTTGCCATAATGCAGGCCTTTAAGAATTCTATAAATGTGAGGTAGTATTTTTAAATAGTGCACTTTCCTACCAACCACCATGTAATGTAGGTAGTTAACCCTGCAACACAGTAATTCTATTGCAATAGAATTCTTACAAGTTACATTTGTCTGGCAGAATAGTAAAAGTCATGAGAATAGCAAAGCGAACAGGAAAAAGTGTCTTCTGTTAAGGAGAGGATCAGCGGGATCTGAGGGAGTATGGCAGATAAGCAGTGATGAGAAAACGGAACAAAAAACAGAAGGGATGTTTCAGGTCAATGAATTGATAATGAGTTGGGAAGATACACATTGGAACTAGAAAGGAAAAGCACTAGTTGGATTAGGAAGCCAAGGAGAATGTCAGATGTGAAGCTTATCCTGGAGGAGATACAGAAAGGATGCTACAGAGACCAAAAAGTGGAAGAGGTCATGCTAAAATCTGGAAGGAGGAGGTTGGAAGCAAAGCTGAATCTGAGAAAGAAGAAAAGGTAATCACGGAGTGGCTAACCTGAGGCAGCTAGATGGAACACAGAAACGCAAGGAGGCGCAGAGCATCTCTTTAGAGAACCCACACTGCTAGAAAATGTGAAGTTATGTGGTAGAAAGAAGGAAACCTCCAAAGAGTTAAACAAAATAGCTTTTATGGTTATTATTTAGGCCATAGGGAACTATGGTCTGAAATCACACATCCAGACATTTTCCTACTCTTAACCAGATCTTCTGGTTTCAATATATACTTTATGGACAAAACCCTGAGATCAGCAAAGCTATAATGCAATGTGCTGAAGTGTTTAGCCACTGGTGGGCCCAATTTTTAAGAAATCACAGCACACTTGTGATTTAGTGAACAGCGGCTGGAATTGTTGCGGGCTCTTAATAACTCATTGATTGTCGTAATTAGGTAATGCAACGTTAATGCTCTCGGCGAATGGGTACATGAGAATGCATTGTGCATTATGCTAGGACCCTTTGGGCTTTAAAAGAAATCCATTTCCTCTTGGATTTGCCACAGGAGTGGGGATGCCTTTCTGGAGGGCTTAAGCGTCAAGAATGTGGAAAGCGGATTTTATACAAAACTGGTGAGCATTTATATGGAATGTAATGCCTAAATATACAGACTGAAGTTTTAACAGTTCTTCTACATGCCTAACCCGTTGAATCTCTTTCCTTTTTGATTTGAAAGCAGCTACTCAATATGACTCATTCTACCAAGATGCATGCTTTAGTTCTTAAAACAAATGCAGACCTTGCAAAGATGGATATTTACTGGGTCCAAAGAAATATTTCACGCCTGCCTCTGTCCAGTTTAAAGCTCCACCCACTTTTCTTTGTTAGACTCATGAGCCATGAGTCATAGCTCTCATCTCCTTCCCTTCAGGGAAGTGAGTGCCTGCCAAAGCCCTACAGGACTAGTTTTTCTTTTTTTTTTACAAACCCAGATACATTAACAACAAAATAAAATTTCTGTCAGGAGTAAAAGGAAGATGATTTCATCTTAGGCACTGTTCTAGCCACCTCTTTAGTCCTGAGTACTACCAGCTGGTCAAAGCCAAGCCTGGGAACTCCTGGAGAGAAATAAAACGGGGAAGAAAGAGGAGAATCTGAAGTGAAAGGGAGGAGATAGAAAGGGACAAAAAAGACGAAAGACAGCAAAAAGATAAAGGGATATGTGGTATGGGTCAGTGGAGGGCCACCAAGAGTGGCCTTTTCAAAAAGGCATCAGGCAGTGGTACTCGCATCATTTTTTCCTGTCCCTGTGTTATAATTGGATACTGACAGAATGCTTTATGACCAGAGTCTAATTCCAATTTTTTTTGCCCTCTGGTATTTGTTGTCATTCTTTTATCAGTTTGGGTTTGGGGGGCTTGTACTGAATATTTAAATATAATCTAAGGCACTACCAGGTAGTTCATATTGCTTGGATTATGTTCATTTGGTCTGGACAGAAAGACTTCTCATATTCAATTAACAGAGTTGATGGAAATATGCCATTTTGATCCTGAGAGCCCTGACTATATGCTTGAAATGTTATCTCTTAGAAAAGAGAAAACTATTTATAGATATGTACTGAACCCTCTCCCCCCAAAACAACCCTACTAATTATAGTACTTGAGAGAGACTTCAAGAATTACTTTCAGGTTTTATGTTTGCTTTTAGGGAAGAGTGCAACATTTTCCTACTAATTTTCTGAAGTAAACGTAAATTAATAAGGCCTACCAATGAGCTAATCTTTAGTTATAATATATGAAAATTAACAGGCAATTTAGAACAAGACTTAAAGAAACATAAATAGTTAGGGAAAACTGGATCTTTTCATATTAACCCTTAGTTATTATTAATAATGGCAATTTAATCTAACTCTGGCTGTCCCTTATGCCCAAACAGATTGAATCCCCTGCACGCAAAGTCCTCTTGTCTCCTTTTTGACTTCTCTATGACTCGGCTAAGTTTCGAACCCCTCAGTCTTCTCTTAAACTTATTTCTGACTTTCAGTACTTGAAAGGAGATATGATATCATTAGTATGGGGTTTTCCCTCCACCAATGCAGATCTCCCTCTATGCCTTAGTATTTGGATGCTGGGGCCAAAAAATTCATCACCCAGTGGCCAACCTTCTGGTGATGAACTCCTCCAAAGTTAGCTAGTCTGGTCCTTGGATGAGAGATCCATAGTCTGTTGCCAAGCCTGTTCTCAAAGCCTTTCCAGCTCAGCAAGATGTGCCAGGGCTCACGCTATGCTGGCATATCCTCCAAAGAGCCAGGGATATCTCTATACCATAATGTAGCACCAGAGGAGGAGTTTATTGGAGATATCTGGGCCTTTGGTTGCCTTCAACATGCTAGTGGAGGGGAGGATTGCAGCTCAGCACATACCAAATTTCCTAACAGAATTTGTCTAAGCAGGAAAAGATTTTTCCTTAGCAAGCCTCATCATTCGTTCCAATCTTCTCTCCTCCCTCTGTATCTGACCTTTACTTTTACTGAATATTAAAGTTATTGATTAGGTATTTTCCTTGGAAACTCTGTTTTACTGCCTTTGCTTTTCACACATTGCTTTCAGTTACACAGGCTTAGCTTCAAGAAAATCCTTAGCTTATAAAAGTCAAATTTAAGAAATAGCATCTGAATAGTAGTGTGGCCCAGTGAAAAGAGCACTGGTTCTAGAGTCTGAAGACTTGGGTGCAAATCCAACCTCATGCTCACTTCCTGTGTGACCTTGGAGGGGTACTTCTTTACCTCCGAACATCTCAGATTCCTTATTTTGAAGTCATTTAAAATGGGGGTGGGGGCGTGAACTAGATGACCTCTGGCCTCCCACCTCTAGCTCTGTGATCTTATGATGAATAAAAGAAGGGTATACAATGGTTTCTTAGCACTCATTCCTAAGAAGCTTGGAGAACTCAAGGGATGATCCTGTCTCAAAGACAGCACTGATTGTTTGAGGAGTCTCCTTATCTTACAGGAGCTGTATAGTCAAATGTACATAATCAAAGGAACATGTATTTATGTAGCACTTAAAATTTATACTGCCTTCATCCCAACTGACTTGTGGGATTAGGGAGTGCCAGTATTATGTCCATTTTACAGATGAGGAAACTGAAACTCAGAGAGTTGGAATTCCTCGCCCAAGGTCAGAGCAGTGTTAGTGTCAATTGGAGGCTGGATGAGTTGTAGAGATGTTATAGCTTCATATCCAGCTTCATAGCCCGACCAACCTTGAGAGTCTGTTATTCCAGATATGGGAAGAATTCAGAATTGCCATGGCTTCTTTAGAGAAACCTTTCTTTTTACCCGTGACTGGGAAACAATTTAAGGTGAGAACAGAAGCCCCTATCAAGTCTTCAAGATTCTCCAAACCAAATCTGCAGGCCCTAAGCACATCCTGCACCCCTCTGGGGGTTACAAAATGCACGACAGAGGCCTCCCTAAGTTCCTACTGCCCCTGCTCACCGAAGAGTATGAGTAGTTACTACATGGGTCCACCTCCCGTTTCCCCTCCACAAGAGCAGGTTCACTGGTCAATTTTCTGTTTTATCCTTTAATAAAAATGAAACTTCTCTCTAGTTTTTGGTAGACATTTACATTCCTAAGCCTCTTCTCACAGAGCCATCTAAAATAGATCAGTATATTGCAGAAAATTTAGGCATTAAATATAATCCACTAGACAGTTATTAGATTAAGAAGTCACAACACAAATAAATTGATTTTGCAATGGGTCCTGAAAATATCAGATCATTGGGTTAGTTTGTATAACTGTTAACTAGTTTAAGGGAATCAGACATGCCTCAAAACTTCATTAAGTCATCGGAGACACTCGGGGAATTTGAAAATGCTCAAAAGGTTAGTTTATTAAATTCTAGTGACCAGAAGGAGTTAATGTAGCTTTTGGAATTACCAATCATACTCCCAAAACAGAGCTGACATGTTGAAAGAATTTGCTTGATTTGTATTTTAACTTTTTCTTGAATTTTTTTCTGATATTCTTGGACACCTGACATCTCCCTATCTACTCTTCCTCCTTTTGCTCTCCAAAAAGTGGACAGGATTAATTGCCTTATGATTATATTGGGGGAGGGAGGAAGAAAAGTATTAAATGAATAGATGTTGTAATAAAAGTGTAACCTTAAGAATATTCAAATTCACATTTGAAATTTGAAGCAGGCACTTTATCCAATAGCGTACGCATTTTTCATTGATATCCTTGGGAATACGTATTATAAAAGAAAACAATTAAAAATTTAAAGCAAAAATATTAAACAATCAAACAAAGTGGCAATAGAAATCAATCTTAGCATTTTCCCAAGACTACAAAATAGCTGTATGCTGATAAATCTCTTGCAAATCATTCTTAATTTGCTAACACATTTTGCTTAATAAAAAGAAAGCAAAAAGGAAAATGAGTTCCCTTAAATTTAACAGTGTTCTTTTTTTTCTATAAAATAGACTAACACTTCAACAGTTTTTATATGCCTTTCCCTGAAGAAACACTTTTCAAATGTGGTTTCCATGCTTAATATTATTACATTGCATGTCAGATACCCATCAAAGGAAAAATTACTCTCTTATCTCTGAACTGTGGAGTATTAGTCAGGATGCTATGCTTTCCTGGCATTTGTGCCTTCTCTAATACCAGAAGGGGAGAGCTCAGAGTGAATTAGCTTCACTTAAGGAGAACAAAATATCTCTGCAGATGTCAGAGTACTTAGTGTGATTTGGGATCATTAGAAATGAAGTCACTTTCCCCACCTCCAGCCTCCAATGTGGTGTAACCACTACTGAATTTTCTAACATTAGCTAAATGATAAATACTGCATTCTGAATAAGGATTTGGTTTAGTTTTAATCCAAAATCTCATAATATTGCTTATGTAGCAGCTCTTTACTCAGGTCTTTAGGTAAGTTTTGCTACCTGAAATACTGAACTGACATCAGAGGGAATTCAAATTCGCCAAGTATGGTCCATGGTAAAGAAATGATTCCGAAGCTCATTCTCTATTGCTCAAATAAAATAAGGGATGATACAGCACCCAAATGAGAAACCAGAGACCCATATACACCCTTACACACAGGGGAAAGAGGGGAACTCATTCATTTGGTCTGCAAATCTGAACATAGCTCACGAAAAATCACCTAGCCACCTTCACAAATCTAGAGTTTCCAAACTGGGAAGGCACAAAATAGAGCAGCTGCTCTATTATCCTTGGGGGGATGCTTGGACAAATCAGCTAGAATTCTTTGCCTTCACATCTTTCTTTTTTTTTTTCCCAAAGCAGGGCAAAAAAGAAGCCCCAGATACGTTCCAGTGGTTTTTATTTTATGTGTGTAAGCATGCAGGGAACTGTGAAATGCCATTTATTATTAAATAATTTATTCTATTGCCCAATTCAATACATTGGATTTGTTTTTGTGTGCATTTAACTGTTCAGGGCCTGGAACTGTCTCTGAGGTTTCATTTTAGGTATGAACTTAAAAAAATCATGCATTTTTGGCCAGTGAGATCTTTTCAGTCTTTCTGAAATTACTTTAAGCTTAGGAATTATAATGTGAGCCAATTGTTTGTAAACGATGTAAAGAGCAGCATGGAATGAGTCCCTAATACTGACTGAAGCGAATCACTCGGCTTATCACAGTATCAGCGCACAGAGGGATGCCATTAGGCAGCTGGACATCCCTTCTACTGCCCAGCAAGCAAGTAGGAGACGAGGTCAGAGGCCAGCTGGCTGTTTACTCAATCAGTAAATAAGTGATTATTCAGTTCATGAAACATATTACTCTAAATCCTCCCTGCGATTCACAGAGCTGCATTACAAACCACCCGATACCTAATACGGCCCCTCTACCAGACCCTACAGCAGCAGTGAAGGCGCTTCCAGAGGCCATCGGCCACTTCCCGATGACTCCCAAGAGGCACTCGGGAATCACTGTAACCCGGAAAGAAATAGCTGCCAACAACAAAACTTCATCTCCCGTTTTTGAAACGAGACTTTGAGCTCCAGATGCCATCTGTGCCCAGCAGAAATGAAAAGTTTGAACAACTGGGTGACTAGCCTTCCTCACTTTTGCCTGGCCTGAACCTCCAGCCTGGCAGGGAGCGGGGCAAGTTTCTCTCTCCTACAGTTCTTGCTTGTTGATTTGTTAACAGCAAAAAAAAAAAAAAAAAAATCTTACATTTGTGTCTCCTTTCAGAGGGAAAATGCCACCAGTCAGAAATCATGTATTTTCTTTTGCCATCAGAATCCCATATTTCCTTTTCTGCATTTTCATACCAAATGGGAAGGCATGAGGTCACACACAGAATCTTAGATTAATACAATATTGAGTGAAGTATAAATCAGTCATGACTATAAAGGTAGAGATGTGTATCTTTCTTTCTAGAAGACCTATCTAGTGATCGATCTCTACATATATATAGATGTATATATATAGACATAGATATGTCTATATATATACATATGCACAAATTTTATATATACATATATAAATGCATTTTCCAGTCACCTGCTGGTTTCCCTGGATTCTTTTGTATCGTAACTAAAATCCCACCTTCTAAAGGAAGCCTTTCCCAATCCCTCTCAACTCAAGCGCCTTCCTTCTCAATTATTTTCTATTTATCTTGTATATCCCTTGTTTGTACATTTTGCTTTGCTTGTCTTCCCTTTCTCTGTATCCCCCGCACTTGTGTGGCTTCCACTCATGGGTCTTACCCTACCTCTGATCAGTGTGGAAGATTTGATCAGCTCCATTTTCTATCCGGGCTGGTTTGCCCATCCTCAGGCAGTCACATAATGGGCCTTAGCCCCGCTGCATCTCAGAACTCTTGAGCTTCAGTGATTCATCAACTTCACTGTCCCCAGTAGCAGGTATTACAGGCAGGGGCAAGCACTGTTGGATTTTTTTTTTTATTTCAACTGACAATCACAAAGCCTTGGCTTTCTCCAAAAGCAAGTCAGCATTTTCTTGGTGACCACTGGAGATAATATGTACTCTCCAGGGGAAGTTTCCTCACCAACTGTGGCTTTCAGCTGCTCCCTCTCCCTAATCCATAGCATTGGTTCCTCCGACAGATGTTGATGGAGCATGTGCTGCATATAGCAATGCATCATGCTGCAGCATATGCCAAGAGGAAATAAGGCACAGATCTTGTCTTTAGAAAGCCTATAGTCTAGTTTTCATAGATCTTTAGAAGGATCAATCTAGGGCTGAAAGATTTCCAAAGCCAACAGTTTACTTTACAAATGTGGAAACTGAGATCTAGGAAAAGTTAAGTGACTTGCCAAGGCTACACAGGTACCCATATCATGCCTACTTTCATGTTTGGGCCATGTGTGTAGGAAGATGTGTGTAAAATTTCTTTGACCTCCCAAATTCTGTCTGTCTCGATGACCATGTGGAATGCAAAAGCTGCCAGTTTAATTCAGCTTAAACCATGAGCTCTGGTGCAGAGAAAAGAGGTCTAGTCTTGTAGTCAGAAAATCTGGATGTGAATCTCAGGGTACATACTGTATAATCCTGGACACATCATGCTCCTTCCCCGACCTGCAGTTTCTTCACTAGTAAAATGGTAATATTGATATCTATAACACCTTCCTCACAAGGTTGTCCCGAGAAACTGCCTTATAAACCAAAAGGCATTTCACAAATGCAAATTCATACTAATGGCTTCAAGTTTTATCACCAAAAATAATGAGAATGTAATAATAGCTAATGTTTATTATAATTTGCAAAGCACTTTATTAAGATTATTTCATTTTATCCTCACAGCAGTCCTGGGAGGTAAGTGCTATTATCATCTCCATTTTGCAGATGAGCAAACAGAAGTTAAGTGACCTGCACAGGGTCACACAGCTAGTAAGTGTCTGAGTTGGATTTGAACTCAGGTCTTCCTGACTCCAGTTCCAGCACTCTGTCCATTGTGCCATCTAGCTACCCTCATAGTGATTAGCTGTTAGTAAAATGAAGTTTATATTTGACAGGCAGCTAAGATATTTAGGTTATTTTACCTTTTAAGATGTCTTGAATAGAGAGTATGCCCTGTATATGTTATATAGAAATCAGGAAAATTTTTGAATTCCAAGTTTTTCTCTACTTATTTCCCCCTGGAAAAGAAAATAACCTTTCCTCACAATCCTCTGTGTCTCTTCACCAGAAAGTCTAGGAAGCTGAACACATAGAAAAAGAATTTGACTTTAAAATTTTAACCTGAGTACAGAGTAAAGATATCCCTCTCTCTTCTCTGGGCTGGGTGTGCACATTCGTATCAAATATATTCCTCTCTCCCATCACTCCTCTTCATCCAGTCTGTGTTCTAGTCAAACTGGACCACTCTTGGTCTCTCCTTCACTTCCTGCCCTTTCCTTCCTTCCTGGATTTGTTCACACAGAATGGATGACTGACCTTCAGGTCTCTCTTTTGGCTAATCTCTCCCTGTTAAAGTCTCTTCTTCCTTCAAGGATTTCCCTCTGATGCTGACTCCTACTTGAAAAAATTCCCCAAACCACCATCCCCTTCTACAACCTCTGTGCATTATAATTCTTCATTTCTTCCATTAGATTATAAGCTCATTGAAAGCAGACCCTGAGTTAGCTATATTTCTATTCCCAGGACAAAGTGGGCACTTAATTTGTTTGTTGAATTTAGCTGAACAGAAAAGAAGATGTAACCATGATCCCTTATTCCCAAGTGTGCAATTGACTAAGACTGGCTCCAATATTGTGGGCTGACCCAGACAGTGATCTCTCTTTTTAAATCCCTGTGCCCTTAACAGAGTTTACTCTGCAAGAATTTCTGAATATGCTGCATGCATTCTTGTCCTAAGGGGAAAATACCATAATTTATGTGAGCAGATAAGCATTCTTTCCATGGGTAAGGATAATTGTGCATCTAATGCACTCCTGGTTTTGTTTTCTAGAAAACCTGTCTTCTTGTCAAATGTCTTCTAATTCTCTCCTCAACCTCCCTGAGTCTCCAAATAGCCTTGGCAGGTATGCAGAAGACATGCAGGGATGCACAAATGTGAAATGAAATATCACTGATGTGCATTAATGCTCTGATAGTGTACCCACCATAAAAAAACAAAAAACAAAAACCAGTCAACCTACAAAAGACTACAAAAACACCTTAAATCTGTCAGGGATTTGGATCTACCTGCTGCCTCTATCAGTGGAGTGGTTCTTCCTATTCCATTTGTGTTTTAGGATCTAATATGCAGTCCAGACACCCCTGTGGTCATGTCTCTGATGAGTAGGTGTATGGGCTGTAGGGTAGATGCAGGTGCTCTGAGTTCCTCCAACTTCAATCTCCATCAAAAGTATACTGACATGAACGTGGCACTATCTCCCAGCCCAGAGGCCGGCTTTGGAGTTGTGGCCAGACATTCACTCCATTCTCTTTCTTATGACTTTTGAATGCCTTTCTAAAGGTCTTGACCCTTTAAAGTACCAGTGGCACTTGGGTGTCCTACAGTCCAAAGGCAGGAATGGACATAAAAGAGAGAAAGATCATTTGTTATCCTGACTTGACAGTTTTGAACACCTCAGGTCAAATCTTCTACATATCTTGTTTGTTTCTGTTCCCCATAATTTTCATTATCTCAAGTTTTTATCACTTACAAATGTATAGAATTGTAAATTTGTGCATGTGTAAGAATGTGCCAGGTTCTGTTGTAGATTTCAAGGCTAAACATTAGATGCTTCTTAGAGAATCTTGCTTCAAAATAGTTCTTCAGGTCCTTATTTGTGGAATAAATCAATATTTTTCCAGTGTGCCTAATGTACTGATATAAATAGATATATGATTTTTTTTAATACTGTGAGTGGCCTGTGGGGTAAACTATTGAGTCATGATTTTTGGAATGGTAATTAATCTTTATCATAAAATAAAATTTAGTAAATACATTTTAATTTGAAATTCATTAGAGTTGTACCAGTAGAAGAGTGATGGTGATGAGCTTTCATTAATTTTTTTTTCTTTTAAACCTACTGGATCTGAGTCACTCACTTTCATTTTATTAGTTTGTTATTTTGCTTATTTTTGCATATGCCTGAGGTGCAGTGGAGTTGGAGATTAAAAAACTGAATTTTAGTTTTGGTTTCCACTTACTAGCTGTGTGTTTGGGTAAGTCACTTAAGCTCTGGTCCTCAGTTTCCTCATTTGTAAAACAGAGATGATAAAGCTGGCTTGTCCTTCCCTCCCAGGAGAGTGCTTTGCAAATGATCATTTGCTATGGCCCTTTCAGCTATTTACAGGGTGATGCAAAGAAGGAGGCCCTGAACTTTTTGGGAGGTATGGGTTTTCACTTTTGACTCTGTTGCTTGTTCTACGTATGAGGCAGAGGATTTTGGTTTCCTCATCTGTGAAATGAGGTGATCTCTAAGATCACTCCTAGCTCTTACTCTGTTTATATTTTATTACTGCTCTTTCCCCTCAAAAATGATACATTTAATTAATGCTTTACTCTTAAAACTCACTGATCTACATGTCATAATATTCACTAGAATACTGCCCTGTCTTTAATGCTTTCAAATACTTAAAATTCCATTGCAGTTGTGGAGCAGATCATTTAATCTGTTGAAAAGTGCTGGTTCAAAAGTGCTGGTTCAATACTAATCTGATTCAATAAGCATTTATTAAGCTCCTGCTATGTGCCAGACTCTGTGAGGGACTGGAGATATAAAGGCAAAAAACCAGAACACACGTCTGCCATCCAAGGGTTGCCGTTTTGTAAGACATTACCCTGTTAACAAAGATACATCCGGACGACGCCCAGAAAGAAAGAATTAGCTCTTCAGTTGCAGTGGCAATTTACCTCAGGGTTTCTGCCCTGCTTTAAACCAATATCTCATCCATGCCGCCATCATTCCCTGAACCTAGTAATCAGGGCACTGTCCTATCCAGGTTCATCTCATTGGAACGCATTTTTCTATACTGTTTTTTATTTGCCTCTTTGGCATTAGAACTTGCTATGACTTTGAAAAACTGTGCAAAGGAAGTGCCTTCCATTAACTTCCAATTTATTTCCCACCTATTGCGATTCTAAAATGAAGGAAGGGAATGTTAAGAACAGAATTTTAATGTCATTCTGCTGAAAAAGATATATCCCTTTTAGGAAATCTTGCTGCGGGGTCACATTAATTTTATTAAAATGGAACTTGCTCCAAAAGTAGAAGCAATTCAAATTATGAGGTTGATTTTACTTTACAGAACCTAGAAAAGGTGATATGCAACCAAAAGGTTTCTATGTTAAAGCACATTACCACCAACTTTCATCACAGCTTCAGACTTATGTTCCGTGGAAAATTTTTGTCTCAGCTTATAATATGAAGTCAAAGTTAGGATTTTTTACATTTAATTCAAAGCCTATTCTATCTCTGCCAATATTCTATCTGTGTGCATTTAATTCTCCAGTGTGACCCCTGCAATGTTATTCAAATAAGTCATCAGTCCACTTGATTTTATGTGCATATTTACTGCAAAGTTCATGGGTCTTAAAATGGACCATAGTTAATTTCACTGAGGGTTCTCACTGATTTAGGGGACTTTACTATTTAAACAGCCACATTGGATGGCTGTTGGCTACTCATTTCTTCTGGTGTATAACTTCCTAGTTGGAGCAGTTAATCACACACAGATGCTGTCTTGGTTGCATAACAAATGCTTGCTGAATGGAATTTAAAAGCAATTCTTCTGTGTCTTAGTATCCCTAGGTTTTTTTGAAGCTCATTTCTAGCATGAAATCTCTTCTCTAATCACCAAAATCACCTTGTAATACTTTGTATATTTTACCTATCTGTCCCTAAGTGAACATGATAGAGTATAATCTCCTTGAGGATACCGACCATTTAATTTTTGTCTTTGCATTTTCAGTGCCTAGCACAATGCGTTGGCATACAAGTAGGAAGGTACTTATTAAATGTTTCTTCCGAATTTGCTCATGGTAGTGAATATCATATTTCCCTCCAACATGCACTTTTGCCCTATATATGTATGTGTTGTCTGGAACTGTGATTTTGTTCAGATGAGGAATTCCCAGGGAGGAAACTCCCTTCACCAATGCAGCTTGGCAACTCTTAAAATTTCCAGCCTTAAAGAGTTGCCTGTGCTCACATTTAAGTGATTTGTCCATTGATAATAAGTAATTGAAGATAAAAGCCTTCTAAGGACTTCTACAAGTTTAAAAACACATAGAGGTGATGACTGACTGATCAGAATTCTTTGAAGATTTTTTTTTATATTCCCCTACCGTGACAGCTGCAAGCAGTGGATGCCATTATTGCTATGATTTCATCAAATGCATAAATGAAAATGTGTGTTGTGTCTATGCCCAAAGAAAGGTTTATCCATCATGAGGGGTTGGTTATACCATGTTTTTTGTCTGAAGATTGTTATATGAAGCAAAATCTCAACACCTTAAACTTTAAAAATGATATCATGGCATTTTGTAGAACAAAGGAGAATTTTTGTACTTACTCAAAAAAGGTAGTCCAACCAGTTTCATCACTTTTGGTGGCCAGGAGACCACTATTGCCATGGTAAGTAAATAAAACTAACTCCAGCCCTTGGGCAGTCATGCTTTTCAAACATCCATTGGTCCCTATGGTCAACCATATGACTTGGTTATCAGGGGACACCACCCTCACTGGCATCCGGTTGGGGTCTCGTCTGATTCTGAGAGTATTGCCATTACTATCGGTCACTGCAGTGATATCGTTGTCATTACTGTAGCTAAAATTGTACAGGTAATCACCAGTGACAAGGCTCATGGTGTACTGGTGAGTACCGTTGATGTCAAAGATATAAAGCTCTTGATCAGTTGGAGAGGCCACTTCATAAAAATTCATGGAGTTCAGTAAAGGCTTGTTCTTTGACACAGCCCGGATCCGAATGTTTCCGAGATCTGCGATGTACAGTGTACCATCTGGAGACGCGGCTAAGGAGGAAGGAGCATTGAGTTTGGCGTCCTTGGCATAGCCATCTCCACTCTGATAGCAGTCACAGTTGGCATCATTTTTACAGTCACATTCTGAGGGTATTCCAGCAACTAATGAGATTTCTCCATCTGTTGTGACCTGTCTTATTCGGTTAATCTTCTTTTCATCTGTTTCTGTGATGTATAGGACCCCACTATAGGACACAGCTATTGCTGTGGCTGATTCCAGAGTTGTCTGAACTGCATGTTTCCCTACAGAGTATTCCACTCCAGGGACCTGACAGTGCATTGGCCGCCCAGCAGCAATGCGGACCTGACGGTTTTCAGTGATCTGTAAAACTACGTTATTATCCAGGACATAAATGGAGTTATCCATAGGGTTAATAGCCAAGTCAGTGGGCCATTCCAGACGCACCTTAATAAAAAAAGGAAATTGTTTGGTTAGCCTGTTACTTCACTGCTGTTAATTTACTGGCATTAAATGAAATTAGACCGTTCAGTGAAATTAACCTCCATTTGATGAACTCCTTTAAAATTGCTTTTTCAATAGCCATAGTAAAATAAGCTTAAAGGTCTCATGTGAAGACAGATGGAGGAAATAACATTTAACTAAAAAATACACCTCATAGAAAGATGTATTAGAGCTATACACAAACAGCAAATTAGCTTATATGTAGTGAGTCAGTGGATAATGGGGGGATATGAGCACATATATTCTGGGTTTGCATCCTCATAGCAGTTAATAAGCACTAAATCCCAGTACTTTCGAGGTTATGAATACATTAGTGTTCTATTGTGTTTTCAATCAGGGTAATAGTTGAGCTCTCAATTCTAAGTAAAAGTCCAGTGGGGCTAATACTAGTGGGTTTTCCATACTACTTGAGAACCTAAGTCATTCAGCATAACAGATTAAGAGACTTAAGCAGTTAGGTTTATTTTTAAGAATATCTTCCAGCTGCTACTCTACTAGAAATTTACTACAAACACTCTATCATTTCTTACTAATGTTGCAGTTCTGTGCTATACTGAGTTTATCATGAGTGTTACTGTGAAAGAGGAAAGTTTTTTTTTAGTCATTTCCTAAGGACATTTAAATACAATCTCTCAGAAGAAGTTTGTCTTAAAGACTTCCACATGTGACAGAGACAACTGATATGAGCTGGAGGACACTATTTATCTAGTAAAAAAAGCTATGGGTAAGACAAAACATTAGTTGAATTTTTAAATTACCTGGCTGATGTGCATGCTGGTATCACAAGTTAAAGGCCTGGCTGAAGTTAGATCATTAGAACCCAGGAGAGTTGATATTATTCCATTTTGGTCTACTTTTCTGATCATGGTTCCATCAACAAAGTAGATTAATCCATTCTTGTCAACAGCCATCCCTGTGTCCAGGAGAAGTAAAATGTTATGGAATTAAAAAAAAATTACTTTTGATCCCATAATAATCACCGAGATGGTGGTGAATTATACAAAGTTGGCAGGTGTGTTTGTGGAATTCAAACATATTTAGTTTTATTATTTGTATCACAAATAATGTAGAATGTACAAAGAGAAAGATGTAAATATGTGAACATTGTCCAGTAAGCTATAAATGAGCAGCTCAGGCCGTATCTCTTTTTTAGCTGGACCTGTGATTATTTCACCAGGTTTAAGGAACCCTTGGTGAGGAAATGATCTTCCTATGCATATATGTCAAATGTTCTATAATTTATAATTTAGAGCAATGGTCCTCAACCTTGTTCTGTGTCATGAACTCCTTTGCCAATCTGGGCCATTGCCTATGGTTCTGTCCTTGAAATAAGGTTAAGTCCATAAAACAAATTGCATAGGGTCAGAGAGGGAACCAGTTATACTGAAATGTAGCTATGTCTAAATGGAAAAACCCTCCAACTAAAAACCAAGTATACAGGCCTCAGGTTAAGAACCTCTGAACTACTTAGTAGGCTGCCTAGAACACTGAGAAAATGACTTGACCAGGGTCACGTAGCTAGTATGTTATTTGTCAGGGGTTGGGATCCGAACCCACATCTTGTCTCTGAGATCAGTCTTCTATGTACTACAACTAAAGATTAACAGTATGTTCTAAGTACAAAATGTTGACATCTAAATTTTTTTGCATGTCTAGAAATTGTAGAAATGGGTTAAATTCTGCTACAGTGAACTGTTTTGTACCATATTTGTTCTAACAAAAATAGTCAAGCTTGAGCTAGTGCTTTGTTGACCTTTTGGCGATAAAACTTGCTGTTATGAATAATTCACTACAAAAAACATTTCCCCCCCAGTCCTTGTCCATACAATAGTCACTTGTTATAATGAAACAGTGTATTAAATAGCAAAGAGCAAATCATGTCTAGTATGATTGATAGAAAGTTGGTCCTGCAGGCTGTTAGCCCCTGTCACCTCCAGAAATCCCACATGCCAAGTGTTTTCCTCATGATACACAAAGAAAAAGTCAAACATCATAACTGGGTGAGTGCTAACAGGGCTGTTTTGGGGAGATTTTTTTTTTTAAGTAGGAACAGAATTCTTCAGTTTCAAAGATGACTTCAATTCAATGAAGAATTTGGACACCCTCCTTGAAATTCTCTTTAACAGAATCTGTCCTGAATAGCGGAGTATTTGCTTTCTTCTTTGGATAGCTGAAAAAAAATGGCATGAAATCAAAGAGACCAAGAACCCAATATTTACTGTAAAATCAGCTTAGGCTTCTATCAGTTTCATGCTAAATGGCTTTTAAAAACACTAGATTTGGAAACTGCCTCCTTTCAACACAGCTTTGGGCAAAAGGTCAGACTCAGCATTTAAGACAATCAAGCAATAACTGAATTTCCTTCCCTTTTCTATATTTAAAAAAAAAGTCCTCCAACAGAAGGCTGTCTCTACCTTTGGGACTCATGAGTGTGGCCTCCACGGCTTTGCCTCCATCACCACATCTTGCTTCATCGAATGGGAGGCACTGCTCTCCTGTCCCGGCCACCACTTCAGCATTTTTAGTGAGGTCTTTTGCACCAGTGAGGGACTTTGGGCGATAAATTCTGCGGGTGTTCGTGTCGGAAACATACAGATCTCCTGTCACTGGATCGGTTGCAAGGTAGTATCTGTGAGCTGGGTTGCTGCTGCAAAAGGGGATCACATATTTGAACATGATTAAGTGACTCATTCTGAATACAGAGAGAAGAATGTCTAAAATTTTGATTCTAGACAACTGGCTAGAAACTAGCAAACATGGGAAAGAGTGTAGCAAGTCTCAAAATAATCTGGAAACTGCTGTCCCTCTTAACACTGCTTAGTCTCCTTTTATTAAGTGCACCAAGTGGGCAAGCTGGTTGATTTCTCTAGCTGTCTATTTCCTTATGCATAAAATGAAAGGGGTTGATCCCTTTCAATTCAAAATCCCATCATTCCATATTCCATTTAAAAGTTCAGTAACGTGCATCTTTTTTGTAATCACCCCCTCCCATTTTCAATAATACATAAGACAAAGACTTTTTGCAGCTGAGCCCAAAATGACTCTGATGCCCTGTAGCATCCTATACCTTTATAAATTCTAGAAAGGCATAATGGGCTGCTACTGCAGCAGTGACTCGTCACGGGGAATTACCCTCTTCTCTCCAATGACAGGAGAAACAATGTAGCATCATGCCCTCCTCGGCTGCTATATCATAATCTAGAAACAGAACTCGCTGCAGTTACAATTTTTGACCTGATTTATAGTGTTAAGAGCCGAAATGAGGTCATTGAAGAGCAGGAGGCAATCTCCACCGTCCGCCTAACGCCCAGAGCCTGAATGGCGTTATCAGGCAGTTTCATTTGTGATGTTTGCAAATTGAACTCTAAAGTTGATCTGAGAATCTTGGTGAGATACAAACATCTGTTCACATAATGTAGTTCCTCACGTTTTATAAATATACAACACTGCTAATATAACGCATTGGATGTACTGCTACTTACAAAGACTAACATGAACAAGTTATAAACAGATGATGACATGTAGGTGGGATATATCTCTTTGGACAGATTCTCTTTACAAATACAAAATATTTCAGATTTTTGTTTGATGAGAGTTATTATAATTTAAGATACCATTAAAAATCAACTATATGTATCCATCATATACTAATTGAAGTTTTGCTGAATTTGTTGTGTAATAGCACACAGGAAAGTCCTATGAAGGATGACATTTTATATTAGCATCTAATACATGTAATAGAAAATTAGCAGTATGATAATAGGTAGCATTTATATAGCACTTTAAGGCTTGCAAAGTGCTTTATACATATTATCTCATTTTATCCTAGGTATTTGATTTTGTGTAATTATTATTCTGGTAAAATGGTTTTCTCATCATTTTTTAAAGAGAAGGTACTACTTCCCATGATGTAGCTTCTGCTTAAAAGTAACAGTGTCTATGATTGCCACAGTAGGTCAGAGTATATCCTTAGACTTCTTCAACTGGCAGTGGGCAGAGGGAAGGACGGGAGGAAATTCAAAATTACAGGGAGGTTCTACCAGGACTTTGGAGACCAGAGCTCTGCAGTTCAATAGGGGTGTGAAAAAGTGGTTGCAGCATATAACAATATGCACCAAAACAGTGGAGAGAACTGGTTGCCACCTTATGACTCCCACTCTCTTCGTTCCAACCTTGAAGATATTTACAATGTCGAGAAGGCCAGAGCGGGGCAGTTCTGAATGCTCATGTGGTGATAGTATTACCAGATAGAAAAAGGTTGGACATGTATACGTGTGTGTGTGTGTGTGTGTGTGTGTGTGTGTGTGTGTGTGTGAGAGAGAGAGAAAGAGAGAGAGAGAGAGAGAGAGAGAGAGAGAGAGAGAGAGAGAGACAGCAGGGAGATAAAGATAGGAGAGAGAGAGGAGGGAGAGGGAGAAGGGGAGGGGGAGAGAGAGACACAGAGAGAGAGAAGGGAGCGGGTGGAGTAAGAGTCCTAGATAGACACAGAAATTATTTGCTGACGAGTGGCAAGAACACTTGCTTCAGAGTCAGGACCTGGGTTCAAATTCTGTCTCTTCCACTTAAAACTTGTGTGACGTTGGGTAAATCATTTAACCTCTCTGGGCCTCAGTCTCTTTATCTAAATGATGATGGGGGCTGAACTGAATGACTGCTGGATCTATGAGTCTATAACTATTCAAATGACATGATGACCCAACCGACGTGCTGGGTTCAGCACTGTTCCAGTGTTTTCCTATTCAGAAAAATTCAAATGCACCCAGACATGCTTGCAAACATGACAGTTCCTTCACCTACAATGAACTGGGAAGCTACCTTAATATATTACTACAGTGTTTCAAAACAGTTTAACATAGATTTTTCTACAATCTGCTATGAACAAAATTGGTCTTTTAGGGGCAGAGATGTGTAAGAATTTCAGCCTAATCACATTTTAGTAACTTGGTAACTAACGAATTGGTCTGTCTAGGTTATCCCATCTCAGTCTGCAGGACAAGTGCATCTCTCCTACTCTGCAGAGTTACAGATGGTTTTGAATATATTTTGTATCTGCTTATCACTTATATTTAAGTGTACTTATATACATTGCTTCCTTTTGCATGGAAAGCAGAGTTTTTGAAGGCAGAAACATATCTTCTATTTGATAGCTCTGTATGGAGGACATGCCCATGAGGCAGGTGATGTGATAGAAAGGGACCAGTCTCCCATGTTTATTAGCTGTGTGATCATGGGAAAGTCACTTAATCTAAGACTCAGTTCCCCCATCTGCAAAGAGGTGATAATGGTTATGGATACTGTACCCTCCTCACAGGGCTTCTGTGAGGAACAAAGGAGAGGATGTTATAAAGTACTTTGTAAACTTTAAAGTACAATGCAGATAAGAAAGTGACTGGACCTAGGGTTTTATTAGCATAGGGACCTCCCGGATGAGGCTACACCTACCAGTAATGCAGGTTGGCACCTTTGAATTCAACTAAGATTGAGTTTTAAAAAGTTGTTATGGGGAACGGAGACCATGTGTCTATATTTGGGAAGGAACTCTGACAAGTAGCCATCCCCATTCTACTGTGGCAAGGCCTTCTCGCCCCAATTCATTAACACTAAGGTGCTACTGACACGATAAGGCATTGTCTTTAGGTGATTAGAATATGTGAGGAAGGATTGTCTTATTCATTGTATCCGTGTTCCTAGCACCTAGCCCAATTTCTGACACAGAGCAGTTGCTTGATTAATTTTAGGTGGTAGTACAGTTGGTGCTGAATCATTCACACCCTCTTCTTGAAAACAGGTTCCATTTGGGACCTGTCTACTTAGTTCTGTTAGTGGCACTATACCTAAACAACAGACCATCCATGGTTTTCAGTAGTACAAGGCTAACTGACATCTAATTATATATATATATAATTAGGCGTCTAATTCATGGATAGCAGCACTTTCTCATTAGCAAGTTTCTGAGGGTGCTACCTAGTTTATTATAATAAAGGCTTATAGTAAGACTTTTATATCACATCCTGGAAAGAATGTGACAATCAATTGTGGTATGACTTATGACCTACTACTCCTCTGTATGGCTCATATTCACCTTATAGAATGATACCCACATCTTATTTTCTTTTTTTATCTCAAGGGCCTTACTCAGTGTCTGGTGTCCACTAAGTGCTTAATAGATGTTTTTTTCATTCATTCAGAGGCATCTTATTCAGATCCCCTGAAAGCAGAAATTTCACACAAAGCCAGCAAAATTTTCTCATAGGACATACATAGTTTTGCAAGTCTCCATGCATATTTCTTCAAATTAAAAGCCCAGGTTTTATATACACCTATTCAGGAAGGCCAAATATAATTATGTGGACAGATGGAGAAGTGGAATAAATAATGTTTTCTAAGAGATGTATGAACAACAAGAAAAAGACAGACTAGTCACATGATAAAGTGAGGGATAACTGAGGAAGTATAGATCAGTGGAGAAAGCCTTGCACTTCTCCGTGTCTCTGTGACATTGCGCAATCACTTAACCTCTTTGAGTCTGAATTTCCTTAACTATAAAGTAAGGGGATTGACTAGAACGTCTTGGACAGGGGTGGGGAACATGTGGCCCTCTAGTTCCTCAAGTACAGACCTTTGACTGAATCCAAATTTCACAGAGGTCCCTGGCTCTATATTCTCGGGTCTGTGCACCTGTGGTGGTCAGCTTGTTTGCTCCATTATATCAAGAGAGAGAAGATAACCCTTATCATGTTGGGTTGTTGCTCTATGGCAGTTTTTAAGCTGAGAGTCTGTGGATAGATTGAGGGGGTCTTTTAAGCTGGATGGGAAAATTACACTTATTTATATATAATTGGTTTCTTTGGTAATTATAAGTATTTTACGTACTTAAAATTATTCTGAGAAGGGGACTTTGAGTTCCTTTAGGCTGCCAAAGGGGTGGAATGTGACACACACACAAGGTAAGAACCCCTGCTCAATGGTGGAATTATGGAAAAAATGGACAAGAAGGATGCAGCAGGAGAAAATATGGGTGGATTCTATCTGTGGAGGGACTGCCCACATCAATGAGACTGAAGATGCACTGAAGTGTCGATGGATTTGGACAGATGCTGGGTGCTGTCCACTGCCCAATATTAACCTCTTCAGAAAAGTTCCCTGGAGCAAAGCCTTAGCTTCAGCCTCACACAGTGAAGCTAGTTTTTCAGTTCAAACCTTTCTCACATGAAAACCAAGATAAGAACCACTGGTATGCTAAAATGGCCTGCATATATTGGGAATAAAAGAATAGTGAGGTTTTTGGGGGGCAGGTTCAAGAAGATTGTGAAAATCTGAAACCAAAACTACAGAGGAGGAGGCATGGAAAGAATTCCAAAATCACAGACTCAGAACTGCCAGAGGCTGGAGAGGACATCACATACAACTGCCTCATTTTAGAGATGAAGAAGCCAATGATGAGATCATGTCTGAGGCAGAATTTGAATTTGGGTCACAGGTCATAGAGCTAAGTAAGGGAGTCAGGGACCTTAGTGGGCATCAACCTCTATTTATAACTGAAGACGCTGAGCCCCTGGGATGCCTAGACTTTCCCAAGTTGGGATTTGAATTGAGGTCCTTTGTCTACAGAGCCGGTGTTTTTTCCATTGTAGCAGCTCCTTGTGACTCCAAGTCTAATGTTTTATCCACTACATCACACTGTTCTCCATCCAAAAGATAAATGGCCAGAAAAGGAGATGAGCCCATCCAGAGAGAGTGAGGGATAACTGATGGTGCTGAGAGCGCCACCTAGTTCATTATGCTAAGGCCTTATAATAAGACCTGTATTCCTTTACATCTAACATGCTGTACTGGTCTCCATGGAATAGCAAAAAATCTAGAACAGGAGTTCTAGAATGTAATTCAATGTAATTCTTTGTATTGTAATTGAATGTAATTCAATGTAATTCTTTTTTAATTTTATACCTTATTATATGTGATATATTATACATAATTTTACACATTATTCTGGAAAATGGTACATTGGTTTTACCAGACCACCAGAAGGGTCCATGATGCACAAAACCACATAAGAACCCCTGTACTCAAGGAAGGGCCTAGTAAAGGATCTATGGGAAAACAAGAGTTCTTCCACAGGTGTGTGATCTGCACCATTGTTGGGAGTGCCTATGTTGAAGAGAAAGGAAATGATGGTAAGTATAGTGAGTGAAAATGACTGCAGCTATTGACTGGGGTACAAGGGTTTGCAAAATATAAATTTAATGAAAGTTCATGATTCCTGAAGGAGCACAACTCTTGTGAACATTAAGGATCTGGCCTAATAGCAAGACCAAAGAAATACAGGTCAAGTGGAGATCCTAGTGCATGGTACTTCCATTTTTAACTCATTCCTGACTTGCTTAGATTACAGTGATTATCAAGCCATCTTTAGTGAAGTTTTATACTATTTGATATAGATAGAGTGTGCGTGTGTGTGTGTGTGTGTGTGTATGTATGTGTTCATCCTTCCTTGCTGAAGAAGACCATGCCATGACTGGAGATGACCCAGGATGAGGCAGTTGGGGTTAAGTGACTTGCCCAAGGTCACACAGCTAGTGAGTGTCAAGTGTCTGAGGTGAGATTTGAACTCGGGTCCTCCTGACTTCTGCACTAGTGCTCTATCCACTGCACCACCTAGCTGCCCAGATATGGTCTATATAGAAAATGGCTTGACTTGCTAATTTGCTCTGTCATAAAATTTCTTTAAATAGGGGAAGGAGGGTTCCAAAACATGGACAACAGGAGTTGTTATCTCACTGATCAGATGGATCCTGATATGCAATTTGCTGGCCTTGTTCTATGGTACATTTAGAGGTATATATTTTATGTATTTGTCTACAAAAGCAGTGTCACTGAATTTCTAGCAACCAGATCACTTGGGTAAATCAGGGAATCTGACCTGTTGTTTTTTTAGAGCAATTTGAGTTGAATATTATTGACTCAATAGGAAACATTGAAATAAACTTATTAAATTTGATGCAGAAATCACACGATCTCGGAAGGAACAGAGAGAACTATAAAGGTGTCTCTAAATAGGATACAAGGAATGGAAAGGGATGGAGCCTTACTTTTAGACTTTGAATGCTTCTGGCTTGTGTAGGGAGTATCCCCTGACATCTTAGAATGAGGTTCTGGAAAAGATGGGGATCTGCCTAGTGCTGTAGACCTAGTGCTTATCTTATTCTTCATTCTCCAACAGGGGTTCAGTAGTAAGAGATCCTTCACCTCTGGGAATCAGAGCCTACAAGGAGTCCATGATTACAGGATCCAAGAGTAGGTAGCCCTATCAAACGGCATTTAATCCTACATTTAGGTCAACATTTTATCCTTTCCTTTCCTCATCCTTTGGCAGGTTTCCCAATCTCATATTCCCTCACATGCATTATTCACAAAATCCTTTCTCCCCTTTCTCTCCACACTCCAATTCATAGTTACCTTAATCTTGCCCCACCATCGTCTATCCGTTTTTGCCCGCCCATTCTACTTTATCCCTTACTCTCTCATTAACAAATGTTCTCAAGATATTCAGTTCCTTTCTCACAGCTGTCTTCTCCATATCTCCTACTTAGAACTTCAGTTTATAAGTCAGTGTCCTCTCAAACACTGTTACAGTTCATCAATCTTCTTCCACTCCTATGTCCTTCCTTTTCACTCCCCTTCAGTCAACTACATGGAGGGCAATACTTACTATCCCCCTTACCACAATGGCTTTTTATCCCTTCTCTTCATCTTCTAACTCCCAGATGCCTCCATCCTTGTCTGTCTCACAAGGAGAGGAGACCCTTCTTGCCCTCTAAATGCAGAATTGATCCCATTCCATCCCATATTTTCCAGTAGATTGCCCCTCTATCATATCCCACTTGATCTCAGGATCCTGATGAAAGAACCAAGGACAAAGAGTAGAGGTTGCAAAGAAGCAAATTTAAGCTTGCTGTCAGAAAAAAATTTAAGAACTTCCAAATTCCTTTCCATCTTCTCCAACATATGCCTCCCTCCACCACTGCTACTATCAAACTTATGTTCAATCTCTCCCTGCCTATTGTTTGCATTTTTGGCAAACATGTCTGAGTCTCAGCCATCCTTCCTGTTCTTCATCATGCCATCTTCTGTTTTTGTGTTTCTGTGACAAACGTTCACTCTGCTTGGCATGTACTGCCCCTTCTCTCTTGCCTCAAAGGAATCCCTATATAAATACCTACTCAGTGCCTTCAGAGCTTGGCTCAAATGCCCCCTTCCTCAGTGAGCCATGCTCTTCTCATTTCCTAGACATTTCTTTGTATTTAACAGGTATGTGTATATGTATGTACACACCCCTAATTGATTATAAACTCATTGAAGGCAAGGAATGTTTGTTTACTTCCACACTGCTTAATGTTTGCTGAATGAGTGTATTAATAAAAACGATTGAAGTTTGTTGGATAAGTAAACTATAGAAGGTGACAGATTCACAGGCATGCTTGTGTGCAAACACACACACATACTCGCGTTTGTATAATTTGAAAAAATCATATCACAAATTGTACATGTTTACAAATTTAGAATTAAATTGACCACATTTCACAAAATCTCTGGTGGATTTCTTTTCCTATCTATTACTTACTCCTAATCCTCCCATAACCTGTATTTGAGGCATGAAAGGGAGAACAAAGAAGTAGCCAAGGTGACCAGATCAGACCAATAAATGGAAGGAGGAGAGTGGGTGAAGGGGAGGGTAGACAAGTGGAGTTTCCTGTTTATGAATAAAGCTCTTTAACTGAATTTGTCTATAGCTATCTAACAAATTGAAATTTCCTGTTTCATCATTTGTTCCTCTTACTCAAGTGAAAAACATGATTTGACTTTCTTTCTTTTCATGGAACTGACTGACCAAGTTCTGTCAATTCTTCCCTCAAAATATTTCTGACCTCAGTCCTTGAGTTTCAATCCTGCCTCAGATATTTTCTAGCTGTGTGACCCTAGGCAAGTCATTTAACCTCTGCCTCCATTTCTAAATCTGTACAATTAAGGTGTTGCGCTTGATGACCTCTACGTGCCTATGATCTTGTGACTTTCGGGTCCTTTCCTCGGCACAGGGCCTCAACAGTCCAAGCTGAGTTACTGCTGGGCATTTCAGCCCCTTCAAAATTGACCTATTGCTCTAAAAAGCCCAAGGTTTCCCACTCCATCCTGGGCCATCTCCAGTCATCCAGATGGCTCAGGAGGCAAAAGTGAGGCTGGTGTCCTGCACAGCCCTCCCTCACCCAAAACAAAGTCAAGTGCAAGTCATGTCATCATTTCTCTGATGTCATGGTCTTTTTCAAAAACTATGAACGAACACAGACTGTGAGAAGACCAAGCTGCCTGGGCTGGGGACTGGGTAACCTAGTTCATCCTCTCCCTTCTGTCTCCCTCTCCCCTTCCTTTGGGGCTTTGGGGTTTACTGGCTAGATCCCTTCCTCCCTCCTTCCCTTCCCCCAGTGCACTCTGAAGTCCTTAGACTGGACAACAAGATATCCCTGCCAAAGCTCCATTTAATTGGAGTGATTATCACTACTAACAGTTTCTTTCTATTGATTTACTTATTTTTTCTTTTGTTCATTAAAAGGGCCATTCCCTGACTACTTCTTAAAGGGGCTTGTTCACTCTATTGGCATCTCCTCTCCTCCCTCTGATGAGTATCTGTAAAGGCCACCCTAAAAAGGCCAAGGTCTCCCATTCCATCCTGGGCCATCTCCTGATGAATATCTGGTCACTGGACCCAGATGGCTCAGGAGGCAGAAGTGAGACAGGTGCCCTGCACAGCCCTCCCTCACTCAAAACAAAGTCAAGTGCAAGTCATGTCATCATTTCTCTGATGTCATGCTTTTCTTTGAAAAGAAGGACACAGATTGCCCTAAAGTTAGTCTCTCTCAACCCAGCCTCTCAGTTTAATGAGGCAGGTCCATGTTTACAGACACATCATCTTCAGTTTCTCTCATACTGGTTTGTAATCAGATGACCTGAGTTTAAATCAGGACTGTGCCACTTCTTGCCTGCATGACCTTGCACATTATTCACTCTCCTGGATCTCCTTGGTGATTAAGAGAGCCTCTAAGGATCCTTCTAGATCACAGGTTCTAAATCTGTGACCCTTTTAGGTGTCACAATAGGACAGCAATGGGAGTCAACAAGACCTGAGTTTAATACCTCAGTGACCCTGGGCAAGTCATTTAAACTCTCTGGTTCTCAAGTTTCCTAGTCTGTAAAATGGTGACAGTTAACAATAACATTACCTACCTCCCAAGATTGTTAGGAGGATAAAATGAGATTGTGTATAAAGAGCACTGCACATCTTAAAGTGCACAAATGATATTTAATGTCTTGTCTGGTGAGACTCGCCAGAGTCTGTGCTCTACAAGACCCCAAGGTCACTTCCCTGCCTAGAACAAGGCATCTGAAGAAGACTCTGTATGCAGCCTTCTCCCCATCTTCAAATCACAACAGCCTGTTAAGAAGCTTGGCACAAGTAAGAGGTGGCCCAAGGTCACACCAGGGGGAGTGGAAAAGGGACAAAGGGATCGTGAGGGGGCACCAGGATGAACTGCGCTGCCATCCAGTGAAAATGACTGCAAGAAAAAAGGCTTCACAACCACAAGTGTGGTTAATAGCAAGAATTACGACAATTGTAGCAGAGCCCACATTGATTTCCTGGGTAACAGATCATGGTTCCTAAGAAATCTGTCCATTGCCCCTGAGACAATGCTGGATCTAGACAGCCAGGTACACCCAGGGTACCTGTGAGAAGTCTGCATAATGAAACTCTACCCATTTTAACAGAGCCCTGAGGATCCACCCAGCCATCTTCATCTTCCCCCCATTACATATGGTTAGTATTGACATATCACTTTAAACTTTGCAAAGCATTTTAAATATGTTAAATCTTTTGGTCCTCACCACAACCCTGGGAGGTAGATGCTGTGATTATCCTCAGTTACAGATGAAGCTCAGATATATTCAATAACTGGCCCAGGGTCACACCATTGTGAAGTATCTGCAGCCAGAACTAAAATCAGGTCTTCCTTATTCCAAGTCCAATGCTCATTCTCCAATTCCGCCTAGCATTTCTGTATTCTCCAGTGTTTTTACAGTGAATTCCCCAACCAATATGACTCTCCATCCCCACACCCAACCCAAGAGAGGTCATGTGATTCAATGGCTTTGGGATCAGAGGCCCTGCATTCGAATCCCACATCGGATGCTTGTGTGTTATGTTGGCCAAGTCTTCTCCCTCTGGGGCCCAGGCTTATCATGTGTAATATGAAGAGCTTGGGCTCAGTGATCCACATGTCCTGTCTGGCTCAGAATCTAACCTTCTTTCTGCCTCAGATGCTAACAGAACAAGGCCACAGGTTTGACACTCTTACTTTGGGAGCAGGTGAGCTCAGCAAGGCTAGGTTTATGTGGACATTTCAGGTGGCAGGGCATAAGAAGGAGCTGACTTTTCTAAATTAACAGGGAGCCACAGTAGAAATGCCTGGGGGACATTTTTGGCCTAAGGTATTTAGGTAGCATGGTCCACTTAGGTCATGTTTGCTTGTAGCAACCTATCTGCCATTAATTCCTTGGTGGAATTTGGGGTTCTGTTTGCTGTTCCTCATCCTTGTTCTACCTTCATGGGCTTCTCTAACTGATCTAGACCAGGGATAGGGAACCTGCAGCCTTCGGGCCACATATGGCTTTCTAGATCCTTAAGTCAAAAGGCCACATTTAAGGATCTAGAAGGCTATATGTGGCCCAAAGGCTGCAGGTTCCCCAACCCTGGTCTAGACTCCCAGAGTCTATCACTTCAAGGTACCACTAGCCTCCTCTCTCCATCCCCTCATTCCTTTAGCCTTCTATCCTGGGGTCACGGATGGATTTGGAGCTTAGATATCTCATCATAGATGGGTAACTGAATGGCCAAGAAAGGTTAAATGACTCATACAGAGGTAAAGCTCCTATAGATAGTGACACAGTATAGTGGAGGGGTAAATCCAGGTCCTTCGAGAAAGTAGGATAGAATGTTAGGCTTAGTTAGAGTCAGGAAGGAAGCCCTAGATATGAATCCCACCTACTAGCTGTGTCACCCTGGGCAAGTAACTCAGCCATTCTCAGCCTCAGTTTCCAAATCTGTAAAATGAAGAGGTCTTAAGTTACAAATTCCCAAGGAATCTTTCAGTTACAAGCCTATGATCTCATGAGTCCAAAGCAAATTGTCTTTTCTTCACCTCCCAGTGTAATTTTAGTTCCTCTAATCTCCAGTTGTAGGTAATGGCATCTGCCTTCACCTGTTTCTGGGCTGTCCAGAATGGGAGAAATTCATCAGTGAATAAATGAATGAAGGAAATGGCATTTATTAACTGCATACTTTGTGTAGACCCTGAAATTGGTTGGTTGCAGTGCAAATTGATGTTACCTAATCTCACCTAGGTTCTCAGTGCTACCCAATAATTCTCTTATTTACCTCTTATTGACTCCTTTTAGAATGCCCAAACTTTCTGACTCTCTTTGAGCACCTTAATTTTGCCTCTACTCTTTCTCTCATAGTGTTGCTTTGCTAAGATCAAGTTTGATCTGAAATATCCCAACTTCCATCTTTGACACAGACTTTCTCTGGGTTGACACTTGTCCTCCTGTTTCAGAAAATAATATGATCCTTCTCCTTACCAAGGGTACTCACTTCACCTGTGTCTTTGATGCAATCCCTTCTAGTCTCCTGTTGATTTTCATTATTTGCTTTTGGCTATCTTTAACCTCTTTTACTCTGCACACTTTCCTCTCTCTCCACAAATTTGTCTAGGTCATTCTTCCCTATATTCTCGTCTTCACTGTTAGAAAAAGTAATTCATAACTGTTGCTTCCACTTTCCCCCTTCCATTCTTTTCACCACATGCCATCTGGATTCCATTCTCCCCACTCAATAGGAAGTCTTCTCTCAAGAGTCACCTATGACCTCCAGTGGATTTTTTTCCCCCTTTAGCTTCACATTTCTGGACCTTTCTGCAACATTTGATGCTTTGATCACTCCTCTTTCTTGGTTTTTTTTTCTTTTGCATACCCATTGAAGAAGATATTCTCTAACTTACTCTCCTCAAACTTCTTAGGTTCATAGAGCTAAAAAGGCATTTGGAGCTTATCCAGTCTGACTCTTACAGGGGAGATAAAGATATCCAAGGTCACAGTTAATTCATGGGAGAGGAAAGGATTAGAATTCAGGGCTCCTGCTATATTGCCTCACTTTCCATCATCTCTCCTATGGTAATTCAATCCACTCCTATGGTACCATGATATAGGGAAAAGGCACATGATTTGAGGGTCAGAGGGTCTACTTTTCCTTCTGGTTTTACCACTTACTGGCTTGTAGAATCTTTAGCAAGAAGAATCAAGCTTTGCACCTGGAAAGGGTTGAAAGAGCAGTCTAGTCCAGTGTCACATTTGTGGCACATGGACTGGAAAACTCCCAATTTTAGTCCCAAACCAAATTAAGATATAAGTGGGAAATGTTTAATAAAAATAAAGTGCCTTTGTAGTGGCAGTCCCCCATGCCAGTAATGTTTTCCCTCATCAGGTCTGCCTGTTAGAGAACTTTCTTTAAGGGTCAGATCAAGTACCACCTTCTACACAAAGCCTTTCTTGATGTCCCCAGCTGCAAGAGCCTCTCCCCTCCCCAATTACCTTCACATCTATCTGTAGAGGCACAGAAAGATATACTGTATATGTATTTAGAATGTTGTTTCCCGTTCCTAGATCTAAACTCTCTGAAGAGATTCTTTCACTTTCATCTTTCCATTCCCAGCAGCCTGTACAGAGCCTAGCACATCACACAGGCAATAAATAGCAAAGCTGGGTTTGGAAATCTAGGTGGTCGGATTCCATATGCTATGATCTGTCCAGAGTACCACTTAACTTCTCTTGATGAATGTTAAGGTCCCTGATAGCTCTATGCCTGTGATCCTAGCTAGGACTCTTATGATTCTATGTCAATCAGTGACTCCCAGGTCTGTTTCCCTAGCCTCCACCTCTATCCTGAGAACCTACAATCCTGAACTGACAGCTCCTTGGTACCTTTCTACCTATGTAACTGATTAGCCAGTTAAGAATGCCTTTGACATTATACTGCCTCTCTTTCAATCTTGTACCATGAAAATCCAAACCACAGTTACCATTTTAAGCATTTTTTTCCTCCAGTTTGATTTCCTGTCTCTCCCTTCCTGCCCTCCTCCACGCCCCCACCCTTTATTTCAGGCCTGAGTCTTGAGAAGTGTTTTCTAGGCAAAAGCCTGAGCTTCTGGGAGGTATTGTTACTGCCTCATCTTTTCTTGAGCACCTGTTTCAGCTAAGTGTAGAATGAGGTGTAGACTGCCTACAAGGCTGGAAACTTTGGCCTCAGTTCCAGTCAGCTTTAATTCTTGAATAATTCCTTCTTCCTCTTATCTTACTGTTCAGGGAGATAGGACTTCTTGAGAACTCAAGTACAAACTCCTTTTGGAATTAAGAAACTATCAACTGCAAGTCAAATTCCATTACAACCAGTGCCAAAAACTTCTCCAAAGTTTATATATTTTTTCAGCTTTGTATTTGGAAAGACTTCCTTAACTGGGTCAATAACTTAAGTGTGGAAATAAGCTTGTCATGCAGAGATTTTTCTTGTAATACTAATTATTTGAACACAAATTTAATCTGCAAGAAATTGGTGAGGCCAAATGGAAGGTTACTTCAAAAAAGGTTTAAGGAAAACAAATTTTCAAATCACTTTGTCTGTATTATTGTGAAAATTGGAATTTAAAAGGCATCCATCTTCAGAAAACAAAAGCTTACAGTACAAATCAATACTTTAAAAACATCAATTTCTCACATCCTGTTTTTTGCAAATATATTACTTTGATTAGTTGTTGATACTGTCAATTCAATTCAACAAACTTCTGGCACTAGCTAGCTATGGGTATGTGAAGGGTTTTATGTTCATTATCTCATCTGTTCCTCACAACAACTCTGTGGGGTAGGTGCTGTTACTGGCTCCATTCTACAGATGAGAAAAAGAGGCCCAGTGATTAAACAGCTAGTTAAATGCCTGACTCGGGTTTCAAGCTTAGGTCTTTCTGACTACAAGCTTTGGAGTCTTTACACTGCTTCATCTTCCTGCCACTTGTGTAAGACAAAGACAAGGATCCGTGCCTTGAAGGAAGCTAGGGATTGCAGATGAGGTGGGGGAGCATCCCAGGCAGAGGTGACAGACAGCCCAGCCAGGGCAAGACAGAATACTGAGTTCTGGGAATAGCAAGAGGCCAGTTAAGCTCAAAGAGTTAAATGGTTTTGCCTCAAATGAAAAAACAAGCAAATAGAACTTAGCAGAATTACTGATTCCCTAGTCTCTTAAAAATTTTCTTTCCCAACAATGCATTGTGCTGTCATTTGAGTCTTCACATTGGTTTATTGACATTTTAATAGAAATAAATCTCAGGTTTGAGTGGAAAGTGCACTTCTCAATCCCTTCTCTTCATACACAACCAAATAGTACTCTTTTGGGCTGCTGCCATCCCCTCCGCCTGTGCCAGCTTTGAGTCAGCTGCTGGGTCAGTGGGAGGGAAATGTTTCCAAATTATATTGTGTTATTTGGTTCCCAAACCTCCACTGCCCCTTCACATTGACTGTGTGGAAGTAGAGAGGTAATTGAAGATAAAGCTGAGTGGGAATGTCAACAGCTGATAGTCCTGGTGGTTTTGTTTGAAAAAATAAACATGTTGAAAGATAAGGAGGAACTTTCTTGAAAGGCCTTAAGTGGTTCTTATGTTCACACAGTTCCACTTCCACTCTGCCCTCTACTCCTCATTTGGGTTCATCTATTTCTGGCTAAGCCATTTACAGGCAGCTAGATGGTGCAATGGATAGAGTGTCAGACCTGGAGTCAGGAAGACTCTTCTTCCTGAGTTCAAATCCAACCTCAGATACTTCCTAGATGTGCGACCTTGGACAAGTCACTGAACCCTGTTTCCTTCAGTTTCCTCACCTGTCAGATGAGCTGAAAATGACAAACTAGTTCACTATCTTTGTCAGGAAAACCCCAAATAGGGTCATGAAGAGTCAGATATGACTGAAAAATGACTGAATTCAGCAGCCCAACAGAGACAACAGTCCAAATATAGCTCTTTTAAAGATATGGTCAAGAACAAGCATCTATCACTTTAACCACTTAACATTTGGAATCAACATAAATAAAAGGTCTACTTTTATAAAAGATTAATCATTTTTCTGATATCAGGTTTCTTCTCCCATAATAAACTGAAAAGAACTGAGTTTGGAATGAATGCTTAAGTAAAATGGGCACTGAAAACATAAAATCACCTTTAAATAATATGCTTACCTATGTCTAAAATCTTTATTTCTTGGGAGGAGCAGATAAAGAAAAGGTAAAAAAAAAAGTTCAGTTAGAGAAAGTCAACAAAGAAGTTAAAGAATGAGTAGAACACAGATATTTTATTTTTTAACAGAATATTGTTAATTTAACAGAAATAAGCCTAGAAGTGAATATCATAGAGTGAGACAAATTAATTTACCTGTAAAGTAAGACACTGAATTTGCCTCTTAGAATATTTCATTATCACTCTACATTAACCAAGAAAAGTTTTGACAATGACTTAAAGGAAAGCTTGAAAATGCAGCCATAAAGAATGACTATGGCATATTCCTGCTTATTTCACTGCCATGTCTTACTATCTAAGGCAGGTCCCTTAAACAGTTCACTCTTCAATTTCATCACTTGTGAAATGAGGGGAATGGTATCTATCAACCTATATTACAAGGTTGTTCTGAAGGAAATTAAAGTGATTACAAACACTCAGCCATATCCCCCCAGTGTGTTAGTTGCTCAGTGGAGCCAATGAGGAATTTTTATATTGGTTCGTTAGGGGACCATTCAGCAAAGTCCTGGTCAACCACGTTAATGGCCTGACAGAATGAATATACTTAAACCTGAACTTTTCCTAACCCCCACAAAGGACCTAACATTCCTAGGGACTAGTTTAAACACTTGGAAGATCTGTCTGGATAAATAGCTTAGTAACTTAGACTCAACTTTTTTTTTTTTAAGCTGTTTCCCTTTTGTATTAAAATGTCAAAAAGTATTACACTTAAATTCATCATACAATGTGGCATTTCAACCATCCCCAAATTAAGGAAAGACATACATACCTCAGTTCCAGAACACTAGTTACATTCCCAGAAGGGAATATCCGCCGTACGTAGTTGAAATCCCCAACATACAGGCTGCCATCAATCCCGCAAGCCAAAGCAGCTGGAGCCAAGAGCTTGTTGCCGTCAGCTTGACCATTGCAGCTTGGGCATGAAATGCTACGCCTCCGTCCATTGCCCATGATACTACTGACCACTGGAGGTTGTTGAGAAATGAACTGATTTTCCCCATTTCCCTTGTAGAGTATACCTGTAGAACAGACACATTCATTTTTTCCTTTTATTTAAAGAAATCCCTTGGAAAAACTATGGCTTTAATAATACTCATCTTCCAGCAGCTACTATCTACTACATCTTAGGTTTGAATTGGAGAATAGTTACTTCAAAATTAAAGCAGCACATGGTGAATATAGTAGTTAAAAAGTACCAAGCAATAAATGTCATAAAATACATTTTATAGCAAAGTTATAATTGACTAATAATTGAAGTGAACCTTGTTGATTTGAAAGAGCTGATTCTATTGATTGGCCACTTTTTTTAGGATAACTGATACAGACATAAGTGTTTCTTTTTTCTATGTAGGTTTACAATACTATTAATAATAGCTAACACTTACATAGTAGTTAGCATATGTTCTAACATATGTTCTAAGTGCTTAACAAACATTTTCTCATTTAATTTTCACAATGATCTTGGGAAGCAGGTACTATTATTATGTCTATTTTACAGATGAGGAAATAGAGGCAAATGAAAGTTAAGAGACTTGTCACACAGCTAGGAGGTTTCTGAGGCTATATTTGAACTTAGGTCTTCCCAATCTTTTTCATATAGAGTCTAGTATTCTCTATCATACTCTGTACTACCTCACTGCCCATCTTATAAAAAACTGGAGCAAAAAACATACATGAGATTGTAGCACTAGATCTAGAAGAGCCCTCAGAGACCATTTAGTGCAGCCCCCTCATTTTAGATATGAGAAACTGAGGCCCAGGAATGCTAAGGGACTTGCCCAGAGTTTTATACAGGGAGTAAGGATGAAAGATGGAATTTGAACCTCTGACACTTTTCAGGCTGTTAAAAATGATCAACACTTGTCTGAACATCATTGTACCTTAAAAGATTTTATTTTTCCTGGCAAAAGTCTGCATTTGATGATGTCTACGTGTAGATATTCAACATGTATATCAGATGAATGTTACAAGGAAAAGTGTTATGGAAGCCCAGCGTACTCTTTAGATTGAATTCTGTTTTAAGGTATGAAAGTAAAGCTTTTGTTGTTATTTTTGTTAGTAATTACTACTACTAGCACATATTTACTAGATTTGTAAAGTGCTTTCCTTAAAATAATTCAGAAAAGGATAGGAAAAAAATTCCCATTTTATAGATGAAGAAACCAAGGGGTGGGTAGGTTAAGTGACTGTGAAAACAAACTGCAATGACTATTCTGTTTATGGTTTCCTGAAAGTAGAGAGACAAATCCCAACACAGAATTCTACATGTTTCATACTTGGAAATGTTTTTAAAGTTTATATTCTTTAACTGTATTTGCGTCCTATAAATCAGAGGTCAGCAAACTGTTCCCCAAGGGTCAAATTTGACCCACTACTAGTCAGCTGTACAAAACCGGGGAGTGAACCGGATTTGGACTGTGGGCCACAGTCTGCTGACCTCTGCTAATGACCCTGACTTAGTCACAGTGTGCTCTATTGATGGTCAGTTACTACTTACTGTTGGGTGCATATGCCCTCTCTCAGCATGACACAATTTGAATAAATTACTTGCTGCTTTATGCTTTCCAGTTATGTGTTTTATTGACTAGACCAGATTTCAAAGCAGCTCTTTAGCCAATGGTTATGTTTCTTTGCTGATTTGCTGTTAATACACTCAAACTGAGAAAATACACATGAGGAAGCTGAGACACTGTTCCTTCTTCTCTGCCCCTCCATCATCCCTGGCTAGAGTAACCAGAAGAAAAAACATCATATTACATTAATGGGGATTATTTTTAAATGCTGTGTTATTTACATTAAGAAATCAAGAAGAATGAAACAGACTTCAAATTTTAAGAAAGACAATCTAAGTATGACTGCAAAATAATGACATGCTGTTTACCCAGGATACAAAAAAGAATGCGTTAATAACATCTACAATCTTTCTTCTTTTGGTTACATAATTTTCAACAATCATGCAGTTCCAATTTTGCAAAAAGCTTATTTCTATAATGTTTGTCAGAAGAATTCAGACAAGTCAGCACACCACTCACTGCACCTGATTTATTCAGCTATTACTTTGAAAGATTGGCCCTTCTTGACACTCCTCTGTTACAACACAATGGAAGGAGAAGCATTAGAATATTTATTTTCATGTTTCAGGGTGCTCACCCAAGCACCTGTCACTGTCTACATTTTTGCCTCTTTCTGCTCCTCCGATTTCCATAGCTCATCCACTTTGTCATGGCTACAAATCATTTTGTTTATTCGATTAGACACACCTCACTTTGAAAAGTCACTACTTGTCAAGCTCAACTCTTGGATATAATTTAAAGTCACAATCAATTCACCTTGTGAATTAAAGTTGACTCATCTTTTAAAATAATCTTTTCTGTCAAGTTTGCAAATATTTTTTGTTATGGTCTAGTTCTCACATTTGACTTGATATCTGAATTCATGCGGATTCACCTCTGCTTGATATTTTACTGAACACTGAGTGTCAATAAAGCTGTATAAAAGTATCACACTACCACTTCATGAAATTTAGGATTAAGATCTGAATTTAATCTATCATAAAATCATATAATTTAGAGTTAGAAGGGCTCTAAGAGATTATTTGATTTAACCCTAACATGTCCCAGATCATATCTCAGGGTGGTCTGACCTTTCGTGTTCAAAAGGCTATGCCAGATGAATGCAAAGTCCAAAGTGTCCTACCAGGGCAGAATGGCTTTTAGTTTGCATCCACTAATGGATTTTGAGTCTCTGGACCAAGAAACACCAGATTAGCTAAATTTAGAGCGGCTCATCACTTCAGGGTTGGCCATCCAGAGATTAATTTTTTCTATCATAATAACTCCTTAAGCTTTGGAAGGATTTGGTATGCATTGATGGAAGAAATACCCACACTAATACACACTGCAGATCCTTAAGGAGTGAAACAAGCATCATCACACTAAGATTTGCAAATAAATCTTTAAATAATCCTGGAGAGGAATCAAGGAGAAAAACAACACTCTAAAAAAACCCCCAAAGATGACCTACTTTCTCCTTCCATCAGTATAATAAAGGAAGTTGAAATCTTTTAAAAATAGACTTAATTTTTTCTTTCTTTTTTTTTCACTAGTGATAGGAAACATCTTACCATTCTGAACATCCAGCACATGATGTTTGTCTAGTGTCCAACCACCCATATTGGATGCATCTAATTCATAGCCTTGCAAAATGGCAGTTCTCTTTTCCCACAGAGTTAGGTCCAAACAAGATTCATATTCATATCCAACAGACACTGGAATAACAACAAATCATATTTCATTTTCCCAACTGCAGATAGAAATGCAGCTTACTATCATTTTGTTAATTTTTTCACATCTTATTCTGAGGCTACCATACTTCTTCCACTTATCTTGTAAAAAAAATTGTCTTGATAATTCAGAAAATGTAAACATTTTCACTTAATTTTTTTTTAAAGCATGGTCCCCTGAGATTTTTCAGTGACTAACCCAATATATTTTTCCTGCAATATTCTGATATCATAGGTTCCACAAAACGCAAAGTGAAGTAGAGGTCTGGGAACTGGTAATGCACTGAATGATTATAACTAAAAATTATGAATGATAATTCTTGCTATTCCATTTCTGATGTTGTTAAGTGATAAGACTATTGGAAACCAACAGGATTCCAGCGGGGTAAAAAAGGATACTGAAATATACTGTTTTCATGTGTAAATATTGGAACTGAATGTAAGTAATTGAGTAGTAAATTAGCAAGCATGAAAGTTAAAATGAAGATTTCACTGTAGGATTCAAATCATTTCAACAGATAATTATTAAATTCCCATGATGTGCAAGACACCATGCTAGCCCCAATGAGGGGAAACATCAGAGCTTTATACTGCGCACAAATGAAGGAAAGAATCCACAATTATGTGGTTACATGAATTGGATAACTCAGGCCCTAGAAAGATGTTTTCATCTTAAATATTCCTGACATTTCAGCCTGAAATGAGTTACAGAACACAAATTCCCCATGCCCCAAATACTTCTCACTCTGAGCTTGGTTTCTGATGCTCTGGGCCTCAGGCTATGCCAATGCATATACCAAGTTCAGCTACTCTGACTATATCGTTCAGTCAATTCACTTCAACAACTGGTTTGACTTGATTTTTTTTTCTTCTTTTTCTACTTAATTGATTTGCTGCTTGACTAAAGTGACTGTTCATTCAGTTTGAGTTAAATGATTGAGCTGATTTGGGATTTAGATCTAGCTGAGATATCTTCTACCATTAAATGTCACTCTGACTAGGTGATTGAGCCAAATGGAAGAAAAATGCAGGAGAGGGGGAAAAAAAGGAAAGAGAAAATGGAGAAAAAACACCAAAGAAATAATAAAGGAAGGCAGGGAAAAAATAGAGAAGAAAGTAGAACAGAGGAAAGAAATACAGATATATAAGGGGGGAAAAAGGACACGATTCCAACATGAAATTTCACCCAAGCTCCTCTGGGATGCAATCTTCACTCCAAAAAATAAAGAAAGGAACTCTTTTCTCTTACATGGCACATTTATCATTTCTCTCCAGAATGCTATGGTAGGTAGGAGAACTCTTTCCCCAGGGTAGTTTCCTTTCCTCCTATCTCCCTTTCTGATGGGTGCCCATTGAACTTCCACGAGCTACAACCAGTGAAACAAAAGTTTAAATGAAAACAGGAAAGAAGTAAACAACCTACAAGATCTATGGAACTCACCAACAGCTTCAGACAAACCGTAGACTTTCTGATTATATGCATCCGTTTTGTCCCATATGAATGTATACGCAAGATTTGGTGAAGCTGGAAACCATTTCTGAAAGAGTCTTCCTACTACTGCCACCATCAGATGAACTTTCATTAAATTAAATGGTATAACAGACTGAGTCATGGTGATCTTCAAGACTGACTTATACCCTGCTGCTCTGGAGCTCAGATAAGAGAGTTTCAGGTCTGTGCCCGGAATTGAAGTATCTTCATGAAGTACCTAAGTTATGAATGAAACATTAAAAAATATCAACTATAGCTGATGCATTTGCTGCTTCGCAAAACAAAAGTACCCCATATTATACAACAAAGCAAGACGTTAGAGAGAAAATACACATAACCAGACATAAAGCAGAGCTTTTAATGGCTCTTAGAATCATAAATTTAGAATTGGAAACGATCAGAGAGGTTCTGTATTCCAACTCTCTCATTTACACTGAGGGAAACTGAGGGTAGAAAGATTGAATGATTTGTCCAAGGTCCTGTACAAGGTACAGGAAACAGGATTGGACCCAGGTCATCTGATTCCAGAATCAATGCTTTTTCCACTGTACAATATTGGTTATATTTATTTGGTAATTAATTTGAATAATTTTCACTCTTTTACAATATCTATAGTCTAAAGTATTATAGAAGCATATCAGGAAAAGCTTTTCATTGATTTGTTACTCAAAAAGTAACACAGATTCTTTCATCTTCTTTTATCTGCTTTCCTTTTCCTATCTCTTAGTTTAGACTCATATCTGATGCTGATAGAACAAATCCTCCCCGCTCCCTTACTCTGAGGTTTCACCTCACACTCAACAAACCAGCAAAGATAACAAAACAGGAACAGATAATAGTGGAGGGGCTGTGATAGATGGTCACTATGCTGATGGAGCAGTGAACTGGTTCAGTCATTCTGGCAAGTGACTTGGAATAATGCTAAGAAATTGACCAAAAGATCCTTGAGCCAGATTCTGCTACTAGGTAGCATATATCCTGAGAAGGCCAATCATTTTCTTTTTAAAATTCCCTTCCATACCCAAATATTAACAGCAAACAGCACTTTTTTTTTTGTGGTCAAAGAAAAAGCATTGTCCCTGCCCACAGTGAGCTCACCATGTTGATAGAGGGAACAATGTGTTAACAACAATGCATATACAAGATACAATGTAAATGAGAAGTAATCCCAGAAAGAAGGCCCTATAAGCATTCAGGGTTGGAGTAGGGGCAGAGATGGAACTGGGAAAGGCCTCTTGCAGGAGGTAGGATTTGAGGTGAGACTGAAAGGAAGCCAGGAAAGCTAGGAGGTGGAGGTGAAGAAGAAGAACATTCCAGGCACATGGAACAGTCAGCAAAAATGTCCTGAGTTGGAGATGGAGTGTTATATGAGAAAAGCAAAAAGGCCAGTGTTACTGAATTATAGAGAACATAAAGGGAGATACAGTGCAAAAAGGAGTAGGCATAGAGCGTGAAGGGCTTTAAAAGCCAGGGGATTTTCTGTTTCATCCTAGGGACAAGAAGTTGTTGCTGGGCTTATTGAATAGGAATGTGACATGGTCAGACCTGTACTTCAGGAAGATCACTTGGACAAATGCTAAGAATTGGAAACAGAGTGGATGCCCACCAGCTAGGAAATGACTAAGGGATATTACTGTGCTGCAAAAAGTAATATATACAGCAATTAATATATATACAGCCATATGTCTTGGCAAGACATATGGATTGATATGAAGTAAACTAAGTATCACTAGAAAAAAACATCATGCATAAGGGTCACTGACTAAATATGGAAAGAACAGTAAAAAAAATATCAAAATTAAGTGCCGTAAAATTGTTAGCAAACTTGGTTCCAAGAAATGATATGACAAGAGATCACTCCAATTTCTTTAGAAGTGGGAGATTCTGGGTGTGAAATGTTGCACATAATGCTAGACTTTTCTGATGTGTTGGTTAGTTTTGCTGAATCATTTTTCCCTCTTTCAGAAATTGTGACAAGGGAGGACAGGGAAGGGGACGGTAATGGTGTGCAAGGTCCAACTTGTACTGGTCTGCATTGGTTAACTGTTAATTTTGCAGCATAAACATTTACACCCCAGAAACTGGCAATCTATAAATTAGGGCCTGATTTACTGTTTTGTTGATTGCCCAGACTTCAGAAAGTGATGGGGAAAATGTTAATGCATATTAAATCTAAAAGTATGCCATGAATACATTTTTTGGGGGTGCAGCTGGTTGTAAAACATTTACCGGCACAAATAGGTGATGTAAATAGAAAATACAGACATTAAAACTTGTATTTTTTTTTTTGAGAACGAGTAGAACCCTGGTAGCCTGGTTCAAAGGCACCTCTAGAAAGGGTCAAAATATATGTGATCTGATTGGCTGAGATCAAGGATGCAATGTCTAGTAGTTAAAGAAGAAAACCAAGTTGATTGGACTATTTTGTAAAATAAATCTACAATTTGGACTTCATTAGCTAACTGATCAGAAATTGTTAGATTTTCCTAGAATCACATTTTTAGAGTTGGAAGGGACTTTGCAGTTCATCCAGTCTAACCATATCTGAAAAAAATAATACTCTTGAGTTTGTTTTACTCTAATCTTTAGAATGGAAACTTCTGGCAAGAGGGAACTTGCTACCTCCTGGTACAGACCCATTAGGAAACTAATTGTTTCTGACTCTTCATGACCCCATTTGGAGTTTTCTTAGCAAAGATACCGGAGTGATTTGCTATTTCCTTCTCCAGTTCATTTTGCAAATGAGGAAACTGAGGCAAACAAGGTGAAGTGACTTGCCTAGGGTCTCACAGCTGGGAAGTGTCTGAAGTCAGATTTGAAGTCAAGAAGATGAGTCTTTCTGGTTCTAAGTCCAGTGCTCTATCGACTGTACCACCTAGCTGTCTCCATATATCAAGTTAAATCTTCCACTTTGCAATTTCTACCTATTTCTTCTCATTCTTTGTTATGGGACCAAGTAGGACCAGTCTGATCCCTCTTCCATAGGATATTCCCTCCGATATGTAAAAGATAGCCTCTCAAAGTCCTTGGTCCCAGTCTTCTCTTTACTAGGGTATACATCCCCAATTCCTTCATGTCACTGACTCAAGTCCTTTGTCATCTTAGCTATCTTCTGTTGAATCTTCTTAAGTTTATCAGTGTTGTTCTGGAAATGTGGCATCCAGAACTGAACCCAGTATTTTCTCTGTAGTTTGTAAGGGTTCCATGAGACTTTCATCTCTGTAGTTGAGTACGCCACACCATTTCAATATAGTGTAAAATTGCATTAGCTTTCTCAGCTTCCATATCACACAACTGACTCATACAGGTCTCAGTATATTTATCCCAGATGTCTTTTTCCACACTGTTTTGATCATTTATGAACAACACCTTGAAAGGACATACTTTGTATCTGTGGACAGGCCCTATAACTAGCAGAATTCTGTAGCAGTCTGGCACCTTCCTTAAGGGAGGTCTAGTGGGTCAACACACTGGACTCTGCTTTTAATTTTCCACTGAACAGGATATGACTGAAGAAGATAAGGCTGAAAAAGAAAACTGAGGCTCAGAGAGCATGATGCAAGGAGGTCACGTGACTATTAAGTGTCCAAGGGGGTTGGCTCTCATTTGAGATTTTTCCTAACCAATCATAAGATGTGTGAATAAATTAGAGAGTTTATTGATTAATGAAAAATACATAGTAGTTCAAGTCTGTAATGCTTTTCAAATTGACATTAAAGTCTTCAGGAGATCTGAATAGAGTTAAAATGATGATTGTACTTTTTAGCAGCCATCATCAGAGTTCGGTCTGTAGACCCTGAAGGGTCTGTGAGGTCAAAATTATTTTCATTAATAATACCAAGATCTCTTTTACTTATAAAAATACCCTTCCCTTTTACAACTACATATATGTGTGAAGTCACATATTCATATACTTCAACCAAAATAATATAGCACCAAAGACTGAATGCAGAAGGAGTTATAAAAATACAGCTGTCTTCTATTAAGCCACATAGTAAATAGGTTAGCAAAAATATATAAAATAATGTCACTTCTCATCTTTTGGGGGAAAATATAGTTATTTTTCATAAAAGTATTTGTATTAACATAATGAAATTTTTATTTCTAGTCTGTTTAAATAATTATTAAAATTCAGCATTAATTTTTGTCACTTTCTTAACACATATTAATTTTAAATAAAATTTAAATACATATTTTGGAAATTTTTTGGCTTTAATTTCTATTATTATAAATATTGGTAGACATAATCCACATAAACAGAAACTCTTTGGGATCCTCAATTATTTTTGAGACTAAATAGGTCTTAAAACCAAAGTTTGAGAACTGTTTGACATGTGCTAAGATTTCAGCGTTCTCCCACTTGATCAAAATATCGGAACCTCAAACTGACAGAAACACTCTGGAAATCAAAGTGGTAAAACCACTTTAGGAGAGAAATTATACATACTTTAGGGTTCAAATTTATTTGTGGTGTGTTGTTTGATTTTCTTTCTACATGTGAGACTGGAGAACTTTTGCTTCTTAGAATTTGCCTCCTTTTTTCAGAACCCAACTTTTTCTTTTGAGGTCTGTTTTTTGGTATCTTTTGTTCCCTATGTACCTTGAGAGGCAGGCAGGGTTGCCCTGGTCTTGAGTTCAAATCTGATTTCAGTCACTTATTCAGACCCTAGACAAGTCACTTAACTTCTGGTCTAACTTACTTGTCTATCAACTATCTCCCTGGGTGACTGAGGATCAAATGAGAGAAGATTTGTAAAGCACTTAGATGCAGCGGATAGAGCTCTGGGAAGAGCTGAGTTCAAACCTGGCCTCGGACACTTCCTAGCTGTGAGACCCTGGACATGTCTGTTTGCCTCAGTTTCCTCATCTGCAAGATGATCCGGAGAAAGAAATGGCAAATTCCTCCAGTATCTTTGCCAAGAAAACCCCAAATGGGGTCATGAAGAGTTGGACACCACTGAAACGACTAAACCACCTCTTATTCCAGAGGCATCCGACTTTGCACAGGGATACAAACCAGGGAGTGGCAGAGCTAGCCTCTTTGTCCAGGGCTACTTGTGAAAAAAGCAAGTTAATTTGCTATGACAGTTATTCCTCTCCTGTAAACAGAATCACTTCTAACCAAACAGTTCTGACAAGGAGAGTGAAGCAAGCCAGGATGCAAACATCCCAGCACCCGTAGGCTTTACCCAAGGGAGAGACCTTTATGATCTCTTCTGCTTTCCTCTGCTTCTTATTTTATACATGAGAACATTGTAAACCACATTGGTTAAGGTTGGCTTGAAGAATGGTAATAAAAATAGAAATAGGGAAAGCAAGATAGGGAAGTAGGGAAAGCAAGGAGGTGGTTTTGGCAGTCTCACTTTGTGGAAGGCAAAGTCAACTACTGAGCTTTCTCTTCCAGATGTAGGATCCCAAAGCTCCACTCCTGGCAACAGCAGGAGTATGTCACTAATCCTTGGATATTTCCCCCATCTGCAGGTTCTAATTTTGCTCTTTCTCTTTAGTGTGCCACCCTCTTTCTACCCACTCAAGTATGCTACCTCAGAATCAGACTTGATTCTTCATTACTCCCCACCGTCCCAGCCTTTCCCCGACATATTGCATGAGAATCCTGCCAATCTTTAGCCACAGCCTTTCTCCTACTACTTCTTCTGCCCTCATTACTTCTGGACTGGATTACTGCAGTAGCCTCTGGTCCATCTCCTGTACAGCTGCCAAAGTGCCAGTCCTAAACAGGAGGTCTGACCACATCAGCTCTCCGCATAACAGTCTTTAGTGGTTTTCTGTCTACTCTAGGATAAAATACAGACTCCTTGGTTTGGCGTCCACCTGGCTGCAGTCTATCTTACTATGTTCATTTAGCCCTACTCTCATGTGTAGACTCTTCGTTCTAGCCAAACTGGCCTACTTGCCCTGTGTACTATATCCTACTTCTTTGCAAATCCCAACTAAAATCCCATCTTCTACAAAAAGACTCTCTTAATTCTAATGCCTTCCCTCTTTGAATTATCTCCTATTTTTCTGGTATATAGCTTGTTTACAGAGGTATCAGATTTTCCACATGGATACAGACAAGGGAGTGACAGAGCTAGTCTCTTTGTCCAGAGCTACTTGTGTAAAAAGCAAGTTAATTTGCTATATCAGTTATTCCTCTCCTGTAAATAGAATCATTTCTAGCCAAACAATTCTGACAAGGAGAGTGAAACAAGGCTATTTTCCCTGTATATATCTTGTTCACACATACTTCTCATCTACCACATTAGACTGGGAGCTTCTTGTATCCCCAGTGTTCACCACAGTACCTGTCACGTAGTAGGGGCTTAATAAATGTTTACGGACTGTTATATTGTCCCCCATTATTAAAAGGGTTGTCTTCCTCATCTCTCCTTTTGGAACCACTAGTTCCTTTTGAGACATTTATGAGTTCTTTCCTGACCTCAGTTGTTTGTGTTCTATCACATCTATGGAATTACTTTGCTCTGAGAGTAAAGAAGGTTTCATTTTACTGCCTAGTACAGTGCCTGACATAAAGTAGGAGCTTAATAAATGTCCGCTGATTGGTTGATTGCTTTCTGTATGGTATTTTTCCTCTTTAGAATGGAAACTGTTGGAGTCCAGACAAATTTTTTTTTATTCTCTGCAGTTAGCATATTGCTTGACACATAGTAGGTATGTTAAAATGCTTGTCAAAATGCTGAATTGAATTAACTGGTGGCCAGGCTTTCAGGAATTTGCCTGAATAGGTGGAATAGGTGACTTCCTGTAGGCTGGATTTATTCCAGGACCTGTACAGATTCACAGGGAAGGTTTATTCAATTAAGAAGACTAGGATAGGCCTGATTATCCAATATTGTGTCTTTTAATTCATATTTCCTGAGCTACCTTTCTCTGTGATGTTGGCCAACACTTAGGTTATCCTGATGTAAGCAATACGTGTTGGTTAGGGGGCTTACGAGTGCAGTTTTACTCTGGAAACCACAAATTCCTCATACTTACCATTTATGAATAAAGCCAATTTTTACTGTGCTCAGTTCCCTGCCCTTAAGAACTAAAACTGTTTTTTTTAGTAGAAAACATATGGAAGAGAAAAATAATAACTGCATCTTCCAAGCAGCATAAGGCCTGGTTAAAAAACAAATAACATACTCTGTCCTGAAAAATACCATCATTACTTGCTATACAGAGTATGAGTGATTAATTATTTCAAGCTAAGAAGAAACATCAGGTATTGGATTTTTTTTTTAAGAACAAAGGATGATGTTTTTCTTTCAAGAACAATTTTGGTCAGGACAATTTCCCCCCTTATGTTAATTGTGAAATGCTTGGTAATTAAACACTACATACAAAAAGCCATTGTCTTTAGGAGTAGCATTATACACAGAGTGCCTTGATGTTAAAAAAAACAAACCAAACCCTAAATATCCCTTTGAATTTTTAACACCTCCTTTTTAATATGACATTCTTCAACCATTTTTATGATTTACTAGAAATTTGCCAACCCTTTTAAGTCTTTCTGAAAGGCACATTGTTAGAAGATTATTGCTATTTTTAAGTTTTATCTTGCCTGTGTCTCAGGAATAATGGGACTGTCTTCAGGAGATGATCTGAAAAAAGTGGATAAAGGTGATGACACAATGATGGGATTTGGCCTCACGAATCCACTCAGATCACAGCTGGGAATGTCATTCTCTTCTTTCTTCATGACCAGAGTATCCATCACATAAAAGACATTCCAGGGAATCCACACAGTGTGATACTGAGTGAGGAACGGTGACCGTTCAAATACCAGAGTGAGAGATGCTCCGCCATTTGCCACTAAGTCAAACCTAAAAGAACCCAACAAAATAAACTTAATGAATTTTCATGCCCAGAATTCTAGCATCATGTTATATCCTCTTTCTTCCTTACATTAAACAGCTCTAAAAAAACGTATCAACATCAAAAAGTATCTAATGTAAATCTTTTCAACATTTTCTCACACAGTTCTCCAAAGTTGCAACATTCATAATGAAGCATTCATATTATAACATTCATAACATGTTATGAGCTTTTCTTCTAAATAAACAAGTAGCGTACACATAGATGTTTGGTAGCACCAACTTACATTCCATCCTGGCGAGTAATCGTGTATCCATACTCCGGGTAATGAAAAAAGGAAACGTTGACTCCAATAAGGGGAGTTCCATCTGCAGTTAATACTTGACCTCTAATGACAGATGCAAGGCTGTGGGAAAAGGAAAAGAATTAGAAGGAGCATTTGTTTTCTCAGGCCAACATTACTGTGATTTATAGGTAATGTAACTTAAGGACAGAAAAACACTACCACATGCAATCAATTGCTATTCACAAAATCAGAGCTGAAACACTCCCCAGCCAATGCCCTCTTTTAACTCGGTGTAATTTACATTCTCTAAGTGTCTTCCTGTTTACCCTGTGTTTTAATTTGTTGCAATCTGTTCTTTGGAGAGATATCAAGGCCAATAATTTACTGATGAATTCTTAAAAATGATAAACTCTATGCTTTTCTTCTATAAGTCATATGTCTGGCACTTACATGAAGAAAAGTATACTTTCCAATTAATTCTGAGGCAATCTGGAAATCTGCGGGGACCAAGGAGTACAAGATTTAAAGGGGCAATAAGGAACATTTGTGTAACAACTTTTAATCAACTGCTGTGCCTAACTGCACTAATGTTGTTAAATTTCTGCAGACCCAGGAGTTCCAGTGTAAATCATCTTCCTTTGCTCAGTGAGACACGAGGCACCTGCTTTCACTTATGGGTTTATTTTCAGGCCATTACTGCTCTGTAAAACACCAGTCAAATAGCTTATGTAATCATACCACCATGCAGTTAGCAGTTCCATTACATTAATTCATAATTTATATTATTTAGTGAGCTCGGTTTAAAAAAAAAGTGCATATCTTTTCTTTCCTTTTGGGCTCTTTTCATAGATTCTTCGGATACAATTCCAACTGTGCTAACCTGAGTCAACTAGTTAAATGAAGATTTATTGACTCCGTAATGGAATGTTCTGTTAGGTACCAGGTACAGAACTTGGCAAAGTGTGTGTGCTAAGTCACAAATGCTGGAGATAGTTTGGGGAAGGACTAATCAAAAGAAAGGAAACTCAGGGTTTGGGGGAAATATGACATTCAACAAGGGTGCAGTCATCAACAGTTCCCATGCCATGCAGATCAACCACTACAGACACAAACAGGAGCGGCATTTTATATCTTAAAGACAAAACATTAATTAACCTTTTATTGAAAGGACTTTCCCCAGGTATAACATGAGTACTGTCCGGCCCTGTAAGAAAACTAATTCGATCATAAAAAGACTTAGCAGCTTGCTGAGAGGGTGACTGCAGGCTTTGGCTAATGATATCTTGCGGATCAGGAAGTCCACGACAATAGGGCTGATTCTGGCAAGAACTTTGTAAGCAGCAGTCAGGATCCATACAGTCAATTAATCCATCTGCAGACAGAAATTTAAACCAATGAGTGAGCCTTTTTTTCCAATGCATCATTGACAAATACACAACTGGAGGACTGGGGGAGAAGAGGACAATGAGTAAGGAGTGGCAGTGTGATATTGTAGATAAAGTTTTGGTCACAGACGTGTGGAAGGCTTGAATTCACGCCCCACCACTGAGACATACAGCTGGAGGTCCTTGGGCCAGTCTCCTAACCTTGCAATGCTCTCAAAGATTGTAAATTGTGAATGGTTGCCAGTTTATGCTGGAAGGAGTTTCTTCACCTGAAACTCTTTTACAGTAATGAAATAATTAGTTTTGGGGGAAAAAAGAAGTCTATATAAATGTTATATATAATGTATATATATATATATATATATATATATATATACACATATATACACACACATATATATTTAAAACTTGCCTTTCTAAAGAGGTATTCTTGTGGGAAAGAAGGTAGACTTGAGAAGTTTAAAAACTAATCATTTTTTTGATTCTGAATTATGAAAAAAGGGGAATATTCCCTTATTTGAAGTAATGACAACAGGATGGAAGAATTTAGAGGTGGTTATGATACATGTATTAGCAATACTGAATACTGTTGAATAATACTTAAATGTTTTCTTAGCTATTATTTTTTTTAGGGGGGGTAGAAATGCATCTTGAGTTAATAAACTGCATTTTAGTGAACATAATATGTTTTAATAAAGTTGTTTTATATAAAAACTTTCTGACCATTCATTTATTTTAGACCATGGGAAAAAAGTGAGGTAAAAGAGAAAAAATAGTGTAAATGGAGTCAAACTGCCCAAATTTACGAAGTAGGTCAGTATAATCTATGGAGTAAGATTGAAGATGACAGATTGTGCTTAGCTGCAAGGGATCATGCTGATTCCATGAAGACATTAACTTACATCTCCTTGTTATTTTCCTTAATTCATTTCAAGTATGTTACTTCAAATATGTTTTTAATACTCAAGAAAGACTTTATGATCCTGAGACTTTTTCATGTCATTGATATGACAAATGAGAAGTTGCTGCTCATCACAACCTTAATTTTCGAAAAGGCTCATATACATGAAAATGTGTGAATTCAGATAACTGATAAACAGATTTTGTTAGGTTTCAACTTGTTCTGATCAATGGGAGCTAACTTGTAAGCACATGCATCTTTTGGGTCTTTAAGCTGAATGTGTTTCTATATGCACTGTGTGTTATATTAGATCTATCCCTTTTTGAAACAAATAACAATTGTGTTCTCAAAGACTAAAAACACACACACACACACCTACATACATCCCCAAGTAATAACAGGTAAAAGCTTGTTTTGAACTTTGAGGTCAGTTTTTAAATAACTCAACTATCTTACTGAGTTTTTACCAACTCACTTAATCATTTCCCCAATGGGTTATACAGACAGAAAAAGTCCGAATGCCTAGAAACTATATTTGTTGTGAAGCTATAGGAGATCATGCAAGGATGCTGGATTTTTTTTATCAGAGGATACTATAATAATACGGCTAATGCTATATATTTATATTTGTTACCCTTCAAGAAGCTGAAAGCACAAAATGATTCAGACTCACTAACGTGTGACAAAAAACTTTTGTACCATTCACCCATATGATCCCCAACTTTAAAAATGGGTGGGAAAATGTACTTTAATGTGGTAAACATTAAATGCTTGTGTGTTAAGGGACTGCATAAAGAATCTTTAAAATTTATTTTTTTATTTCTGTTATGAATTCTTTCCTCTATTTTGGAACTGTGCAAATAGAATAAAATATCCTTACTTTTTGACCCATAGATTCCATTATTAGACATATAACCTCAGGAAACCATGATAAGAAGAAAGTACTCAGCACTTTTTGTGGTAGTAAAGAACTAGAAACAATGGAGATGCCCCTTGTCATTGGAGAACTAAGTGTGTTGGGGTACATGAACACAATAGAATTTTCTTGTGGTGTTAAAAACAGGTTGTTGTGTTTGTCCTTCATTCTCAAAGAGGACCATGGTGTCAAGAGGATGACATGACTTTCAGTTGACTTTGATTTGAGTGAGGGAGGGCTGTGCAAGGTCACCAACCCCACTTTCTTTTCCTGGGCCATCTGAGTCCAGTGGCCTGATATTTATCAGGACAACTGGAGATGGCCCTGAAGGCATTGTGAGACTCTGGTCCTTTCAGGCTCAGTTAGGTCTTATCACCATCTTAGTTTGAATGAGATACCCCATTCAATGAATAGGCTTCTCTAAGTTACTCAAGGGATGGCTCTTTAATAAAAAAAAAAAAAATCAAACTGGAAGGGGAAGACCTCCAGGGTTCCTGGGTAAAAGAGAAACAGTTACTGTGATTATATCCACTCTGTGCTAGGTGGGTGTGGACTTGTCCAGTCTATGAGCCCCAGAGTGAATTGGATTTAAGGCTTTATCCTTGAATAAGAAATGTAGCAATGAATACAGAGAAGAATGGAAGGATTGATGTGAACCGATGTAGACTGTAATAAGCAGAACCAAAAATATATATACAATGACCACAGCAATATATGGAAAGAACAACCATCATAAAACATTCAAAAATGAATATTGCTGAATTACAAAAAAACAAGAATGACCCCAAAGAAGGGATATGAGAGGATACCTCTCCTGACTCCTTTGAATAACTGAGAGAACCATTGGTTGAAACACTGAATATATTTTCATACATTTTTTGATGTGCTGATTGATTGTACTTATTTTTTTTCTTTAAAAATATTCTTTTTAATACATGATAGCTCTGAGAAGGGGCAAGTAGAAGATATCTAGGCAATGTAAAATCAAGACAGATAAAATTTATTTTTTTAAAAAGAATTCTTTCCCCATCAGAACTGGAATTAATGTTTATTTACTATATTAAGTTTTTGGGTATAATGAAAGAAGAGCAATATCTCATACATCAGTTTTTATCCGTCCATGCTCAATTCCTATCAAGAAGAAAGGAATTCCAAATTTGATCTGTTTCACCTCTCCAAGACTTTCTAAAAAAACCAACATTTGGTACCTTAGGGGTTAAATGTCTCCTCCTTCCCCCACCCCCAACAGTGTACTCCCTTAGGGAATATATTGTACAGTTGCCAAAGAGGAATGCTCAAATTTAGTCATTCATCTTTGTTAGTTTATAAAAAGCAAATGTACATCTGGCGTGGAGTCTGCAGGTCATAAAACTGCATGAGATTGACACCTTCTGAACTAATCAGCTGGAAATGCATTTTTACAAGCCTCTCCGCTAACATCAATCAGAGAAAGAATCTCATTTTCAACAGCCAAGATGCAGGGACACACTGTTTGTTATTTTTCTGGGGAGTTTATCAGCAACTTGCCCAAGCGAGTGACGGATGGTTATGAATCTGGCTCCCTATAACTTGAGAAAACATTTTTCATTCTTTGTCTATACTTATGTAGCTGGTGCTGTCTAGTACAACTAAGCTGATGGCGTGCTTGGCCAATGTCTAGTGTGGTAAAATCATCTTGGTGAAATAGCTCATAGCTTGCCAAAATCACTGACATTCCATTTTTGTCTTAGATTAGGTTGGCTTATATTTATATTGACTTAGAAGCCAGACCTAATAGCATCCATTATGAAAAATATTCAGAGAATAAACCTAATGAAACCTGGTGAATATTAGCAATTAGATATTGAGTTTTTTATGTGAATTTCTTTTTCAATATAAGTGGCAAATTCATGTAACACTGATGGTTATTCTTATTGACTATAAAAATAAGAGATTGCATTTTTTAGAGCACATCATGGTTGACAAAGTGCTTTACACGTTATCTCATTTGATCCTTATGACAACCCTGAAAGGTGGCATGTACTACTGATAACTGATGAAGTCTACTTTTGTTTCAGTCATACATTACTTTCATTTCTAGCTTTAAAAAGAGGATGGAAAAAATCAACCACTTTTCAGTTTATATACTGCTTTCCATTATACCCATTTTATAGAAAAGAAAACAAAGACTCTGGCAAAGAAATCAAGGCTAGGGAACTCTGAGCTCCAAATTCAGCATTTATCCCATCATACCATAATGCAACCAATTTCAAAAGTTTAAATATCGCTTCCAATTCCCTTATTTAATCTTTAAGATTATGGCTTCCCCCTCTACCCTGTATCGTCTTATCATACCTGTCATTTTCTTACTCTTATTGTTTCACGTTCTTACTGTTTTATGGCTTCTTATCATTCCATGAAACCAAGCTTTCAACCTTTGCTTCCAAGTCTCCACCTTCCCTAGTTTTCTCTTACTATTTATCTGAACTGTTTCAATAGGTTTCCAACTGGTCTCCATCTCAAGTCTTTTCCCTTCCCAATCCATCCTTGACATAGCCACGGAAGTGATATTTCCAAAGGATGTGTCACTCCAGGCTTAATACACATCCCTACCCTTCACACACTCTACAGTGTGGCCAAACTGTTCCTCATTCATACTATCCCATCTTTCTCATGCCTGGATGCACTGTTTTCCTCATGTTTGCTTCTCTGAATTCTTAGGTTTCTTAAAAGTTCCATTTAAGATGTACGTATACATGAGGACTTTCTGGATCCCTCACACTTCCTAGGAATTCCCCTTTCTTCAAATTGCCTTATTTTTTGTTTGTATATAGTTTACATTTATATACCTACTACACCTATTATTCTCCATAGTAAGGCTCTAGAGAGCAGAGACTTTTCTTTTCAGTCTTTGTAATCTCGGTGCCTAGCCCAGTGTGGGGCACACATAAATTCTTGTTGTTTGATCTTTCTTACCATCCTTGCTACTTTTCTCACTATGCTCTGTGTGTCCTTTGTCTGATTACTAATACAGAACTAACTCCTCTCTTCCTATGCAACCTTCTGTGCCTAGAATTCCCGCTTTCCTCTAGGTTGCCAAGCTCTTGGCATTCTTTTCCTTTAAGAGACTCCTAGATTTTCACTGCTATGAAAGTTTCCCTGACTTACCGGATAAGAGGTCATGAATTTCTCCATAATGCACCCTGTCAAAACACCAGAGATATAACTAATGCCCTAATAGCTCCCATAGTATATATAAGACTATGAAAAGGGGGTTTGCATGATAGGGGCACTTCTCAAGATAAATGGGCTAATGGAGGAAGAAGGGTAAAAGGAGTCTTTGCAAACTTGGTTGGGGGAATGTAATTCAAAACTTATTCCAGGTGCAACCTGCAAGAATTTCCATTCATTCACCATCCCCAACAATAGGCACTTAACATAGCTCATGCATGATTTATTTATGTGCTTGCCTGTGTATGCATATTCTTTAAGTCTGTCTTATGAGCTGCCTTCTATGATAAGTTTTTAAGAGTTGGGGGCACTTAAAACAAGTGCAAGGGGTGGGGGGTGTTTGTGGACAGCAGAGATGTCTTGGGCTCTCTGTTGGATCTCCTCATTGCAGTTCTCTTTCTCCTCTCCTCAGTCGCTGAGAGGATGATTATCTTTAAACTATTAAAGATTTTATGTTTAAAGACTACACAACATAGTTTACTGTTTCTGCTTGGAAAAGTGGTCCAATGGAAGGTTAGTAATTAATTCATAGACTCCTAGAACATTAGGGCTAGAAGAGATCTTAAAGGTCATCTAGGTTTCCAGGAAACTTAGTTCCAGGGAGAGATTTTGCTTTCCCCATAAGGATTCTGGGAAATGGAGTTTGCTACCAGAGCAGAGTAGTGTGAAGGGATGCTTGGGATTGTCAGCCTCATTTTTGTAATATTATTCCCATAGTATTATGATCCTGTGTAGAGGATGACAGAAAGACGAGCTTGATACACAGCAGGATGGTGGATGAGTAAGGATGGAGGAGGTTGGTATCATATAAGGGGTCTCTTTCCACCTGGCCCTACTTGGCAATAGTTGGAAATATAACAAAGATAGAACCTGACCACAATGATGGAAATATTGTCAAAGGAAAGTTATACTGGATATAATTATGTAGCTCTTTTTAAAGAGCTACAAAGGCATCATCAATGGGAAAACTTGAGGCCTTGGGAAGGTATATGAGGTTTCCAGGGGCAAGTAGTGACTTAAAGAGACAAAAGGATGATTAGAAACTGGGTCTCCTAAAATTCAATCCAAATAACTTTCTGTTCAACTCATCATGTCATATGTATTGGTATACTATTGCTATAGAGTACCAACTTTAAAGCTAAATCTTGATTAAGGAGAATGCTCAGGGAACTGGATGTTCTAGTTATTTGAATATTCAGTACAACCTGACATTATCTGTTTGCATGTCAATTTATTTAGTAATAGCATAGTATAATAATATTTAATAAGCATATTATAATACTTAATGAGCCTAATTCTAAACAGTAGAATAATATTTAATAAGCATATTATAAGATTGAATAAGCATGCCAATTTATTTAATAAATGAACAGATTCAATTTCAGTTACCAGTGTGTCTCCTTTAACTTCTTTTAATCAGTGTCATCTGTTAGATTTTCAAGCTCCCAAAGAACAGGAAGAATATGTTACTATTTCCTATTCTAAATCAGTTCCAAATGGACATTTGGGTTTTTGATCAGATTGATGAAGACCAGGTATAAAAATGGACCAGACTTCCACCTTTATATCAGCCAGGTTCTTGATGAGTCAGGGAGATAGTCTACTACATATTGCTGTGGTGGACAAAGTGCTGAATTTGCAGTTAGAAGATTTGGGTTCAAATCTCAGCTTTGTCTCTTATTGTCTCTAAGACTTTGGGCAATCCACTTTTGCGTTCTCATTTTTAGAATCCTGAGTAACATGAAATAAAATGGAATTATGTGGTGGTCTTGACAACTTGATATCTGGCAGACACCAATGACTTAAACTGGTTCCTAACTGTAAGAGAGAGGGACTGTGACTTCATCACCACAGCATTCACTTGATGACTTAGCAGCAAAGAGTAAGGGCAGTAACACTCTTGGCAATTTTATTTAATGTGAAATGATTCTGTAGATCCCTTCAAGTTAGACAGGAATGACAAAGACTTCCATATAATCTTTGATGGAATCGAACTGAGTAACAGAAATTTCTAAGATCTTACACTTCAGAAGTGGAGATTTTTGAAACTCTTTGGGGATAGCCCTGGTTCTGAGGATGGGAAAAAGGAAAGCTCTAGGAGCTCTTAAAATGAGCTCCCCAAAAGATAGGATGCAACTAGGTCTCTAAAATGTTAGAAATGGTCATTTGATGGAGCAGCCACTGAGTCTTACTCCTCCAGTTGTGTTTCTGCAAATATAACTACTCTAGTAACAAGGTTATTAAAGAGGGGAAAAGGTAGGGAATAAGCATATATTAAGCATTTACTATGTGGCATGCATTGTGCTATGTATATATATATATATATATATATATATATATATATATATATATATATATATATATATAATTGATTCCAACAACCTTGTGAGGTAGGTACTATTATTATTTCTACTTCACAACTGACAAAGCAGACAAAGGTTAAGTGACTTGCCCAGGGTACATAGGTAGTTAGTTTCTGAAGCTGGATTTGAACTTGGGTCTTCTTCATTCCAGGCCTATGCTTCACCCATTATCATTACCTCAGGTTTAGGTAGTATATCTAGAATATTCACTGCAATATTTCATCAATATATGAATTTTCAGGTGGGGTTATTCTCTCCATGGATACAGACGGTGAACCACTCCATGACTTAATACAATGCTGTGCTCCCAAATTCATCATCTAGTGGAATAACTTTTAATGAAGATGCACAATGGGCTTAGGCAGGCTGGTCCTTCAATGACAGCCATCTGGTTCAGCTCTGGTTTCTGATTAGTGCTTTTCTAACTGAGTAGGACCTGTTAGACTTTGTACTTCATTGATTACTTTTGAGACAGCTATGTGGTGCAGTAGATAGAGCACTGGACCTGGAGTCAGGAAGACCTGAGTTCAAAGCTGGCCTCAGATACTTACCACGCGTGTGACACTGAGTAACTGTTTACCTCAGTTTCCTCATCTATAAAAGGAACTGGAGAAGGAAATGGCAAACCACTCCAGTATCTTTGTCAAGAAAACCCCAAATGGGGTCATGAAGAATTGGACACGGATGAAACAACAACAAATACTCTTAAGAAGCATCAGACCAGGAATTTCAAGGCTATGCAGCATAGTTTTAGTGCAGGTTTAAGAATTCACATTAAATTAAAAACAAAAATCCATAAAATGTTACTAGTTAATAATAAAATAATGAATATATTAAATTAAATTAATATGAATAGTAAAAAATTATAAAAATTAAAAAATTGATTTAAAAAATGCTCTTCTCTGAAGAGTCAGAGCCAGCGAAGCCCTCAGCCACAGTGCCTGACCCATAACTGGCACTTAATAAATGTTTGCAGACTGGCTGCCTGACAATGCCAGTAACTTACCGGCGAACATAATTTTAGTAGTTTAGTAGGAACCAATCCATTCATGTTCTACTTTGTTCTGCTGGCAAGCATCATAATTCCATTCAGCTCAAATGAGATAACGTATGGAAAGGTACTTTGCAAATGCTGAAGCACTATATAAATAGTTATTATTTCTTTCTTAGTAATATGACCCACAATAAAAGGAGACAGTTGGGTGTAGTAGTCTCCAAGGACCCTTCTAACTCTAAAGTCAGGTATTCTTGGGGAGGAGTAGCAAACAATTCCTTCACATAAGGCTTACTACTGACCTCTTCTGTGATATCTCATCAATTTAAAAGACAATATGAGTTAATAGAAATAGCCGTAAGTGGTATTTGGTAACAGAAAGAGCAATAACCTAAGTCTTGGCCAGTGTCTAGAACAGAGGTGTGCAACATGTGGCCTGTAGCCTGCAATATTCCCAAGTGTAGCCTGAACCAGATAAAAGTGTAACTGAGATATATTTAACAACATAAATAAGATACAACAGAATATAGATAATACTACATTTTAAAAGAAGTCGATATGCACCTGCAAGGATCCTTATGTATGTAGTGGCCTCCATTCCTATTTGAGTTTGATACCACAGGTTTACAAGTTAAAAAGCATCACACGAGTTCCTGATACAATGTCAGTACTTTAAAAAGTTTTCACAGTACTTCCCTGTTATAATTTTTATCTAATTTCCATCTGCTGTTTTCTCTTTTGGGTAGTACCTTTTTAGGGTCTAAGAACCTAATTTTTCTCTGATAGATTCTATGTTGTTCAGTTGTTTAGTCATGTCCAATCCTATGTGACCCCATCGACTTTGTCTATAAGATTTTCTTGGCAAAGATACCAGAGTAGCTTGCCATCTCCTTCTCTACTGTGTTTCCATTTCACAGATGAGGAAGTGAGGCAAATAGGGGGTAAGTGACTTGACCAGGGTCGCACAGCTAGTAAGTGTCTGAGACAGGATTTGAACTCAGGCCCGTGCTCTTTCCACTGCACTACCTAACTGTGTCACTTTCTACTCCATTCTCCTCTTGTCTGTGCTTCTAACCCTCCAGACCTGGATATACCACGACTGAACTGCTCTCTCACTCTGGAACTTCCCCTTGCCATGCAGGTCTCATTCTCCCACTGGTGAGTTCCTTCTGGGGCCTTCATTTTGGAGACAAGGCCTGGCTGGCCATGCTTCCTTCCTCTTCCCGATGTACTGCTGACTCTTTGGTCTTTAGCACCATGGTCCCTGTGTAAACTGCTCCCTTCCCTTCTTCACGTGCTTTTCAATCCTCTTTTATTTGTTGCCCTTCTCCATTAGAATATCAGCTTCTTGAGGGTAGGGACTGTCTTCTTGTATCTGTATCCCTGGCACTTAGCACAGTGCCTGGCACACAGGAAGGGCTTAATAAATGCCTGTCTATGCTTTGGTGAAACTTGCATTCTCTCTGATTAGATGCTTATCCTGCCTCTTCATTTTTGATTTTCATTTAACTCTTTTCAGTGCTTATTCATTGTTTTACCTTCTCTCTTCTTACTTATTTGTCTGTTTCTGAGAAAAAAAATTTCCTCCCTTTTCTAGACATGAGCAGAGTTTTATTCCTCTGCCTTTAAAATGCCTCCCTGTCCTCTTCTGGGACTCTCTGTGCTCCACCCTTATAATATCTCCCATTGATCATCCCCTTATTCTGTCTCTCACATCCATTCCATCTGTTTCCCTGCTCCCTTGTTTCCCCTCCTTGCTCCCCCCTGACACTTGCTTTATTTTGTCATTCTACTTCCTCATGCGTTCCATCTGTTTGGTCTTCTCTCTTTCTTTTGTTTTTATTACTGCCCCTCCCATCATATTTTAAATCTCTGATTTTTTTTTTTTGCAGCAAATCCTCAAACTACAAACAGATCACCGTGCAAACGTTAAGTGAGAAAAAAAGATTCACTCTTAACCATGGCAAGTGTCTTATGTTGTACTTATATTAAGTGAGGTCACTCAATATAATGGTTTTTTTTTTCATCTGTCCTTCTTACTTTTCTCTCTCCACCCCAACCTGGTCCTTGGAGAGAAAAAGCATCCTCTAGGTGGAATAGACTTGAAGACTTTTATTCTTCTGGGGCATTAGAACTCCTGTTATACACTTCTCAATCCACTATGTGTAAAATATCTTGGGGAAGCTATGAAATTAAAATGAATCTCCCCTATTATAATGTATTCTCCTTATAAGCTGGGAATGTGTAACATGTTACCAATGACCCCATGAAATTGTAAAATCCAAAGCCATTTTTTTTCAGTTTTCACCCACCTTGACTTTTTTATGGCATTGGATATTGCTGGGTACTCCCTCTCTTTGGACACTTTGATTTCCCTTGGCTTTCCAGACGCTATCTCTTGTCTTGTTTTGACATCTCTCTGACTCTTAAAGGTGAGTGTTCTTCAAGGCTCCTTCCTCTGCCCTCTTCTGCTTTCTCTCTCTACCTGCCATCTGATCCTCTCCCAGATATTTCTGTTATCACTTTCTTGTATTATCACCTATTTCCAGCCCTGACCTCCATTGATTGCTCCATGAAGTCCTTACCATGTGTCAGGCACTGTGCTGAGCGCTAAGGATGTACAGGCCCTGCCTTCAGGAGCTCTTATTCTAATGAGAGAAATGACATGCAAATAACTACAAGATATGTATAGTATAAAAATGGAAGAAACCTTTTGGAGGAAAGGTACACAGGGGACAAAGTCATCTTCAAAGCATCTTTTTACATATTTAAGAGAACCTGTCTTTCCTACACAGGAAGGGAATTGGAAGAGGGGGCTGGAAACCCCACTCTATAGGTAATGACTGTTGATAATGACTTGCTGGTTAAATCAAAGACCAATAATCTCATTTAACTGTTGATTTAACCTTAAGTGGAAAAGAAAAGATTAGATGTAGTTTGGTTAATGTTTAAATGGTCTCTCTGCTTTATGTTTTCCTAGTCAAAGACCAAACATATGCAACTTGTAAAGGTCATTCTCTTCTAGTTTTATGAGAGATCTTAAACTAATGGTGACTTGGATTGGTTTAGTGACTGGATCTACATCAGAAACTCCTAGATGCATTTCCTCTACCAATGCACCTGTGAAACCTTTCACTTTAGAAACTTGTCTAGGGCATTGAAAGGTTAAGTGATGTGCTCAGGGTCACAAAGTCAGTTTGGCCAAGAGGCTGACTTAGAATCCAGGTCTCCATGGCTTTAAGACCAGTTCTCTAGCCAACATACCACACTGTTTCTCCACCATTTTGGTATCTATGGAAACAACCACAGGAATTCTTAGTGATAATAAATCACTGCCACTCTGCCCGGCTCTTTCCCTCCCCCAAAAAGAAACCTAAAGAAAGGTTAGTGTCCCTTTAAAGACATATTAGACACCTTCCCAAGATCTTCTGCTTTTAAGAGTCACCTCAAAGATTTCTGAATTTTGCTATTGAATATCAGAGATTTAGAGTGCAAAGAGAGCTTTGCATTCACCCTATAAATAAGAAAACTGTGGGTTAGAGACGGTAAGTGACCTGGTCAACATCACCCAGGTAAAAAGAGCCAGAAGTGAGACAAGAATCCAGGATTTCTGCTTACAAAGTCTGTGATCCCCACCCCCACCAGCCACCAGCCAAGACATGAATCATGATAGAAACTCAACATGGAGCCCAGGTCGCAGAGGGACATCCTCCTACATGCTTGGGATGGTGTCTGGCACTTAGTAGGTCCTCAATAAATGCTGACTGATCCCTTGTACTCTTACTATTTTTTTCTGTCATCTACTTATGCATAGCTTCTTTGATACCATCTTCCAAAAACCAGAATTTGTTCAGTAACTGTAGACATACTTGTATGCGCCCGTTTGGTTGTGTGGTGCTTAGAGAGGGAACAAGAAAAGGGCTAATTGTAGCAGTATAAAAAGGGGTGTGTGTGTGTGTGATGTGTTCCCCTGTAACCTAAACATTTTCCCAATCTTAAGGAAACTCTTAAAGGGAGATTGCTTTTAAATTTCATTTTGGTCTGTAGTGAGTGTATGATGTCAGTAGAAAAAACAAAGAGGGGTAGTTGAGGAATACCTAGAAAAGGGGGACATGAAGTGTGGTAGGAAAAAGTGGGAATGGATCTATTATACAAGGGGTAGTGGCCAGGCCAGGTTGGGGGAGATGGATTGGGAAAAGGAATGCTAGAGAACTAGGAAAGTTTATGGGGAAAACCTAGTATTGACAGCTAGGTTTAACTACTTTTTTGTTTTTCTCTAAACCAAATGATGCTGGATTTAAGAAAAAACAAAGGTAGCCCAAGCATTCTGGCCACTTCTGTGATTTTAATCTCTGCATATCTGATGGGCCAGCAGCACCCAACTCTGTGCCCATGGGAGCTTTTTAAACCTCTGCACTGCCACGCAGCAGCTTCCCCTTGCTCAGGACATCTTACCTCCTTCATTGTCCTTGCTGTCTGTGCACAGGGTCTCCATGGCTACATCACATCCTGCGCCTCTCCACCCTGGCTGGCAAACACAATGCCAGCCATTTGGGTCCAGTGTACATCTTCCATTGCTATTGCACAGACCAGGGCAACCCTCTGTCAAAATAGACAAAGAAGGACATCACAAGTGATTTAAACATGGAAAGAATTCCCAACTTGAACAAACAAATAAGGACACTTACTGGGAACAGGCCTTTATAAACAGCACAAATACTGTAATTGCACATGGATAGAAACAGCAACATTCCCTAAGGAATCTAGGTCTTAACCAAGTGGCATCTTTGATTGGCCTGACACTTGAGACACCACTTACCTGTGTGGGATGGAAATATATACAATAATCCTCTAAATACCTGCAGGCCAGACAAAATTAAGTTTACTTTACTTCCCTTAGCAAAGCAACAAGGTTGGCTGCACAGGGTGAAACAATGTCTAAACCAAGGTAATTTCCGTATCCCTAGTTGAGATTTTGAATGTGTGGCAAGCACGGGCATTACTGGTGACTTGCTAGGAAAAGCCTTTCTTGGAAGTACCTTGTTGCTTTAAACAGATCCCTCTAATTTCAAAAGCATGAAAGTGGGTATAAGCATATGAATGATGTTCAAAGAGAATGTTAATTTTATCTGGTCTCAGAGTTGCCGTATATTCATGTGAAATTACAGTGCATTAAATAACTGCACAAAGTATAGGCCAGTTGTCATGACTATACTTTATGCCCAAAGTACATTCCTTTTCACATAATAAGCAAAGCCCAGGAAATAGTGAAGCAGCTTTAGCATCTATTCTAACAAACATCAGGATTCAGGCTGCATACGGATGGGACAGGATCAACGGGATTTCCAACTAAATGTAATAGCTATGCGTATTTGATTACTTAGGACGGACAAAATGAAATACCATAAAGGACCACAATAAAACATTGATAGACTGAACAAAAACACGGTAGTGACGTGCTTCAAGACAGATAGCAGAAAGTGATATTTTGTGACAATCTCCCTAAGGCTTTTTGTGCTGTTACCTTTATATCCTATCTTGTCTGCTTTTATGGGCAAGGAGGGAAAATTTGGGAAACAATTAAAATAATTTAATATATCCAAAATCTATAATTGTCTCAGTCTAACATTACATAATAAGAAACAGTTTTTGCCAATTCCTATTGATGATATCTGGCATGCAGCCCACATGAGCCGTGTATGAGGATGACACTCAGGCAGAGTCTGGTGTTCTTAGCCTTATGAGTGTGATAAGACACTGACAAAAGCAAGGACAGAAATGGCACTAAAGTCCTGATAAGAAGTGGCTACCAATCAGATTGCTAGGAAAACACAGTTGTTAATAACTTTATACAAGACCGAAATAAAAATATTTGGTGCAGCAGGTTAGTATTATTTATTATGGCTAATTATTTTATGGGGGGAGAGTGAATGGGCATTACATCAAACACTCCATTATCTTTGCCAATTAGAAGGCTGCCCTTGTTTTGATGACAAAGTTAAAATTTCAGATGCTGTTTAGGATAAGCTGTTTAAAGAGATTTCTACATCTGAAGTCTCCTTTTAAGAGAATTAATTCAACAACTCCCCATTCTCCTCTATAACTTGAAATATCTCCCAGAGACACTGTGGTCTCTTAAGATCAGTAGTAGCAGAAAGAAGGAGGTTCTGAAAGTCTCGTGTGGCAAAGAGGAATGAAATTACGGATGCCAACACGTCAAGCTGAGATTAATTTTGCTGCTTATTTTCTCTTAGGCAGTTACACCTATATTTATAAATTATATAACAGGTATAAAAGGCTAATTTTTGTACTGAATATGTTGGGATTTTTTTTTTTGGTGGTGGTGGTTTGTTTTGGAAGAAAATGAAATACTTAGTTGCCCTACCGACAAAGAGGTGCAGTGGCTGATTGCATGCACACACATGTTATTGTATGAAAGCCTGGATATTGCCATGAATATTGCCATATTCTAATGAAAAGCACAAGGAAGGAATAGAAAATACATAGCCTGAGAAGGGGAAAGAGGGTTTTTAATCTCATATATATATATATATACTTTACAATTATCTGTTTTTACAATAGCTGAAGACATGAGAATCTGCTGTTTTATTCTGGCCCCTCATTTTGTTATGATGTGTCCAATATCAATATTGACAGTCTTTTAATACAAAATGTAAAGACAGAATTGCCTTTGTATCTTCAAACATTTAGTAAAACAAATAATCCAGTATATTTGGATAAATGAGTTTTTTCCTTGATAACCATATATATATATATTTATATACATATATTGATCAAAATCTTATTTCAATTTCATAGTTTCTTATGCTGGGTCATGAGAGTTAAGCAGCATGTATTTTTTTAAACCAAGTATTTAAAATTGAATTGCCAATGGTGAAACTAAGAGGGCTGAGAAAATAGCAAATGATCTGTTGTCTTCAGTTTTGATTCCAGTGAAAACTAATGCATTTACATAATGATGCAACTAGTGATATTCATGTGAGACACAGACAGTGAAGTCTTCATACTGTAAATGGGAAGCATTTCACAGAATGTGAGCCTGATTTATAATTCATGAAATTATGCATGGAAACAATCTATTTTCACACCTAAGCAATATTATATACATATTTTTCTGTCGATATAGATATGTATATATGTGTGTGCATGTGTGTAGACATGTCAACAAAGAGCAAATATACAGTACCTTTAACTATCTTATCCAAATAGTGAGCTTGAGAAATTAAAAAGAAAAAAAAGAACAGACAGACATTTCAGAAGTGTCACATGGGACAAGGAAAATTTCAGAATTTACATGCAAATCGAGTAGCTGCAGCTGACATGAGACTCACATCACACGACAGAGATGCACTTCATATCTCCTAAAAGTGCAATATATTCACTTTTCAGCAAATGTAGTCATCACTCCAGGAAAAACTCAGCATTTTAGGAAAGGAAAGGATTCAGGTTAAACCATCGCTACCTTTAAATGATTTGGATTTTCCCCCCACCTATATATGTATATATTTATGTATGTATGTATGTATGTGTGTATACACATACATATATTTTAATTGTACACTGACTTTGATTAAATCAATACAAAATACACTGCTTCCTGAAGAATTTGGCAATTCACACTTATGAAAGGGATGTCTAAAACAAAAGATCAAATTTTAATAATTGGCTAATTCAAGAAAAATGCTTTTTTATGAAAGTGAGTTATTTGAAACATGTTATAAAAAAGTACTTGGATACTGCTGTATAGATTCCAACTGGATGGTGCTATGCCATGAGTTACTTTTCATTGGGAATGTATTTGGGGGATGTTACTTGTGATAGCCCATGTCACAAGAAGCCCATTTAAGGCTATCAAGAAGAATTAAATGGAAAAAATAGGACTTTTGCTAATGCTCATATCTAAGTCAGTTCCCTTCCAAACTATTTCCTACCAACTTATATTGGCTTTTGCTTCTTCTGGACAGTAAATATACACACACATGTGCCCATCTCTTTAATCAATGCTGCCACCTAACCTAGGATCCCCAAAATCCCTGAATGTCTTTGATTGACTCCCCCCAAAAGACTCACAGGATTACAGATCTATAACCGGAAGGAATTTTGGAAGCCAATGACATCATTTTTCAAACGAGGGAGATGAGACTGGAAGACAAATTAAGTAACTCGCACAGTAAAATGACACCTACCTTGGAGGTGTCTAAGGCAAGATATGAACTCATTTCTTCCTGACTCCAAGTTTAGCACATATCCACTGTGCCACCTGATACTGACTTCCAACAATGTTTGAGCTATTGTTTTTAATGTCTTTGGTTACTTTTTTTTGATGGTAGAACTGTTGAACAATGTTTTCAATAGTGATTTCACTTGACCCAGTCAGATATTTTCCATCTCCATGTTACTTGGATTGGCAGACTGTCAGGTTGAAAATCTTGGCTGCAGTTTGACCAAATGTTAGAGATGGAGTGTTTCTACTATCACACACACACAAACATAAACGTACATGAAATGGGCATATGTCTACAGTGCAGAGATTCTTAACCTTTTTTTTTTTTTGGTCATGGCCACCCTGGGTCTTGAACTCCTTCTAAGAATAAACTTTTAAAATCCATAAAACAAAATAGGTAGAATTACAAAGGAACACTTCTCAAAATATTTAAAAACAAACAAGTTCTTGCATCCCAGGTTAAAAACCTGCGGTGTAATATGTTAGAAAAACCAGGATGACTTGCTTCTGAAACATTTTACTTCATATTTTTTAGGTGTGTGTTTACATTTCATTAACAAACTGATTGGAGAAAATATGGAGGTGACAGATATGTTTCAACCTGAAAATTAGGGTTGCTTTTTTGTTCAGTTTTATTTTGGTTTTTGTAAAATGTAAGTCAGCAGAAAATAGAATTCAATTTTCATAAAGGAAAACACTGCAAAAACATGTACAGTTTCAATAAGTGAGGCAGACCTGCAGTCTCTTCCATTTGATATAGTTGTCATTGAAGACATGATAATCTGTAGAGAATTCCTTTCTTTATACCTTCTCATACAAAAGTGCCACAACACAACAATGGTTAGTTTTTTACATTAAAATATAACTTTGGGGAACCTTTAATTCAACCAAACTAGCAAGATTCTAAGCCACTTTCATAAGGGATTATCTTGTTTGGTTGTTGAATGTTTGTTACACTGAATAAGCCAAGATTTATTTTATTTTCAGGTCGGGCAGTTTAGACAATTCAACCAGCATAAATTCTGTATAATAATTCCGATTCTGATGACCAGTTTTTTAGGGAAGAGTGATCTGCTCTCTCTCTACTGGCCTGAGTAGGCATAGACCATTAAAACAATGCGCCAAATTATTAGAGGCTGTGTCAGGGTGAAAGTTAGAAAAGAAGAAATTGTGATGGGTATGACATAATCCTCTCAATAGAGTTAGACCATAAAATGCATTTTTAAGTAGACAGCAGAATGACATCAAAATAGAAAATAACATCAATACAGATGTTAGAAAAATGTTAGGCAAACATGTAAAAATTTAATTACAAGAAAAAATAATTGTAGTGTGAAAAATACACTGAGAATCATCATTTGCATTTTAGATACTGTTGACCATTAGGAGGCAGCTTAAAACCAGGAGGGAGAAGAGGATAGTCTCATTTTGATTTTGGTGGAGAAAAATTTCTGACTGTGTTATTGCAAGACAGGTGGAGGATAATGACAAAGTTAAAAGCAGGCTGAGTTGCACAAGATAAATATAATTACTTAAGATGATAAAAGCAAGGATAAAAAAATTATATAAAGCAGCAGAGGAAATAATAAGGAAAAAGAATAAGTGTATTTTAGGAAACCATTAGGAACAGTTATCATAAAATATACAGTATATTAAAAATTAATAGAATCAACACATTTGCTAAAATGCACAATAAGTTTCTCAAAAAATCACCTTGGAAAAGGAAAAGCACATTTTACTTGACACTTAAAAAGGATCTTTCCCTTTCTGACAACAAATGTATTGCTACACCAATGTTATATTTAAAACAGCGGCCCAGAAGCATAATATTGTACCTGGTCTGAAAGAAATTTATATTTGAACAACATTTTCTCTTGAAAAGATTAAGCAATTTTTTTCATTAGAAATGTTCTTTATAGAAAGAACGAAAAATGAAAAGCATTATTAATTTCCATTAAAGATAAGAAAATTAAGGCATTCATGTTTTAAGTCTAATAAGATTTGACAACAAAGGAGGCCTGTATTCAGATCCCTTATTTCAGTCTGAGTAACTGTGATTTACACTCGTCGGAAGAAATAGATCTCTTTGTTTCGGTGAGGTAAAGCAATTAAGCTAGATGAGGTGGTCCATGCCTGTAATCCCAGTTACCAGGGAGGCTGAGGATAGTGGATCTCATGAGCTCAGGAGTTCTGACTGGAATGGGCTATACAGATTAGGGTTCTTTTTTTTTTTTTTTCAGCTTTTGTCTACATGGTTTCAGACTTCAAATAAATGACATTTATTTTTTTTTTTGTTGAAGCTTCACTGTAATAGTTTGTCTTAAAATTTTGTTATTTTTAAATTTTTTATTTTATTTATTTATAAATGTTCTACAATCACTTTCTTAAAATTAAGATTTTATCCTCCCACACCTTCCCCCCCTACCCCCCTCCCTCCCCATGACAGCATACAATTCTGTATAGGTTCAACATATAC
>CM053774.1:73340187-73554310 GCA_028658325.1 Potorous gilbertii | reverse complement strand
TGACTTCCATATTTCTTTCTCTGAGTGTGGAAGGCATTTTGCCTTAGAAAATGGTCATTAGGATTTTTTTTTTCAGTAAGTTCTTGTGTTATTACAAAGTTCCAAGTCTACCAGAAAAAACTCTCGCACACTGTGGTCATTGCTGTGCACAAAGTTTTCCTGGTTCTGCTCCTTTCGCCAGATCAGATTTCTGCACTAAGTTCTGCAACAATAAGGAAATATTCTTCCCTTCTTCCCACCCAGGGTATAGGTAGGGAGCACCAGGTTACCTAAGAAGGAATGAACATCAAAACTGGATGATGTTGGTCAAACAGTACTAGGATCAGGTCTATGAAAAGTCTCTGTAATTCCAGCCTGGGCAAAATGAAGAGATCTAATCCTTAGAAAAACAACTAACTAACTAAAGAGACTTTCTTATAAACTACAAAGTGTTTACCACCTTCTTTTGAGAGGAATTTTAGTAATGCTAACAGGAGTAGGTGTCTTCCTTTGAGGAAGGGGGGCTGGATAAGTTTTAAAATCTCAACAAAGACCTCCATGTTTTAAATGATACAGCTCATTTTGAGTTATAGCTTCCTGACTTTAGAATATTTTCAGCACACAACCCTCCTTATGAACATGAAAAATTGGAGCAATCACCCTGGGGGCTGTAAACCACTCTGATTCACTGGAGATCCCCATTCTGGGATGGGGGAGAGGATGGTCTGTGACTGCAAGAGCCAATAAATGTAGCATCTGGTGCTTAGAAGAAGAAAAAACCTCACAAAAACCTTACACAATTAAATATTATCTAAACAACCCATAACTTAGCTTCCTTGTACTTCTAGTATTACTAAGACAAAAATTTCTAATACTCCAAGAATGGTCCTATATAACAGTGCCTTTGTATCCATTTTCTTTCTTCTCTTACAAAGCCCAGGCATGGTTTGGTCTTTTTTTCAGGCGGTAAGAAAAGAAAAATGTTTCTCCTTCTCTTGTCTCATCAGTGTAGCTGCCTAACTTACCATGAGTCCTCAACATCTCAGGGCCATTGGGTCTCTGGGTCTCCTTGCTGCTTTGCCAAACATTTCTGGTATAAGGGAGCTGGCCTGTACCCAAAGGGCAAACACACTCCTGGTGCTCTACCATTTTGTATATTTGGCTGTGGCTTTGGGAAAAAATATTTTTAAAAATCTCTGCCCAGAGACCACCTTATGGAAAAGCAACAAATGTAAATCACAACCCATTATAAAACCCTCCCTGGTTTACTCTACATTTTGCTAAAGCAGTCAGAATTAAATATTTGTGAGAAAGATCAAACTGTAACATCTATTTTTGTACTGGTTGGATGGTGACCACACAATCAATTAACAAATCAAGCTGAAAATGTGGAAAAAAGACTAAATTCAATACTTGAGTTTGGAGGGAATAACCAGTCTGTGAGCTGGAAAACCAAACTAACCCGAAATACAAACAGGTTAATACAAGCCAGCCTTCCGGCTGGGGTGTTTTCAGTAAAGTCAGGCCACTTTTATAAGGATAAAGACACAAACAAGTTCTGAGAAGCTAAACCGCTGGGAGGTAAAAAAACCAACGATTAAGACCATAAAGCTGAAGAATAAAACCAGGGAAATGAAAAGATTTAGCAAGAGAGTAAATGAAAACAAGAGATGAAAAGTCATTTCAGTTGATTTAGGAACATGGCACAAAGAGCTGTTGCTGGGTTGGCATGCCAAAGATTTAAAGTGAAGTTAAAAGACCAAACGTATTTCGGAAAAAAGGATGATCTCTGAAGTTGTGTAATCAGGACAATTACCGGTTCCCCTCCCACTACCCCATCCTTAAAAAAAAATCCCAAAAAACAAAATAACACTTGCATAAACCCATGGAAGAAGCTGATGCAAAACACGTCAGTGCTGTGTACTCAGGTCATGGGGGAGCCATCCAAATGGTTTGGCAGGGGATAGATAGTTGGTGATGTTCCTGGTTATGAATGACCGTGCGCTGTCACCACTGCCAACATTACGCTTGGGTGGAGCATGTGAACCAGTATAGTATTTTCACTAGGCTCCTGAATTGGCTCTTGGGTGTTAGCATCCACAGAAGCAAACACACACCAAACCTACAACACTAGTAATAGCTCTCAGGATAATTGCTTCAATAAATTCTAAGATACCCATCTTCAGAAGTAGGCAAGTCAATCAGTTGAGCTCATAACAGAAATCAAGCATCTTTCAACGTGACTGTTGCCACAGAGCCCTTCAAGGGGAGGAAGTGGAGACTTTTATTTAGCATTGTATGTTTCATCATGCTATATAATATGAAATTTGAAAAAAATGATTCCCATTAGTATCTCATTAAAGATCTAAGTAGGTATTGTTCTTAGATAATTCATGTACAAGTTCCTGTGGTATGACAGAAAAGCAACAGTCTGCAAATAAGTATATATTAAACTCATTTATTCTAATCAACTCCTGTTTAAATCAGCATGAGCAGCATACCCATTGATTCGATGTTCCTTAATTGGTGCTCACTGCACTGTTTTATTACTGATTACCCTGTCATAAAGGATTATAGCAGTGACATAATTTTAAATACTGTAAAACAATTTCATATTCTTATTAGTTTATTCAGGCCCTTTAAATATATTCTCACTCATCATAATATTCCTTCTAAGGTTAGGATAAAATTTTCCATCTGTTCTATTTGGGAGGGTCAATTTAATTTGTATATGATAATGATAAGAATGACGTGTCATTGTAGAAAGAAGTTGGTTATTTAAACAGCATTTTCAAAAATGAATACAAATGCCTTAAAAGCAGGGAGTGATTTGGCTTTTGTCTTTGTTTAGGGTGCTTAATAATATTGATGTAATTGGTGCTTAGTAAATAGATTAACAAATGTCTATTGGTGGAGAATAGAAAAACAATTTTTGGGACATGAATGGAATATAATATTGCTATGTTGTAAGGAATTGTGACCATAAGGAACACAGAGAAGCATGGGAAGGCTTATATGAACTGATGAAGAAGGAAGTAAGAAGAACCAGGAAAACAAAATACATATATATATATATATATATATATATATATATATATATATATATATATGTATATAAATATATAACATATATGTATATAATTACTACAGCATTGTAAATGGAGGAACAATAACCAAAAAATTTAACGGAACACTCTGTAATTAAGTAATAACCAAGCTTGACTCTAAAAAAAGAGAAAGAAAATATATCGCCTTCCCTTCTTTGTGGAAATTGGGAACAGTGAGTATGGAACAGCCACATATACTTTCAGACTCTGTTGACATATTGTTTATCCATTGCTTTTTTCCTTCTCTTTTTTATCTTTTATTACAAAGGATGACTTTCTGGAGAGATACAGAGAGAGATATTAAATAACCATACCTGAAAAAAAATTCCTGTTGGACTGAATTTTATCTATTAAGGACTTATTGTATACAGTGCATTGTGCTAGATGCTAGAGGAGGAGAAAAGGAAGATAACACAAACTCTGCCAATATACAGTCTAGCAGGAGGAAGATGTGCACAGATAAATAAGATGCGAATCAAAGAAGAATAAAGGATAAATATGAAGTGTTATGAAATTAGAACAGAGTCCCTCACCTGTGAAATATTTAATTTCTTTTTTTCTTTGTTTAAAAATATTTATTGAGTGTCTTCTACATGTAGGGGGCTATGCTAAAATGTAAAGATGAAAAGCACATGGAGTTTTCCCTTATGGAGTTTACAGTTCAGTGAAATATTTATTTCTTAACTGATATCAGTGAGAAGACTTGTTTGATACATCGCTCCTCAAACTATCATTAAATTCTTTTGAACTTGTTTCTACAAACTTTTCCTGGCAAGTTGAAACACTTTTTTTTTTCAGTTTGTAATTTTGGAAGAAAAATATCTTGACATAACCTTCATTGAATGCACTCACCCAAAGAAGAGTTTTCCATGGGGAAAATTATTAAACCAACATAATCTGAAATGATTAGCTATGCTTCGTGAATGAGCTCTGCCAAAAATTCCAACTCATACTTTGTCTGGGAAGACAGATAGGGAATGGAAGAGGGGCTAGATCTCTAATTTCATTGGTTATAGAGAACTCCCAGGTTTGGAAACTCCCTCTATCAAGGCAGGTTGACACCTCCTTTACCTCTTCCAGTCTTGGACATTTACCTAGAACACTTAAAAGTCATGTGATTTGCCCAGGGTCATTCACTGTATGAATCTGAGGAGATTCTTGAAACCAAGCCTTCCCAGCTCTGAGAACAGCTCAGTTGAACATTAAAATGGTAGCAGTCCAGGGGAGGGGTAGAAAGCAACATATGAAGCAAAACATGTGTAACTATCTGTTAAGGTTAACATTTGACATATTCCATAAGATTGGGTATTCTGGTGGTAGGAACGTATACAGGGCTATAAATAATGGTTTCACTTTACTGGTGAGTTTCACATAATGGAGAGATGTGTATATGTACAATGTAAAAGGAGATTGCTATTAATGTGACACCTTAATTTTGTGGCAGGTAGAATGATGCACACATCATTTAGATTTCTCATAGTTTGGTATATGGTCATATACTATTTATGAAATCTGAGAAAAAACTTTTGATGTCATTTTGCTAGACAGAAAAGCTTGTGCCATCCCTGATCTGGGAATTAAGCTAACCAAGTAAGCTAAAATATAATATAAATCTTTCTTATGCTGAATATAAATAAATCTTCAGAAATCTCAGATGTTTGAAAAAAAAACACCATAGCTATAGAAAATGCTTTAAGTGAATTTTTTGCTCTCACAAATGTATCTACAGGAAATCAGAGATCTTCTGATTTGATCAAGAACAAAGGGACAATTTCCTTGTCTACAAATACAATTGAAAAAGTCCATTTAGGAAAACTAATACCTGGGACATGTTTACAAGCCAAGCTAACACTTTATATAGAGATGTGCAATTTACCAGCCCCATAATTCTTCCCCCTAGCCTGACAATCTTTTTACAGTAACTGGAAAATAATGAATGAAAATCAATAATCTATTTGCTTAACCCTGGAATAAAGTATAACTTGCCTTGGGGAAGTAGCGGAGTGGTTGTTTCCAAAGCTTCATTATTTTGAGTAGATTTGCCTCTACTCTGCAATCTTTAATGACTATTAAAGTTGCCTCTCATTCTCAGATGAGGCACTAACCTTCTCTGCTTCCTTTCTGAGTTGCTGCTTAAGATCTAAGAGTTGTGATGATTGTGTGTATACAAGGGGCACTCAATGAATGCTCACTGACAGAAGGCTGAACAGAAGCATTTTTAGAAGAGTAAAGATATTTAGTATTAACAAAATAGTAAGAATAACTAACATTTCTATAAAACTTTAATGTTTGTGTAGTATTTTCTTCACAAAAATTCTTTCAAATAGGTAGTGAAAGAATGGTTATTCCTATTTTAAGGATGAGGAAATTAAAACTTGGGGAAGTCCTGTGATCCATATATATTTAATTTTCTGATGTGGCACAGTGGATAGAGCACCAACCAGTCTTGGAGTCGGAAAGACTTACCTTAGTGAGTTTAAATTCAGCCTCAGACACTCACTAGCTGTGTGACCCTGGGCAAGTCACTTAACCCTGTTTGCCTCAGTTTCCTCATCTGTAAAATGAGTTGGAGAAGGAAATGGGAAACCACACTGGTATCTTTGCCAAGAAAACCCTAAATGGGGTCATGAAAAGTTGGACACAACTGAAAATGATTGAACTACAAGAGATAGAACTATGGGAGGGTAATGAGTAGTTTTCCTAGAGTGAACATCAATTACTTTTACTGCTGTTAACCTACTGGCTTGTACATGCACATACACACACGTTATTAAAATTATCAGATCAAATCATCAGCCTAGTCTGTGATGGCAGATAGAGGCTCCAGTTTAAGCTGTAGGGACTCATGGAACAGGGGAAAAATTTTGGATGTAGACTCAGAGGGCCTGCATTTAAATCTGCACTCTGCTACTTATGGCATAAATCCCTTTACTTCTCTGGGTCTCCATTTCCCTATCTGTATGATCTGGGGAAGATTGGATCAGATGGCCTCTATAAGGTCCCTTTCAGCTTTAATCTAATGACCTCTGTAGTGGCCACAGTGAGAAAGCAAGAAGCCCTTTTTGGATAGTAAGCAAGATGTGCAACTTTCAGTTACTAATTTAGAATTCCCTATGACAAAGAAACTTTAGGGCATATTCTCTGGGCCTCACTCTCTTTGCCAGGAGCCTTATAATCAATCAATCAATAAGCACTTATTAAATGCCTACTATATGCTTGGCACAATGCTAAGCACCAAGGGTAAAAACAAAGACAGGCCTTGACCTCAAGGAGCTTATAATCTAATAGAAGATAGTGAAAAAAAAGGAAGCTGAAAAGCAAAGGGTGGCTGGATGGGGGTGGGGAGGGGGAGGGAAAGGGAAAAGAAAGTACCCTATGGGGTAGGAGGGAGGAGTAACATGGAGAAATTTCCAAAGACGTCCAAAAGCAGTGTGACTGGTGGGAAAAAGAAAAACTGAGCCCGTAGGAAAGAGGATACTCATCAGATGTGAGTACCAGACAGATTCAGTCTTGCAGTATAATGACATTTTCCAAGGAGAAGTTTCCTCGGGGAGCAAATCATGATGTTCTCATACTGGGAAGGATGGCTTCCAGTTGGCATGTCTTTCATCTTTTGTAAGGAAAATCATTCCTGTTTTTACAAAAACTCTCATTTCTTTCCTGGCTCTCTCCTGACTCTGCTCTTTTCTACCATGTCCTGGTAGCCTTCCAGCCTTGGAGAATGTCTTCTTCTCAGCATTCTTCTCGCCCTGAAAGATCCATCCCCCACAGGGGCTCCTGAACTCTGATATTAGTGAGTTCCCCCTGGAACATCCATTGTTGACTAAATGCCTCAAAGAGTCATGCTCGCTCCTTCATTCCTTTCCCAGCTCCACTCCTGATTCAATTAATTTCACCACCATGCTCCCTCCCTCCTGTATTCTTCATTCCTCTCCCCAGTCCCCACACCTTTAGCTCCATTTCATAAATTGTCTTCTTCCATTAGAATGGAAGTTCTTTGAGGTCAGGGGTGATCTTTACTGTTTGGAGTTTTATTTCCAGCATTTATCAAGTGCCTGGAACATAACAAGTGCTTAATGAATGCTTACTGACTTGGCAAAACCCCATGCAAGTTTGTGCAATGTGGTTTTTCATTTTGGGAGAATGACAACAACCAAAAAAAAAAAAACCAGTTCCATGGAATAAAGATGCTTTGTAATTTCATCTGTGTCACTATTTCCTGCACCAACACCAATCCTAGGATTTTAGACTGAAATCTTATGGGTTACCTTATGGGGTGGGTCATCACCTAGCCCAATCCCATCATTTTATAAACTGAGGATATGGAAGAAAGTTAAATTACTTGTGCAAGGTCACACTGTTATCCAGTGCCTGAGCAAGGATTGGATTCAGGTTTTCTGATTACAAAGCCTTCACTCTAATACTACAACATACTATCTACAAAGGATTAAAGAGTTAAAAGACAGAAGGGTCCTAGTTTAAATTCCTTCATTTTATAGATGGGAAAATCAGTGTCCAGGGAAATGAAATTATTTCACCCAAGTCACATAGCTAGTAAGTGCTGGAGGTGGAATCACAACCTCTGTAATTTAGGAGCTAGTATTTGAGAGGGTTGAAAAATTCTTCACCCTCAGGCCAAGGTTGTGATGAACCTTTCTAAATTTATCCAGGCTGATGCTCAAAGACCGGAAATACTGTCCATCACTGGGCTCATACCTGAAACTTTTCAGCTTAGTAAGGACCCTCTAGAACTTATGCTCTGACAGGTTAGTCTCCAAGAACACAGGGTCACCTCCATGGCATAATTAGGTAGCACAATAGTACTTTAATGCAGGATATAGAACTGAGGCATATATGTTAGGCTGATTAATGAGCCAGACTTATTTAAGCAAATGAGATAAAATATTTTTTCAAAAATACTGTAACTATCTCTTTTCATATTCAGCTTCTACCGGGCACACAATGACCCTGGGATCTTAAAGTCAGACAGCTACGTGGGAAAGGCCGCTGAGATATGACTCAGTCGATGCTTGTGGACCATGGTAACTGTGATGAGTGTGTGGGAGCAGAAGTTAGATCCAGTAAGACTGAGAATATAGAGGAGATGAACACAAGGAAAAGGGAGACAGAAAACTGAAGCAGCAAGGCAGTGTGACAGGTTGTGTACAAATGTTCACAACCCTCAGTGGTCATGGTGTTTTAGGTGGTTCTTGGAGCTAAGAAGCCCCAAAGAAGCCTGGAAAGATCGAGTGTTGAATGTATGAAGTCTTGTGCCCTCCTATGCAGTGCTATGAGGACATGAGTGCTCAAGAAGCCTGAGTAGATGTTGCACATTTTAGCAAATTTACTTCTGCGTATGGTTAGTCTCCACAAGGTAAAGGAGAGGGTCTGAGGGGAGAGGGAACCTACAGTCTAGACAAGAGTAAGAGTAATATGAGTGGCTTAGTGTGTTCATCCTTCATTGACGAATAAGACCATACCATCAGAGAAATAATGACATGACTTGCAATTGACTTTGTTTTGAGTGAGGGAGGGCTGTGAAGGTCACGAGCCTCACTTTTCCTCCACAGCAATCTGAATCCAGTGACCAGATATTCAGCAGGATGACTGGAGATGATCCAGGATGAGGCAATTGGGGTTAAGTGACTTGCCCAAGGTCACCCAGCTAGTGAGTGTCAAAATTTCTAAGGTGAGATTTGAACTCAGGTCCTCCTGACTCCTACACTGGTGCTCTATCCACTGCACTACCTAGCTGCCCCTTGAGTGGTTTAGTGGTACCATGGCAATGGAGTTCAACCTTCTCTTGGTCCTACAGGTCAAAACTACCAAGCTAGAAAAGCTTTAGGTATGGTTCCAGGGACAGGAGCTTAATAAATGATTATTGAGAGTTGGCTTAATAAACTTGCAAAAGCTACTTACCTTAAGACTGGGTAGTTAGTAATTTTTTAAAACTTTTTTCCCTTCAACCACAGTAAAATCATAAAGAGGATCTACCAAGGTAAGCAGAAGTTGTAATCTGCATTGATAGTTGGAATACGCATGCCAAGCATTTTTAACCTGGAGTCCAAGACCACCCCCAAGGGATCCATGAATAGATGTCAGGGTCCATGATCTTGGAACTTTTCATATTTTGAGAACTACATTTCAATATAATTGATTTCCTCTGCAATTCTATGCATTTTATTTTGTTGTTGTGTTTGTCCTTCGTTCTGGAAGAGGAACATGACATCACAGAGATGATAACATTATTTGCAGTTGACTTTGATTTGAGAGAGGGAAGGTTGACATTTTATTTTATATATTTAAAAAACATTATTCTGAAAAGGGTTCAGATTCTTCTACAGACTGATAAAGGGGTTTATGATACAAAAAGGGTTAAGGATCCTTGGGCCTGTTCAATCACAACGTAATCATAGCTCTTTCAAGTCATGAAGTACAAATATTTATGCATGTCCAAAATCAGAAATAAACACACTTACCTATCCTGGGCCATATGGAGATTCTGTTTAATGCTAGTGTTTTTCATAGGGAAATTCATAACGTAGGCCCTGTTGTATCATGACTTTTATACTGGGCACCTACATAACAGGACACTGATTTGGGAGGTTAAATCATTTTTCTGGACTCGCCAGAGAGTTATTCTATCTCACGAAGTCTCAGTTTCCTCATCTGTAATGTACGGTTAGTAATATCTGTCCTTCCCATTTCGTTGGTTTCCTGGGCAGATCTAACACCTTGAAAACATGAAACATTTTATAAATGTGAGTTATTTTTATTTTCATCATTATTGTAGGCTCTCACGGCTCTTTTTCAGAATCCAATGGTAGGCATTAGAATGGAATTAGCAATGGTTAAGGCACAGCATCTCTGATCACAGAAGACTGTACCTGCATGTATCCTATAGTAGCTTGGATGAACAATCACACCAGCTTATGGACTTTATCCTCATATACAATAACGACTGTTGGGGACTTAGCTTAATAGCTGAGGGTTGAGTTGTATGTGAAAAGCCTTATTTCTCACTTCATTGTTCCCATGGGGATTAATTAATGAATGCCTAATGACATTAATTCACAATTAGATCACTTATGTTTAACCACATGCTTTCTATGCATACATATATAAATATTAATTTTGGACAGAATGATAATCACTCAACATCATAACAATTAAACAGCTGTAACCTGTCTCATGTGTTAAGTGACGGAGCTGCAGGCAACGTCCCTAAGCAGATGGTCTTACCCACCCATGCTTAATGCTAAAGACTTTTTAAAAAAGAGGTGTTGACAAATCAGAACAAGTAGGCATAGTTCTCATGCAAATCGGCCAATTTGCAATGTAGATTACCCTAAAAACTAATTTGGTGTATAGAAAAAAATTAAGCCCTGTTGTAAAAGGAAGACATTATACTACAGCTTGGATATAGTACGTCCCCACCAACACAATTATTTACTAATCTCATTCAGTTAACAGAGTTTAATGGAAAAAGCAGCTGGCAAAGTATTCCTGTCTATAGGCTTCTTTTGACAGTTCCTTAATTTATCCAAGGCACATGCCCATTAAGTCTCATTTCAGACAGATTCTCCTCTGTCCCTACCCAAAAGCTACTCAAAAAAGAAGTGTCATTGAGACCAACAGGGACATAAGCTAAGGGAGGGGAGGTGAGACTGTTCAAGATATAGCTGTCTATGGAAAAGAAAGTTAAATGAAAAGAAAGTAGTTATTATTTATACTAAAACTATAACCAAAGTTACATTAAGAAAAAAATAGTTGAATGGAAAAGAAGCCTTTTAAGGGGGAAAGTGTGCTATTTTCAGCTTGTCAGATTGAAGAAACAACAAAGATAAAAATTCTGCCACTGAAGACATCTGTACGTAGTTGTGAGAAGGCATATTCAACTGAGTGGGGTTCTTTTGAAATGTTTCCAATTCTTCTGGTAGTTATAGAGAAATAGATTTTGGCTTTGAATGAGGAAAAGCTTCCTAACAGTTAAACTTGTCCCAAGTAGAACTGATTGCCTTGAGAAGAGATAGCTGGAAGACTTTCTGTAGGGTTAAGTTGTTGTAGGGTTCCTCAGTCAGTTATAGGTCAGACTCAATAACTTCTGGGTTCCCTTCCATTTTTGAAATTTTCTGATTCTTCCGTCCCTAAAGGAAATTGGAGTAGAGGGCAAGAACTTGAATTTTTGAGCCACTATAGAAATGGCAACTTGAATTTGCAACAAAAAATAATAAAAATCCACACTTAACTGGCTGGCCCTTTTAGACAAAATGATGTTAGATTTAATTATAAATTTAAAGTTTTCATAAAGAGGCACCAGCAGATCTATTTACCTTCTACTACAAAGCATGTAAGAGAATATATTTATTATGGTATACCTAGGTCCACCCCCTCATACTCCATACATGCACAGAGAGAAACTGAAATAAAATCCTACAGAATTTAAGTCATATGAATAACCTGCTAAGAAATGGAAGGAATGCTATTTTTGGATAATTTATATAACTATTAATTGGAACTGTGGAAACTCTGTCCACCAGGATTTAGTGAAGCCCAAACTCCTACAAAGTAGAGAGAAAGAATATCGGGAGTAGGAAAAGCATCTTTGTCACTCAGGAAGGAATTCATAATCATTGTGAAATAGAAAGAGTCCGGAGCTTGGAGTTGTGAGAACTGGGTTAACACTATCATTGACTGACTTTGAGGCCTTGGGCTTGAGGCTCATCATCTCTGCATCTGAGTTTCTTCATCTGAACTAAGGAAGGAGTCAGATAATCTGTAAGGTCCCTTCCAACACTGATGTGCTATGATTACATGAACATTACTTCACTATAATAGCCTGCTCCTGACATTCATACTGAATGAGTCACCATACTGAGAAGAAGGTAAAATTCACCTTTTCTCCAAATCGGTCTTAAATAAAAGCTGAATGCGCCCGACTCCCCTCTCCCTCCCTCTCCCCCCGTCTCTTTCTCTCTCTCTCTACACACACACACACACACACACACACATTTTGCATTTCGTAAATGAGCAAAGATTACAAAAGATGGGAAATAATTACGTTATCGAGGCTGTGCAAAGACATGCAAACTAACAGTACTATTGGTAGAGCTGTGAGCTGGTCCAACCATTCCGTGTGCAATTAGGTGAAGAAAGTGACTAAAATGTTCATACCCTTTTGCCCGGAGATCCCACTGCTAGGTTCATATCAACAGAAGGTTTATGAGAAAAAGAGGCATTCTATATACACCAAAATACTTCTAACAGTATTTTTTTGTTGTAGTACAGAACCAGTAACTAAGAAGATGCCTATTTCTATAGAATGACTATACAAATTATGGTATAGGAAGGCATTGGAATATTATTGTACTATATAATAAATGATGAATCTAAATTATTCAGAGAAAATCTTATATGAGATGATGCTGAACAACTTAAGGAGAATTGGGAAAACAATATAGACAATGATTACAATAATGTAGAAAAAAAGACTAAATTTTGTACAATTAGGATGACCAGGTTTATTCCCCTCCCAAAATATAGAGAATATAGTTTTTAAAAAGTATAAAGAAAAAAAGAAAATAAATCTTACTCCCTGTGCAGAAGTAGGAGATCATGAATGTGGAAAATTGCATATATGGTCAGACTAAATATGTTGGTTAAATATTTTTGGCTTTTATAGTCTTTGTTACAAGGAGATTGATTGATTGCTCTTGATAGAGGAGAAGGAAAGAATATTTTCGGAAATGAAAGTGATATCAGAAGAAATGAGATCAAATTTAAAAAAAAGGTTTTGTGCCTTCTATTGGTTTCCTACTTTGCAAAGGGTCTAGCTTCCAACAATTTCACATGCGAGGAGAGCAGAATACTCAAGTTCATCAATCTGTAGATATCATTATCAAACAACCTAAATGAAATATCTGGCCATTCAGGAGTTTTCTGTGGCAGGGGAGCCATTTGTTATAAATGGGGCAATCTTCAGTTTAGAAGTGCTTTATGAAAGGGGTTTGGGTCCCTGGCCTTGTGTGATTTTGCCCTGAAGCCTCTATTCAAGAGTTCTGTTGAAACGGTGACTTTCAAAGCAGCATTTGTGTTATATACCTCATTTCCCCCCTTATTATAAAAGACAAAATTAGAAAAAAATGTTCAATAACATTTGACACCTAACCAGATTCTGCACATAAACTCTTTCTTTCACATTGTTTGTAGAAACCTTTGAAGTCCATTTTATGAGACAGAATTTGGAAACAGGAGGGATCTCATATTCTCTACTACCAGGTGATACTTTTGATGGTTAGACTGGCTGCATTAAGAGAGTTTTTTATCATTTAAAAAATGGCTCATTTGTTATAACACCAACAGAGATAATGGGCATAAGAGAAAGGCACAACTATATGTAACTCTGTTGTATTAAGTCATTTTTTCATGAGCTAAATTTGTACAAATGACTCAAAATTCATGATTTTATATATATATGTACACATGTGTGTGTATACATATGTATATATACACACATATGTGTATGTGTGCATGTGTGCTCAAACACATACCAAGAATAACTACTGACAGTTCATCTGACAAATAAACAACATGGAAAACAACTGATTTACTTTACTCACAACTGCATCCATTCTTTAACGTTTGAAGATATTTAGCAAAGCATGGCTCATGAAACATGGCATCTAATCCAAATGATAGGGGGGCAATTAAAATCAGTAGCTTGTGGCAACATTTTCTTGTATTTATCATCAATAGTCCAGGGTAAACAGAGGCCTGCTTCTAAGATCATGGCTCATTTAAAAGAGCTTTTCAGGCATTTAGGAAGACTGTGTTTTCCATTTTCTTTAAATTAGAGCTGGGAAATGTCAAAAGATAAATAATATCTTTCTATTTCAAAACCAAATACAACAACAAGATACATTAAAGAGTTCCAAAACAAAGAGATTATATATCAACAGCTGGAAAGCATGGACAGTAGGATGTTTCATTCATCTCCTCTGGTTGTGTTAATGACCAATACAAATGGTTGTTGTGCCAGTGATAGCTAACATGGTCCAAAGGTCCTAACAAACTGCTATAGCTTATGCGTGCAGAAATTGCCATCTCTTTCTTTGTTTTGTTTTGAGACTGGGTTTCTTTATTTTACCCAAGCTAGAAGTATGGTAGTTACTCATGGACCTGATCTTCCTGCTGATCAGCACAAAAGCTTTGACCTAGTGTTTCTGACCTGGGCTGATTCCCTCCTCCTGAAGCAGGCTGGTGGTACTTTTGGAAAATCTCTTTGGCAGCTGAGTCAGGCAGACAGTAGGTCAATAAAGTACTTATTTAGCACCTACTATGGGCTAGCAAAGAAAGACACTCCTCCCCAAAAAACCCAGTCCCTCCTTTCAAGGAGCTCATAACCTAACAGGAGAGACAGGAGAGACAACATGCAAACAAACAACCATATACAAACAAGATATACTCAGCATAAATTGGGGTAGTCTCAGAGGGAAGGCCCTAGCATTAAGAAAGATTGGGAAAAGTTTTATTGTAGAAGGTGAGACTTTAGCTGAGACTTGAAGGAAGCCAGGAAGCAGAGATGAGGAGGGCATAAAGTCCAGGCATAGAGGAAAACCAGTAAAAAAAAACCACTCAGGGTACCCTTTTCAAAGTAAAGCAAGGGGGCCAGTGTCACTTGCAGAAGACACAGAGGCATACTGAAGGATAAGGATAGGATGAGGTTATGAAGGGCTTTAAAGGTCAAAAAGAAGAGATTTTATTTGATCCTGGAGGTAACAGCTGGAGTTTATTGAGTGGAGAGGTCAGAGGGTCAGACTTGAGTTTTAGGGAGATAAATCTGACAGCTAAGTGGAGGATGGTCTAGAGTTGGGAAACATGAGGCAGAGAAACCATTGCTGCTGCAATTACCAACGTGTGAAGTTGTGAGTACCTTGAAAGCATGAGCTGTTGTTCCCTTGTTGGTTTTGTATTTGCTTTAGCCCTTCTTACCCCGTGCCTAGTCTAGCCCTTGGCCCACAGCCAAGGTACTTAATATGAAGGTACTTATTAACCTCTTGCTGACTTCACTTCCTAAGGACCTCCCTGGCAGTGGTGGCTTGTGTTGGTTAGGAGAAGGAGACTTAAATAAGAAATTCTGTAAAGGGGGAAATGATAAGATTTAGCAATAGATTACCTAGGTGGAATGAATGAATGTGAAGAATAGATGACGGTAGAGAGGTCTTGGATGGTGGTACTCTGGGCACTAATATTGACATTTGGAAGATGGGAGGGCTTTGTGGGGGAATACAATGAATTCTGATTTGGACGTATTGAGTTTGAAATTCTTATGGGATATCCAGTTCAAGACATCCAAGAGGTAGTCAATGACAGGATAATAGAGCTCAGGGGAACAGTAGGAGCTCAAAGTATAGACGTAGGAATCATATACATAGAAATAACTGAACCGGTGGGAGCCAGTAAGGTCACCAAGCAAGATGGTATAGAGGCAGAAGAGAATAAGACTCGGGACACAGCCTTAGAAGACACCTGTGGTCGTAGGTGTGATCTCAATACACAGACAGCAAAGGGTCCTGAGAAATCAGGTGGAAAGGAGAACCAGGAGACAGCAGCATTATAAAAACCGAGAGGAGTGAATATCCAGGAGAAGAGGATGACGGAGGATGTCCAAGTCCATAGAGACATCAAGAAGGATGAAGACTGAGAAAAGACCCTTTGATTTGACAATGAAGAGCTCACTAGTGACTGGAGAGAGCAGTTTCAGTTGATGAGGACAACAATCCAGATTTCAGAATTTTGAACTGAGTAGGAGAAGTGGAGGGAGCACATGTCAATGGCTTTCTCAAGAAGTTTAGCTGAAAAGATGGGTGGGAAACACCATCTAGCTACATCTCAAACGTAAACTCCATGAAGTCATGGATCGGTTGTAGATTCTTGTCCCTAGTTTTAACAGACTGCTTATCACCTAGCCTCATAAATGCTTTTAATTCAATACTCTTCATTCATTCACTAATTCACCCATTCATTCATAGAGAGGCTGTCATTCATATTCATAGCAGGAGTATCTCTACTGATGAAATCACAAATCCATATAATACTGAAATAGAGGCAACTCATGGGAAATTATTTTTTATCTTGTTTAAGGGTGTTAAGGTTATGGGGAAGCTAAAAAAAATCATTTTCCAAAGCCCAAGAGGGCTTTGATATAAGGCACAAAATAGAATTCACCATTTTCTGATAAATGTATCCTCTGGTCACCCCTTAAACTTCACCTGTAATGCCTTTATTAAATGTAAAGTAGCTAAACATTTATAAATATTTTCAGGGGTCAAATATTTTAATAAAATAGTACAATGCAAACTTGATACAGGATATATTTGGCATGTATTCAGGAAGAGGGATTATATTTCCAGTGAGTACCTTGTTGTTGATTGAAATTGGTTTAGGATTAGAAATAAAGTTAAAGGATGTTAAAAAAAAAAAGAAAAAAGCTAAAACATCAAGCATTTCATGTTTTGAAAATATTCTTAGGTTTAAAAAATTAAATTAAAATGAACAGACCCATAATTTTCCCTAGGAAGAGTGCAATAATTTAAGTTCATTCTGCTTTCCCTCCCCTTACCCCTCTTCTGGCTCCAACACAATTCTGGAGACTTTAAAAATATAGTGGAAAAAAGTACTAGATTTTGATTCAGAAAAATGAGGTGTGAATCCTAACTCTGTTTTTTACCAGCTGTGTGACCTTGGGCAAGTCTCTGGGTCCCAGTTTTCTCATCAGAAAAATGAGTGGGTTGGACTAGATGTTCTCTGAGGTGGCTTTGAGCTCTAATGTTCTCTGATACTGAACAGTTGGAGTTCCACGGTACTTTTCACAGTGGGAAACAAATATTCAAGGAGAATGTAGATTGGAAATATGTTAACTGGACCTTGTACACTAAGGACATAAGGGAAGAAGTAGACCATAACCTTTAGCAGATCAAGCATCCCAGTGACACACAAGTCATTATAAAGCCACAAAAATAATCGTTTCCTCCCAGGCTACTCCAATGTGTAATGACCACAATGGAATAAAAGCCCCACTCATCACTAAGCATCACTACCATCGCCATCAACATTCAGGCATGCACACTGTAGAAGGGGATAGGGAGAATGATTTTTTTCCTGGCTGTTACCCTGGCACCAAAGCCTTCCCACAGGAGGTGATCTAGGGAAAAAATGTACATGAACAGCCCCTACACACCAGAGCCTGTTTATCATAATATCAGCATACATGCTGCACCTCTCTGATAGACTAAAATTCTACTCATCATTACAGGCTTTCTCTGAGTGACCTGGATGGAAATTTATGCAATGAAATCTTGATATACTCCCATGGGTAACATTTACCGACATTCAGAATTCAAGTTAGATGTCTCAAGGAAATGCCCTTTGATTTAATATAATATAAATCCATCCATTTAACATTTTCAAAAATAATGGGCTTGGATCCCCTTTCATAAAAATTTACTTTGAGTTTGAATTTTTTTTAAAGCACCTCATGTGAGACTTTTAAGTGACTTCATCTGAAGAATTCAGCTAAGTTTTCTGTTGCCTCACTTTTTAGCCTGATAGATAAATTAGGGCCATGGAAGAGGTAGGTCAGAGCTGAAAATGATTCTGGCTTATGATGTTAAAAAGGAAAAAAAGTTTAAATACATATTCCTTTTTATTAGTGTCACTCTTTTACGTTACTAAATCAGGTTATTAAAAGAGAAATCGAGTCTGGTATGTATCAAGCCAGAACCACAGAATAACAATAAATATGCAGGAAGAATACAAAATTAGAGGATCCCAGGATTTGGATCTCTAAGAGACCCAAGAGGAAGCCTCAACCAAGGTTACCATTTTATAAACTAGGAAACCAAAACCTAAAGAGATAAAGAATTCGCTCAAGTTCACATGGATAGTAAATGACTGAGCTAGGATTTAAAGCTAGATCCTCTAATTCTAGAACTAGTGGAATCTGTGGAGAAAATCAATATTCTTAGGAGAATGCATCTAAGAAGACAGAAAACATTCATGACCTTAAATGCTTCAACATATCTGCAACTAGAGATCTTAACATAAGAATGCATCATGAGATGGGACTTACGATTTGAATGTAGACATGGAGAGGTATACAACATTCAAAAGAAGCCTGATAAAAGTCTGGTGGAGGAGTATTCCATATATTAAGAAGATGTATTCATGTGAGGAAATTTAAGAATTTTTATTGGATGGTGGGGAGAGGGGAGAGACTGTATCAGTAAGAATCACCAAAGGGGGACAGTATAGTGGTGGGAGTGTGCTGTTCTCCAATTAGCCAGAAGGATGACAGATTCAGGGCTGGAGACACACATCACAAACATGGTACAGAAGTATGAAAATAATCATAGTTAATATTAATTTATTACTTACTATATGCTTGGGTACTATGTGAAGCCCTTTTCAATTACTATCTTATTTATTTCTACAGCAGCTCTGGGAATTAGGAACTACCATTATCCTCATTTTACAGATAAGGAAATTGAGGTAGAGAGAAGTTAAATGAATTGGCCAGAGTCAAGTAGCTACTATGCGTCTAAGGTCAAACTTGATTAAGTCTTCCTGACTCTAGGTCTAATACTCTATTAACCGTGTAGCCAGTTGCCTGATAGTATGTGTAGGAGTAATAAGGACCTGAATCATTAATGAATCTGTTGAAGCTCTCTCTTTCTTCCAGGTAAATCAGGTGACAAACTTAGGAGTTTTCTTAATGATATCTTCCTTCTTCAAAATGCATGAAAAATGTGGAGGAGCTAGTTACACTGTATGCTATTTTAAATAATAAGGAAGAACTAGATGCTGAGGTAGTAATGTGGGCATCTTGGGAAAGTGTGGTCGTTTTCTCTTGGAGGCTGTGATACAGGAAAGGAGAATCCATCAGATTTTGTACCCTAGATATTGAGGTTGTAGATTTCAGAATGTTTAGAGAAAGATAAAGGTTCTATGGACTTAGTCTCACATAGACTAAGAGAAAGTTGACTCAGAGACATTCTTAAGACTCTGATAACACAAACATGAATGACTCTAAAGAAGAAAAATGGGGAATCTGTTTACACCCAACAATGTAAACACAAAGGAAACTCAGCTAACTCATATTAAAAAGATGTACAGAAAATGAAAGTAAATAAAGCAAGAGTAGGGAAAGGAAGATGAAAAAAGAGTGACATGATCTTGAGTGCTAAAACTCAGGATGAATGAGCCTGGTGAGACATGCTAATGATTAACAAAAGGGCTTTTTCTTTGAGTTAAGGGTATGAAGATGGTCAAGTAAGGTTAGGACCATCACCGCTTTGGATGGATTGGTTATTGGAAAACGGATATAATTAGCAGAAACACTAGCTGAGTCACAGAACTACTCAACTCTAACTGTGCTTCTGAAAATGATCAAAGGCTTTTTATATTTCTCAGAGAATTTGTACTAATATATCATATATATAGATATATACATATATATCTATATCTATCTATCTATCTATCTATCTATATACTTTCTTTAAAAAAGTGTTGGCAAATGTTTTAAAAAATCAGAAAAATAGAACTAAAAGTCCTCACTGAAAGGAAATGATTCAGTTACCAATGAGGAAATAATTTCAAAATGAGAAGTCAGGTTAGCAAATTGTAAGAGAAAAGATAAAAATTAATGTTAAATTATCAGAAAAAATGAGAAGACTCTTTATGCAATTACAATTTTGTCTCTGAAATGATCTCTTTAAATAAGCTACTCGTTCTATAAAAAAGGAAAATGGACAAAAGTGATGACAAGGTCTATCATTATCATAATTTCTTAAGGAATTTTAACTGATGTAGAACGTTTGACCAAAACAAAGCGGCTGCAAGAGCTTCAGTCAGCAAACGTGATTTTCTTAACAAAGAAACAAGGCAGCTATGAGTACGAAATACAATCCTATTTGCAAAACATTACAGAGATGGATGATGATGAACAATACTACTTCATAAGGCATGAAAAGTAGTACAAGAGAAAATGAGGTTGCAGAAGCTAAATCTGAAATTTCAACTAAGTCACATCCAAAGGCATTTGTGAGTAAAAACTGAAGCAGGGTAAGAAACAGATATGAACAAAGTCAGAATTTCTAAAGTAACTGAGAAAGTAGAGTCTCTTCATTGGGAATTCAGCATTTTGGTATCCATTATGCTATATAAAGAATAAAAATAACACTTGAGGAAATGATGTTGGGGGGGTGGCTTAATGACTTAATATAGACAAAAGAAACCTATCTGGGGGAGATGCAGTTTAAAAAAGAATGCAATGATTAATCTTCAAGATTTTAAAGAAAGGAAAATTTTAAAATAACTGAAGAGTTCACAAATGACATTTGTTATTTTTAAATGGCTGAGAAGACAACAGAAATCACGAACCCATATTCTTACTCTCTTAACTCTGCAACATCTTTATGACAATGGTGTATGTATATATCTAGGGTATCCTTGATAAAAAACAAGAAAGTAATTGATAGACTTGCGCAAAAAATTTTTTTCCACATCTTTGCAATCATACAAGTGGCTAATAGGTACAGACAGTTACAGAAACTACTGCCATTTACTTATTATTGTAGACCGAAAGAAAGATATGGCAATAATAACTAGCATTTATATAGAGACTACTAAGGAACAGGTATCATGCTAAAAAGCTGTACAACAGATATACTAACTCATTTGATCATCACCATAATCCTGGGAGGTAGAACAAAACACAATATTAAAAAGTTCTCCAATAAAGTATCTCCAATAAATATATTAAAATTACACAAAATTCTTTGATAGATACAACCCTAGATAGGATGTGTCAACTACCAAACAAGGTAGAGACAAGGAGACCAAAAATGTATAACAGCATTATGCAAGATATTTCACATAAAGTACAAAGGAAGATTTCCTAGAGATGATTCTTCTTTTGCAGATGACATTGTCTTGATTCTATCAACATCCATATAATACAGGGTCTCTTCATTTAGATCCTCAATCACTCAAAAGTGATGATAACCCTATCTATCATTTTTTTTTCTTTTTTTCTCTCTTTTTTTTATTTATTTATAAATGTTCTACAATCACATCCTTAAAATTAAGATTTTATACCCCCATTACATCCTAAAAGCCAAGTGGTTAAAGATTGATTATTGTTTAGATTAGTACATGCAGTTGGAGAGGGGAACCTTATTAGTTTCTCTAAAACATAATAAGAGGGCAGCAAGGTTGTGCAGTGGGTATAGTACTGGCCCTGGAGTCAGGAGGACCCTGAGTTTGGATCTGACCTCAGACACTTACTGGCTCTAGGCATGTCACTTAACCCCAATTGCCTCCAAAAACAAAACAAAACAAAAAACAAAAATAAAACAGAATAAGAAATAGAGAGCAGACTGAACTGTATTTAGGAAATTATTTGGTGCTTTCAGTAATTTTGGACACAAAACACTTTATTTTTCAATACCAATATATTTTCTGGTGAGGCAACATGGCTATGAATCAAACACCATGATCTCATGATCAACATGAAATGGACATTCTTAGGAAGTAGTGGGTTCCCTGGAACTGGAGGTCTTTAAGCAGAGTCTGGATGACAGCTTATCAGAAATGTTAATTAGAAGAATTTGTTCAACAACTGGCTGGACTACATGATCTCGGAAGTCTCTTCTAGGTTTGGTGAAGTATTGCCATGTTTGTGGTACTGGACAAATGGATTATGGGATCTTAAATTGGATGGAACTTTTGAGATTATCTAGTTCAGCTTTTCATTTTCCTTAACTTCTCAGCTTCCTTAGTGTACATATGAGGAAACTGGACTTGAAGAGGTTAAGTGAGTTATCCAAGGTCATACAAGAGGAAGAGCTGGGATTTGAAGCCAGGTTCTCTGATTTTAAATTAAAATCTCATGCTGTTCTAGGTATAGTGATATTTCCCAACGTTATGTAGCAAAATTGGGTGTAAAACTAAGAGTAAATCCCAGGGCTTCCACATCTTTTTTTTTTTTTTTAAAAAGGCAATCAGGATTAAATGACTTGCCCAGGATCACATAGCTAGTTAGTGTCTGGAGCCACATTTGAATTCAGGGCCTTCTGACTCCAGGGCCAGTGCTCTGTATTAGCTAGCTACCTTAGGCTTCCAACTTTTTATCACAAGTCCTTTGAAAACTTTTGCTTCTTCTAGCTCTTATGAGACCAAAGGGATCTTTAACAAAACAAGAGAAGTTATAACTCTGTATCAGACAACAATTGATGATCCTCTACACAGGGCTGCAAAAATGCTGAAACAATCAACTTTAATAATGTCATTTCTCCACAGAATATATTTATGAAAATAAGGTGAAATTCAGGAATGTTCCATTAACTTGGGTAGATAGTATATATGAATAGAGGAGAAAAGGGAATGGCCCAAAAGCTTAAAAACAAAGCTCCAAATGAAGGTCACGTCTACATAACACACTGAATTAGTCATTTCTATTTCTTTTGTCATTATAACAGTGAGAATTCCGCAGTGAACTGCTTTGCTGTTCTTTTGCTTATCTAGCAGAGTTACCTAACTCACTGTTTGGTCACCTAGCAGTTATGACTTAAACTAGTATTCCCTACAGGCATCACTTGAATTTAAGGATTCAAAATGAAAGAGATAAATATGAGGATAAGAGAATTATGACAAAAAGGCTAACATATAATGTCTAAGAAGCTCATTATGCCCAAACACCAAAGAGGAAGACTCTCTGATGGCTATGGTGGTTAAAATGTCCAAATACGGAAATTACCTTCACAAAAAGTAGTATCTACCACTCAAGCACTTCTTTTTAAAGAAAATGCTTAGATACTGGAGAAAATGTGATCATTGTAATATTAAAGCATGTAAAAAATTTCAAGATAGGGAAGAGTACTGACAACCTAAATATTAAAGAACCCCATCATTCAGAAAGGTCAGAAAAACTAGGTCTGCATTTTTAGAAAAAAGGAGGAGATTAAGTGACCTCATTAAGGAATACCAATTCTGAAGGGATTACAGAGAATAGAAGTACAGTATATGAAAATATTTCAGTGAATAAAGCAGTCTAAAAATGAGAAAAAAATTAATTTTTGGTGGCTCCAAATACTATACCATATAAATGTTAACTCAAAAGAAGGAGCTAACATCAATCTAATGCTTGGCCTGAATTTTGAGAAAATGGCTGATACTTAATAAATGTATGAACCTGATTCTCACCTTTATCTTAAAGCAGTATTTTCAACAGGCTCTCCTGGGACCAGAGCAAAAAAGAGATTCCTTCTGTCCTTATGTTCTTTGGCACAAAATATTCATCATTACTCATAGAGCTGGAGGGGATCTCAAGAGGTTATCTGTTCTAGCAGAGTTCACTTTGAATATGATAGTTTAGCTATCTTAGACAGCCTTGCTCTTAGAAGCAAGTTATCTGCAATTAGTTAATCAACAAGCTTTCTTGAAGAGCCTTATAGGTGCAGGTGCTGTCCTAAGTGCTGAAGCTGGGGCAGAGTGAGCTCGTGAAATTAATGTTCTACTCTTGCAGTATAATGCAAAGATGTCAAACATGTGGCTCTTCCTGAGTGCACTAAAAACAGATCAAAATATAATTGGGAAAATTTAACAAAATAAATAAAAATACAACATATAGATTTAATATGTGGTTTTCTAAGTCAATATTTGACCTACAGGGATCCTTATGTATGATTTGTTAATCCCTGTTTCAGATGGAAACTTCAATAGAGTTTGATACCTCTGATATAATGGAAAGAATATTGGACTTGAGTTCAGGGGAAGGTCAGGTTTGAGGTCTGGCTATGAAACTCTGATACTAGCTGGCAAGTTATTTTAACTACTGGAGCCTCAGTTTCTGTATCTGTAAAAATAGATGTAGTAATACTCTGTATTCCCTTCCTCAGACTTGTCAGCAATTTTTTTTCTTTTTGTAAATGTGCTATAGCAACATGAGTCACAAAAGACTTATAGAAAGAAAAAAACATATTTTTGAACACACCTAAATTCTTTATAATTTTGATGTTGGTTCCCAATGTAAGGAACATTCAAAATTCAAAGAAGCGCTTTACCAGATTTCATTATCTAAGTAAAAAACTTACTAAAATTTGATCAGGTTGCCAAATCTCCTCTCCCCCAAATATCCTCTACTTTCTTAAATAATAGCCAAAACATTATTGCTTTCAACAAGATCCTGAGACAAGAAACTTTTGTGCCAAACCAAAGCCTGTCCACACTGGCAATGGTTTTGATCTCTTTTTTTCTTCATTGTTTAGCAGATAATTCCCCAGCTGTATGTATTTCATTTTCAATTTCTAATCTCAGGCATCCTAAAGCCCAGAGCAACCCTGGTATTTAACAGAGGTATGCTGAGTATTGCATGTCTAAGTTTTGTCTGAACAAACAAAGCATGTCTTTGTGATCATTAATGATCTTGTTTCCCAATGTACTAAAGAATTAGAATAAAAACAAATAGCTGGTCTTTTGTAGCTTAAAGGAATTAGGATTTCCCCTAGGCCAAATTTCCATTTGAATTGCCTGAAAGTACATGAAAATCAATGTAGCTCAATAAACAACTCAGTGTTTGAGACATGACTAGAAGAAAATACCACAAAGGAATCCACCTTTCCTTATATCAACATGATTCAAAAAAAAATACTTCTTGGTAAGATATTCATGCTTAGAACAGTTATTCTTTGGATTATTCTGCTAACTCTATTAACTGTTTTTGGAAGGATCCTAGAAGAAAGAGGATGAAATGGGAGAGAGGTAAGACACAAAACAACTTCCTGTGGGTGAGAGCAAGTAAAGATTCAAAGTCTACTCAGCCAAGTTTGGGAATCTCCATTCTAGAAAACTTAAGCAATGCTATCAATAGCATTCTTATGGTGTTTTAAAAAAGTGTTTCATATTTTCCCATAAACTTAATATATTCTCAACTGCTTTGAATTATGTTGATGGGATTGCAGTTTTGCAATTCTATAGCTAACAGTTAAATCATCCCCAGTATTTGGGGAAATTACTATTACCAGTCATTTATTGTAATTTCTATTTGTCATTTCAATTAACTTTTGTTTTTGTAGCTTATGTTATACATGTGCCATCAATTCATAGTGTATAGAATACCTGATTTGTATACAGAAATTACTGTTAAAATTTTGCCTCAGATATCTACTCACTGGATGACTAGAAAGTCACTTTACCTTTCCATGCCTCAGTTTCCTCATCTGTAAAATAAGAAGGCTGGATCTGATGACCTTTAAGATCCCTTCTAGTTCTAAGTTTATGATTCCATGATTATCTTGTCAAAGTGTTCCTTTAGAACACTTAATGTTCTTAATATGGGATCCATAGTTCTTAATATGGGATCCATAGACTTTATGGATAGATTTTGAGGTGAAGAGGCGAAGTGTCTGTGAATGTAGGTAGAAGAAAAAATTACATATTTCTCTTTACTAACCTCTAACAGAAATTCAGCATTTCCTTTAAATATTAATTTAAAAAAAACCCAACACGTTATTCTGAGGAAAGATCCATAGGTTTCACCAGATTGGCAAAGAGGTCCAAGATACATGAAAAATATTAAAAAAAAACTTTACTTTATAGCAAACTGAAGAGTAATATTAGTCCTATTGAGCAACATGGGACCCAATTAGAAAGGTACTGTTTGGTCCATTATCTGGCAGGCACTGAGGTGTACTGGCTAGAACAACAGTCTACTGAAGATTTGGATTATAATCTATTCTGAAATTATTAGGTGATGGAATGGATAGAATACCAAGTCTGAAGTCATGAAGACTCATCTTCCTGGGTTCAAATCCAGCTTCAGAAACTTACTGGCTGTGTAACTCTGTGCAAGTCACATAGCCCTGTTTGCCTCAGCTTCTTCATCTGTAAAATGAGATGGAGAAGGAAAAAGCAAACCATCCAGTATCTCTGCCAAGAAAATCCCAAATGGGGCCATGAAGAGTTTGGACACAACTGAACACCAATACATTTATCAGTAAGCATGTAACTTAATTTTTATTGCCTCAGGCAACTCCCTAGATTTAGTAAATCATTGACAGGCTACATCTGGAAGTAGCCCCATAATAATTAAATCATAAGGACTTTGTATCTTAACTTTTTCAGCTCTAGAGGTTATAAATTATAGATATCATGAACTAAAAAAAAACCTGTCATTGAATCCAACCCAGTCATTTTACAGATTAGGAAACTGACAAAATCCTTTTATAGAAAGGAAATTAAATGGCTTGCCCAAGGTTAAAGATTTAGCAAATGGGGAAATTGGGAGTCTAATCAAAGTCTGCTACTGAACTAGATAGAACATGGGGTTTGTTCAGGGGGGTTGTGAACAGATTTCAAGTGTTCCAGAAATATGGGATGAAAAAAATGCCATCTTCATTTTCATTAACTTTTGTTTCTTTGTAATCCTATGTATTTTATTTTATGCTTTCAAAAAAATTATTTGAAGAAGGATTCCAAGGTTTCACCAGGTCCATGATACACAAAAAGTCAAGAATTTCTATACTGCAGGATTAATAATTAAGGGCTCTAATAGACCTTGGTTCATTGAGTCTGACTCCCTCATGGTAGAAGTAAAACTGACACCCAGAGAAGTCTTGACTTCTTCAAGGTTACATGAGTTAATAGGATCTAAGTCTCTTCTTGATGGTGAGGACTCTTTACCCTTTACCACACTATCTATCAGGCAGCAAATGAAGCAACAGTTTTCTAACTGGAGTCCAAGTGACTCAAAAGGAGTAACACGTTCTCCAATATCCAACTGAGAATCTGCATGACATAATGGATAAAGTGTTGCGATCTGCAGTTAGAAAGAAAAAAATTCAAATCCTGCTTCAGCCACTGTCTCACTATAGGATCCTAGGCAAATCACTCAACGCTTTTGGGCCTCTGTACTCTCATTTGTAAAATGAAGGAATTGAACCAAATGGAATTTAAGGTCCCTTTCACCTTGTAATCTATTACCCAATTCACTCTTGTCATTAAAGTTTAACATTTACAAATATTTTTAAAGTTATGACATTTTCTAAAGGTACAACTAGAAGAATCTATATAAATTTACATAATATATAATACAAGTTACACATATACTAGATAATTAAAAAGGAAAATAAAAATTATAGTATATTACTGGGGCAAAATAATTTCCAAAATAAAGTAGCAACTAGCATAAGTCATAGATTTCTAGAACTACAACCCTACCAAAAGCATTCAGAGTAGTTGAGACTCTCATTAAGGTAACAGAAAAAAGCAAGTTTTAAACTGTTTAAAAAAACACATTAAGAATGCTAGTTGATAGTACAGTTTAAGTTTGCTAGAATGAAGACTGCAAGGACTCCCTTGGAAGACTGTATCAGTATTTACTTAATCTTATCACCAGGAAGGTTTTTTTGTTTCATTTTTTAAATATATGACTTCGTATGCTGTCATTTCAGTTTATTTCTTCTAGTTATATTCTACATAAAAAGAAATTGCTAATGAATCTCCTTCTAATATACCCATCAAGTATCAGGCCATAATTTTAAAGTCACTTTTTTGCCCTCTACGCAAAGGCACACATTAATACATTTGTTTATGCATTGACCAAAATGTCTGTAGGTATAAAGTGGATGATTTTGTCAGCAAACTCTTTGATGGCTCCCAAACCAGTGGATTCAATGGTTTTGTTACATGGGCCTGCGTCCTGGCTTCGAGTCTCATCCAAAATCATACCTTCTCTGCAAGAGGCTTTTCTTTGTTCCCCTCAATGTTAGTCAGTGCTTTCCCCCTTGAGACTGTCTCTAATTTATCCTGCAGATTGTATGTACACAGTTGTTTGCATTTTGTCTCTCCAATCAGAATGTAAGACCCTTGTAGGCAGGTTTAGTACAGTGCCTGGCACACAGAACGTACTTAATGAATGTTTACTGCATATAGATTGGGAAAGCAGAAAGGAAGGCTTCAGAAGTTGTAGATCCCTATTATTTAGTATTTGAGAACGACAGTTATTAGAAGTGTAAACAAAGACCTTCATAGTTGGTATCTGCAACTTCCAATCAGCTTTAACAGTGAAGCAGTTGAGTCAAGAGCTTTTTCTTTTTTTAATAAAAAGAGTAAGTGAATAACCCAATTTAATTGTCCTGATATGTTCAGATAAGATTTTGGTGAGAAACTCAGGATTTGGTCAAGGCAGTGTTAAGTTTCCCCCTTTTCTCCTTTTATTTTTTCAGATTTAAACTGTTCAGTGGAAATTATTTAGACACATTAAAAATACCAATTATTTTAACTTCCATTTATAAATCCTACTTGCAATTCTTTAGCCATTTTTGTTACTTTCCTTCTGAAGGCGGTAAAATTTTCTTATTTTAAAAACATGCAGGATGAAGTCAGGCACATGAGTTCAGTCTTTGTGCCTCTGATCACTGTGATGGAATATTATTGTGTGATAAGAAATGACAAGTATGATGATTTCAGAAAAATCTGTACCAACTCACATAACAGATGCAAAGTGAAGTGAGAAGAAATAGGAGAATGTACAAAGTAACAGCAACACTGGACAAAGAAGAATTGGGAATGACTGAGTTATTCTCAGCAATGAAATGATTCAAGATGAACCATGCTCTCCGCCTCCAGAGAAAGAACTGATAATATCTGAATACTGACTCAAGTATACTCTCTCTCTCTTTTTCCCTTTCCCTTTCTTCCTTCCTTCCTTCCTTCCACTCTTTTTCTTTCAAGTCTTCTCGTAAGAAATGACTTCTATGGAAATGTTTTACATGATTGCACAGGTATAACCTATATATTGCTCAAACATACAAGTGTTTGAGCAATAACAGATTGCTCACTGTCTCAGGGAGGAGGGAATGGATAGAATTTGGAACTTAAACCAAAAAAACCCCAAACCATCCAAATGATAGAAATAATTTTAACATGCAATTGAGGAAAAAAGAAAATATAAAAAAATTAAAAATATATAGCTATACAGACTTGACACAAAGGGATATGTCTGTGGTTCAGTAGCCTAAGTTCAAGTTTAATAATGAGTCAAAGACCTATCTACTTATATGTGACATTGGTATGGTGTTGGGTAAATCATCTATCTTCTCTGCATCTAAGTTTATCATCTTTTAAAAAAGGAGTAAACTATGGCATTTGTTTTAGAAATACTTTAAATACTAGTCATCATAATATAACAGTAACTAGCATTTATATAAAACACTTTACATATATTTTAAATTTCTTGTCATTAAAATTTAACATCTACAAATATTTTTAAGTTATGAGATTTAAAAATTGCCATTTCCTTTTGTTTCATTTAAAAATAGTATTCACATATACTGTTAGTCATATTCAACTCAGGAAGAGCACAAGAACACAGGGCAATGCACCTTCAAACAAATGGATGAATTCTGTGACACAAGAGATTCATGGTGGGAAGAAAATACGTCCCCATTAATCAAAAAATCCAGACAGGCTCCGTCAGGTAGATAGGGTGTTAAGTGAACCCTCTAATTTCATAACCTATTTTACTATCAAAATGCCCATGGTTTTATGAAAGCATGCACAGAGTTTATGAGACAGTAAGATGACTAATGAAGGATACTCTCTGCTTTCTACTGAGAACTTCTGTTTGTTTCTAACTGTTTAATTTCTCTTCCATCTCTCTTTCAATTAACCTCCCTGTTTGTATGTGATGAGACAGCACATAATATGGAGCAAGGAAAAAAGTCTTGCTGATTTATGGGCATTCTTCCACCAAGTAGCAGTTTCTATCAGAAAGGCACACAAGTGTTTGAGTTGATAGAAAATGCATAGCAGTAGAGCCTCCATAGCTAACTTCATCTCCACACTTCCTGCTGTTAAATTTGCAACTCAAAAAGGTCTTTTTCAACACATTTCCTATTCCTCTTGGTAGGACTGTACATTTGGATGAGAGAAAAGGCAATTTGGATTTCTGTAGGCCAAGAGTTAGAATAATGAATTCTAATGGTACGGAACACAAAACAAACACCCCCTGAAATCATCATGAAACAACTTTCCACCTCTATGAATGAAACACTTTGGGGACTGTTATAATTACTATTTTTTGAATGAGGGCTGGCATTTTACCTTTAAAGTATTTCTGCTTAGTAGGATCTAAAATGGACAGAAGTCAAATATTTAGAAATAAATATTACAATGATTCCAAACTTACAAAAAAAATTTCTAAAGAAAAGACCTACAAACTCAAGTTCACAAAAGCTCTGTTTGTGTCTAAAACCTTGGGAAAATGGTTCAAAAAGCAGTTCATTGATGTGTAACTATTGTCCTCAGTAATCCCACCAAGGCCATATAACCAATAACAGCATTATTGGTTAATTTCTTCTTGGCAAGTTAAATTTGCCTACCGATTACTTCCTGGTGTTCTAAATGTATAAATAAATGTATGCATATGCAAATTGCTATATATACATTTATTAGATAATGCATATATGTTACAATAAGAGTTCCTGGAGGTTTTTACCTGTCCTCCCTAGCTATGAGCTCCAGAAAATGCCAAGGTAAATGCTCATTAGAGAATTATCTTTTTCCTAGGTTCCATTATCCATTGGGCTTTTGGGCCTAGGGAGGTTTTTTGGCCCAAGAATAACACATAGTTATCATGTTAATCAGTCAACAAGCATTTATTAAGAGCTTGAAATATGCTGAACATGTGCATCCAAAGTCTTATGTGGGAGAGAGAATTCCTTTTCATGTACAAAAATACAAAGCAGTACAAGAGTCTCTTCCTTCCTCTCTTTAATATTTTCAACAAAAGCTATAATTAATATGGCTTACATATATACGTATATATGTATATACATATACACATATATATCTGTATATTTGTATATATATGAAATAACATTTGTTGAAAATATCTAATATGTATCATATAATTATATAATACAAAATTACAAAAAGCTATAATTAATATGGCTTACATATATACATATATATGTATATACATATACACATATATATCTGTATATTTGTATATATATGAAATAACATTTGTTGAAAATATCTAATATATATCATATAATTATATAATACAAAATTACATAATATATAAAATTACTATGTAACTATATAAGCTCCTTGAGAGCAGGGGCTGTTTCTGCCTTTCTTTGTAACTCCCATATTCAGCACAGTGCCTTGCACATAATAAGTGCTTAAAATTTTATATGTATATACACATATGTAGAGATAGCTATATACAGGTTTAGATAGAGATATAGACAGATAAATGCAGATATAGATAGGTCCTCTACAAAGTCAGACTAGCACTTGCTTTGCAACAACTGACAAGCCTGGGACAGTTGCCTGGGGACACTGAGAATTTCAGTCCTACTTGTTGGGGTTACACATTCTGCACAGGTCAGAGGACAGATTTTAATTCATGTCTCCTGACACTGAGGCTGATTTCAGTGCTACAGAATGGGCAAGTCATTGCTGCTGATCACAAATGAAAGTCACGTTATGAACAAAGGAAATCTAGTTTGGTCTTGACAGTTTTTATCTTTGACCCAATCCCATAGTCAGAAGGTTCATTTTTTTGGTTAAATCTAAATTACAAGACTTTCCATAAGCTATTTAAGGGTTAAAGAAGACCAGAAAGGACCTTTCTCTAATTTTATAATTATAATGTTCTGTAGTAAAATATACATTATCACATTTTATAGTAAATATTTGAAAGTATGTTGCAAGATGCATACAATTATAATGTTTTATGGTAAATACTTGAATACAATTTCCCTGTGGTATTATCCAGAATATACAAATTCTTATAGGAAATAAAATATAGAGAATAATAACTTAAACATTTGCCCAAGAAATCAGCCAGGGTTCTAGCCAATAAGTTTGTGTCCCCAGGAAATATTTTATTAGAAAATGTACTTTCTGGATCTTTGCAAATACTATGACATAGAGGGAAGCACATGTACCTTGAGATAACGGAATATTTTGGTTTATCAAATTCCCTGCCATTATGGTTATTCCACATATTTACTGGAGTGATTGGAAAGTTACTTTTACCTTTATTGTTGGCTTGCACCCTTTTCACCCTTCCCCCCCCCTCACTGGATGCTTTTACTGTAGTAAAATAAATATGGCAAAAATGAAGGTGAGTACATTGACTCTATGGGAACAGGCAACCTCTGAACGCATTCTGATCCCCAGCAAACAACCGACATTCGAATGCTAAAATATATTTTCTGTTATTAACTTATCATGGCCCTTAGACCTAAATGTATGTCTAGAAACCCAATATATTCATATGATGTTTTCCAACACAAAATTCTTGAATAACTAGATTTTTGCATTTGATCTAGTTCTTGTACTAGATATAGTGAGAAGTATAAAAATAAAGGCTCAACAGCATAAAAGGCAAACAAGATGGCAGCTTTGGAATTACTATTTTTTTTTGAGGGAAAAAAATCTTTCCTGAAAGTCTTAACTTGGTTGCTTCAATGTGGCACAGAAGTCACAGTGAGGTCTTAGAAGTCATGCCAGCAGAAGACAAACTGGCCCTCTGAATAATAGGCCAGGAACAGAGGCCTGGCCCTCTGAGGCTCAGCCTAGAGGACTGACTTATGGGTGGACAATTTCGATGGCCACAAAAAAATATCCCAAAAGAAGCATCTGCTAAGGCAGCAAGGGGATTACTATACCTGGTGTACCAGTAAAATCACGGATATTTTAAAGTAAAACAACAAATATGACTACAGTTACCAAGAGACACAATGGCAGCATATAAAAATGAGACAGTGACTATAATGAAGGTCTATTTATAAATAGGAAGAGTATCTTCTTTCTCCATGGGAGTCAATTTTCACGGCCATCACAAATGAAATAATGAAGGAAGAATTCTTGTGCCCTGCATTTGTGGCAGTGGGTCTGAAAGGAACTGAATAGCCATTATATAATGATATCCTTATTTAAAATATTAATTCCTTTATGGAGAATGACAGGCAGTAATACTTTGAAGGAATAAGCTTCAAAGCACTGTATTTCAGAGGCAGGGAAAGCCAACAGTCTGAGCTCTTTAGTTTTATGTTGAAGATAGATATGAAAGTACAGCAGGCCTACCAATGGTACAGTGCTCTCCGTTCCATCCCTGGCTGCATTCACACTTCCCATCTTTGCAGGTTCCATGTTCCGCACAGTGGGGGTGGCAGGCTCTTTGATTACATGCTGGGCCAGTCCAGCCTTCTTCACAGCGACAACTTCCCCCCATGCAAACCCCATGTGAGCCACAGTCCACTGAGCATATTTCTATATTGAAAGGAGAGGAGACAGAGAAAAAAAGGGAGGGGGGAGAAGCAAAATTAATGAGCAGTGCTACACCTTAAACTTCCATTTGAGAGAGTGAAAAAGCAACATCTTTGGAAATAAAATCATAAGAATTTATGGATGAAATGCAATTTCTGGTATGAAGAATGAATAAATATGGAATTTTAACTTTTTATTTATGCTTGTTTACCCATTACCTTACCTGCTCCCTTACTAAAGTATCTGTAGTATTTTCATCAGGTATGAGTAATTTTATATTCACTTATTTCATTTACAGCTGGAAATATGGGTTCTTATGTCAACTAAAATTTAGTGAATAATTTTAACCGTACCGGGACGATTGTGTTTAACGGTGTCTAATTGCAACAGGAATAAAAAGGACATTCTATGTACATCAACGATTAATAAAGCCATCCTTCAGATTTTAAAACTATTCATTTCTATGATACCTTCCTTTCCCCTTAATTATTAAAAATAATATACTACAGTGAACACATTATCTTGCTTCTGATATGATGACATGTTGGCTAAATAAAAGAGATTGTTCTTTTTCCTTTTCAGTAAATTTGTGCTGTTGACAGCTATGAGTAGCTTAACTTAAATAATAGAAAGACTGTTTAAAAAACAAATTAGCACATCACTGTAGAACACATTCTTTTGTAGTTATTAAGATCCCTAAGGTCAAAGGGGTTCTTGGGCCAAAATCTATGGTTAGATCACCTCCCCCCAAAGAATTTATGAATTTGAGATGTTCATTTAGATTACTGTGGTTTGTCCAGTGTTTTCAAAAGCTTCATTTGAGCAATGCTGGCCTCTGAAAGAAAGACAAATAAGTAAACCCCATAATGAAACGTGAAGCGATTTCTGCCAACCTCCCCCTCACAGAATAAAGTTAGTCTGCTTTTTGTTTGTGTGAGGATTCTGTTCAGTTTTGGTCTTCTCATAAAAGAGAATGAGCTTAACAATAAAAAGCTGAAATTATTTTTTACTGAAATAGAAACTAGAGTTCAACCCTTATTTTTCTTCCCTTAAAAAAATAATTGGAACAGCCTACATATAAAGTAGCTTGTTTCTGGTTTCTTCATTCGCTGGCTATAGTTTCTTTCTTGGACACCATAATTCTTTGTCTTGAAGAGTTATAGAACATTAAATACCACATCAAGGAGCTGTGACATTTCTTATAAGAAACAGTCAGGAATGTTTACAGGAAGAGAGCTGGTGGGGATTTTTTTCCTCCTATGCCACATTTTCTATCTACTTTGAATTAAATTTTTGATTAAGAGATCCAGGATGGTTTGATTAACTTCAGAGCAACATAACATCAGCTCAGCTCCAGGAGAGAAAGGTTTATTTCAGAGGCACCCTTTCTCTTCAATCTAATCAATTTTTCATTAGGGTGAAGGTGTTTATCAGCATTTAGCACACTAGCTTTGAGCAAGGTGCGTCAATCTTTGTAATGAACTTATTAATTAGAGTTAATTCAATTGAAGTGGAATTGGAGGGCTAATTAATGGACAAACTGCTGATGAAGATACGGGAAAGCTCTGTGGCTTTCAAACCTTTAAACTCTCTTTTGGAAATAATTCACTCCTTCTCTTTTAGTAGCTTAACCAAATGTTTCTTTATGGGAAAGAGCCATTCATCTACTGAATTCAGATATCTGAAGGTCATTTTTCTAACTTCAAGAGTGGCAGGTGATAACGGAGTTTTTCTTCAGAAGCAAGTTTAACGATTCATAATTAGACAGTTACAAGGCCTTAATTCACACATAGGATAAATGACCAGATTTCTTGCTTGTTAGTTTTAAGGGTCAAATTCCTTACTTGTGCTAAGAAACAACAGACTTCACGTTTGAGTTCTTCAGAAAATGAACACGTAATACATTTTATTTTGCAACCTTTGTTATATATTGTTATTTCCGAATAAGGTTTCAGTCTATATGTGAACATGGAAGACTGTGCTGGCAGAGCTCAGAAAGAGTTCACTCTGCATTAAATATTTTCTCTTTTCATACTAACTATATCACAGCCATTTTGTATACAGTGAAAACTGTTCATTTTGAAAGTACATATTATATCAACAGATAGTAAACTCCTTAAAGTCAGGGTCTACTTCGTTTTTGCTTTTTTTATCTCCAATACGTAGCCAGCACTCAGTAAATATTGCTTGTTGTTGATAGCATAAATGTAATGACATGAGTGAGAACCATGATTTTTCAACATATAAAATAATGGTCTGAAACTAGAAGCCTTTTTTGTAGCTGATTTAATCTTCTAATTAAGGCTTATATTCGAAATCTATTTTCAGCTCATACCAATTCTCTTTCACAAGTACGGATTAGATTAGTTTTTGTTGTTTTTATTGTAAGTTATTTCCATAAAAAATATTTAGATCCTTCCTCCCAGCTGTGAGTTCACGATGAAATATTACTGGTTCACAAAAAAGGAAAGGTCTCTAGTCCTTAAGATTTATGTACTTTAAAAACTGACCTACTTCTTCTTAGTATGATGTAGTAGTGGAGTAGAGGGCTGGACCCAGGGTCTTCAGGAGCAATGGTTCAGCTCCAATGATTATCAGGGTATGACCTTGGGAAAGTCACTAAGTCCTCTTCATCTGTAAATGGAATTATGCTACTCACCCCACCTAAGGCAAGGCCTGATGTCAGCTGGACAAACCACCAGATATTCTATAAACGGGAGTTACTTTTGCTCATTTCTTTCAACCCCTTCAATATAATTTGGGTAGGGAAAACGTTTAGATGACTTGTGGAGGTGCTAGGTTGAGTAAGATGTGAAGAATTATAGCAAGGGAAAACTGGAAGCAAATTTCAAGATCAAGCAAACATTATATTTTGGCAAATAGGATTAATTTTCTAAGTAGACTGTTCCAAGTAGATCCAGCAATGTGTAATATGAATGTCAGAGGCAGCAAAATAGAGAGGAGCCTCATTGGAGTTAGGAAGGCCAGAGTTCAGGTCCTTCTCTGGCACATACTAGCAGTGTGCCCTTGGGAAGGGGAAAGTGATAGAATAAGCAACTATGTGATACCAGCTGTGTACCAAGCACTGTGCGATGGGCTTTTACAAATATCAGATGATTGGATCCTTCCAACAACTTTGCAAGGTAGGCGATGTCATTATCTTTATTTTACAGTTGAGAAAACTGAAGCAACCAGAGGTTAAATGACTTGCCCAGGATCACACAGTGAGTATATGAGGTCAAATTTGAACTCAGGTCTTCCTGATTCCAGACTCAATACTATTTAGCTGCCTCTGGTGCCATGTGTAAGCTACCCAGCGCTCTCTAATATTAAAAGTTACAGATGAGTTTCCATGCAAGGAATTTCCTATACTGTTAGAAACAGAGGCTGGAACTTGGGGTTTGGTGTAGATCTGCCATTTCATTAGTATGAGGAACTGCTAGGATAAGAGGCTCCCTCTGCTAATGGAGGTTGGCACCTTCTCTACCACCCACGATCTGAGAGTTGCTTAGGACACTGACAAGTTTTTGCTCAGTATATTTTTTTGGCTTCCAGATCAGCTTTCTATCCACTGGAACCATGATGTTTTTCAGACTGAAATATCACAAACAAAATTCATGTATTCATTACCCATCAGTTTAATTGGTCCCTTACACTGTAACATTCCCACCTTCTCTAAGTCCTACTTTCTGCAGAAAGCCTTTCCCAATCCCCCTTAATACCAGTGTCTTCCCCTTGTTAATTATGTTCAGTTTACCCTGACTATAGCTTGTAAGCACTAAGTTGTTTGCATATTGTCTTCCCTATCAGACTGTGATCTCTTGGAGGTTAGGGATGATGTTTCTGTCCTCAAAGCAGTGCCTAGAACACTATAAGCTCCTTTTTTTAATAGGCTCTTAATAAATGCTAGTTTATTGACTGACTGACAGATCTATCTTTATTTTAGGAGGAGAAAATGTATTCACAGCCAACAGAAATGGCTAATTACACACTGTCAACCTTGCTATTATGGACTACATTTACAAAAGCAGTCGGTGAATTTAGAGCAGCACTTAGGACAGTGCCCTGCCCCATGTGGCTACTCTACCAATCCCAGGTGAAGATAATTACAATCTCCCCCCTTCCCTTCACCTCACCCTTTTAGTCTGTCATTCAAGAGCAACCACAATGTTGCTAGCCTCCTACTCCACCAAAACAAAGATCTCACTGCTCTAGACCAACTGGCCTATTTGCTGCCACCTTACTGACCTCTTTTCTTCTGCATTTTGGGTCTGACTTGTCCCTCTGTGTGGATGTATTCAATGTCTCTACAATTCACCAAACCCCATCCCTCCTTCAAGGGCATCATCATCCATACTAGCATCCTTTAACCTGTAACAACCGTTCCAGCTCCTCTGAATTCATATTTATGCATTTGCAAAGTGTGAAGCTGTGGAAGGTTTGGTGATCTCAAGCTCTGCCACTTAATACTTAAATTGTATGGCTTGGGTTTCGGGTAAGTCATCACCATCTCTGGCAATGGTCACTTTCACTCCTGTGATGAAGGAAGTGTTTTGAAAACTTAAAGCACTATATAAATTTTAGCTACTGATGTTGTGGAAAGAGCCTTACAAGAACACATTTTCACACATAATCACTGGGCTGGCTTGTTTTTCTAGGACATTCTTATTTGTTATAAGTGAAGGCTTCTATTAGGAAGAAGTGAGAGTTAGTGGGTAGTGTTAGTGATGTGAAAAAGAACAGTCAATGAAACATTAACAGACTACACAGAAGGGAGAAGGAAGTTCAGAAGGGTACACAGATAGGCAGGATACGTTGTTTCTACTTTGTTAAATTTACTATCACTTAAAAAATACATCAAAGAAGTTCATATTTCATTGAAATTGTTTTTCTTGCTCTCATCTATTGAAATGTTTGTGTATGTGTTGATGGCTGTTCAATTCATAATAAAAAATAAAATTAAGAAAAAAGTTAGATGGTCCAGAATCTGAGTTCTGGTCTGATAATGACTATGTGACCTTAGGCAAACTACTTCATTTCCATGAGCCAATTTCCTCATATGTAATAAAATAACAGAGGGCTACTAGGAGGTGGAATGGATGGAGATGTATTTCTGGAGTCAGAAAGACCCGAATTCAAAAGCAGCTAGTTGTGTAACTCTGGGCAAGTCACTTCATTCTTTTTGCCTCAGTTCCCTTACCTGTCAAATGAGATGGAGAAGGAAATGGCAAACCATTCCACTATCTTTGCCAAGAAAATCCCAAATGGGGTCATGAAGATTTGGATATGACTGAAATAACTGAACAACAACAAAAAATAACAGGGTTGGACTATCTGACCCTAGTCTAGATGGTCTCTTTCTAAATCTATGAGCCTGTGATTCATTCTAGCTGTAATTCAATATCCAGCTCCCTTGGAACACCTTTTTTGTTGATTGTTATCTTGGGTTATTATTTAATTCTTTAAGCATTTAAGCTCTGTCCCTCTGACCAGACTGTAGGTTGCTTGAAATCAGAATCTTAGAGCTCTTCGGCATGGCTTTGGGAAAATGATTTAACTTGTCCTTACCTCAGATACGTCCTCTGTAAAACAAAAGGGCTGGCCTTGATCAAAAATTTATAGATTTAGAATTGGAAGATATCTTTGGGACTCTCAAGTGCAATCCCCTCATTCTATAGCAAGTCACACAAAGAATAAGGATGTGAGACAGGATTCAAACTTGTGTCTTCCTGACTCCAGGATATGCACCTTACCTGATATCCAGCATTGCCTCAAAAATGCCTTGCTTCTCTTTGTGGAAGGTTGGTGCATATGTGTGAAGAGGGGAAAGGGATAGGCGAAGGATAAAAGAGGGACTGGGGACAGGAAAGATGAGAAAAGGGAAGAAATACAAAAAAGAAAAGGAAGCATGACCTCTATCCTTAAGGAGTCCACACAGAGAGCCAAAACTGCTAGAGCTTTCCCTCTGATGTTACCTCCAATTATGTCTATATCTATCTATGTACATGCATAAATATATATATGCACACACACATTTGGGGAATAATTAGATGAAGTCAAGCTATATCTGGCTGTTACTAATTGCTTAGCAAGACAATATTGTAGTATTCATCTTTCTCTCCAAGGCAGGAGGAGTGTTAACCTCTCTCCCATATATATGGGTAGTTCTCTCCTAGAAGGGATGATTTTATATACACATGTTATATTTTATATGCATGTGTATATGTGTGTGTGTGCATATGTATATGTATTGAGTGAAATGAGGATATTGTGAAGACTTTTCATAATAAAAAATATGGGAATATTGTATTTTCCAAAGAAAATTTCTTTTCCATAAGGCTTCTTCCTGGTTACCTGAGTTTCAGGAGTCCAGGGCCTGTGGGCAGACAGCTGGGGCCCCTCCCTCCTCCCTTTCTTCCTTTGTGATAGTGCTCTGGACTGTAGCTGAAACTTGGAAGTTACTCAAATCTCCCCTTTGTTTGTTATACTGCTGCCATATCGACAGTATAAGAGGACAAGCTCTCCTTTCCCATCTCCTCCCTATTTTTACCTTAGTTATAGAATAGCCACATCAGCAGTTAGAGATAAGGAAGTGTGTTGGGATAGGTGAATATTTCTCGGGGTTTGTCTAGTTTTTCGTGCTTAGACTGTAATTCCGCCTCCCAGCCAATGGAGAGGTGGGATAGTGGGGAGGTGGGATTCTCTGTGTTAGGTATATAATGGTGTTCTTATCCTCTGTAAAGTGCCTCCTTCCATCAGATTAACCCCATCCTGGTGGAGACGTGCCCCTTTCTCACAAGAATTGTAACAAATCATTTTGTTCTTATCGAGAAGCCTCTTCATTTATTTAAAATTTTGAGTAAGGGTCTTTCATCCCATACAGGTATGATGCTTTATTCAGTTGTGTCTGATTCTTCATGACCTCATTTGGGATTTTCTTGGCAAAGATACTGGAGTGGTTTGCCTTTTCCTTCTCCAGCTCATTTTACAGATGAGACAAACTGAGGCAAGCAGAGTAAAATGACTTGCCCAGGGTCACACAGCTAGTTAAGTATCTGCCTGCCACACCTCATTCTGCTCCCTCCCCAAACACAGTTCTCATTTTTCAGTTGTATTTCAGTGCACAACCACAAACACACTCATTGTCTCTTCTTCCCAGTGCACTTCCAGACTTGTCTCCCAACTACCCAATGATCAGCACCAGCTGGAGGCCATTTCCTCAAGGCTCCTAAAGGCTGCTGTGGAATCCCCCCTTTGGGGCCTTCTGGGAACCCCCCTTTTCTCCGTTCTACATTCTCAGCTCCACAGGACCCCCATGAACCTTTCAAGGTGTTCAATAAGATCATTAAACTTCATTTTATTCAATTTGTACAACAGAAGCACTAGTAAGACTGCAATATTAGACCAATGGGAGGATTAATTAGACAACGTCTTCTATTTTTTTCTTCCCTCCTAGGTGGGAATTATCCATGTGTGGAAGAGAGCTTAGCTACCCTGTCCTCTTCCCACCTTGGAGAGAAGGGGGAATACTACAATATTCTCTTGCGGAGAAAATGTGGGATGGCCTGAAAACGCCAGATACAGCTTAACTTCATCTAATTCTCCGCCCCTCCCTCCCAAATTTCCCTGGAACACGAGAAAGTTGGGCATGGGATGCTGCACTGTCACCATGTTAATATGGTGACAACTGTCATCCCCCTCTAGCCTCAGGAACGTATCATAGTCATTCCCAGAGCAGCCTATACTAAAGAAAGCTGAATGAACTGTTGGCTAGCTTTGGACTCTGGCATTAGCCAATTGTGGCCTGTTGTCATTTTCATGAAAAACTGGCTAAACCATTTGTGTGAAATTTAGGATCTTTTGAGGAGATCAGAGCAAATATTACAAAGCATAGACTTTTCTACCTATGACAGATGAACTATGCAAAACAGTACTTCCTTATTATATTGATAATTGTTTTCGACAGCAAGGAATATATTTTAAAATTCATAGTATAAGAACATCAGAACATTAAAAAAATAACCCAGTGAAATATTGTAAATTGAGTGAAAAATGAACTCTGAATTTGATCAATATTGCCAAGTTTCTTCCCTGGTGGTGGGGGCTGATAGTGGTGGTGGTATAATTTTCATCATTTGCTCATTACTGGCTCAGAATGTTTTTTTGACCTTATCACTAGATTGAAAATGTTGTTTAACCATTCTTCTCTCCCTACCTTTCACCCCCAAATCTGAATTTTTCTGTACTAGTCATGCTGATCTCTTCACATTATCCAGCTCACACATCCCAGATAAAGCAATATGTCCTTGCCCTCCATGCAGATAGTAAAGGGCAGAGGATTTTTTTTTAAAATTACTATCATTTAGACTCAGAGGGAGAGGAAGCATAGGAAAGGAGAAAGTAGGATTTCTGTCAAGATCTTCTGTCTATGCGTTCATCCTTCGTTGCTGAAGAAGACCATGCCATCAGAGAAGTGATGACATGACTTGCCCTTGACTTTGTTTTGAGTGAGGTAGGGGTATGCAGATCACCAGCTTCACTTCTCCTGAGCCATTTGAGTCCAGTGACCAGATATTCATCAGGATGACTGGAGATGATCCAGGATGAGGCAGTTGGGGGTAAGTGACTTGCTCAAGGTCACTTGGTGTCAAGTGTCAAGTGTCTGAGATGAGATTTGAACTCAGGTCCCCCTGACTCCTGCACTGGTGCTCTATCCACTGCACCACCCAGCTGCCTCTGTCAAGATCCGAGTGAGGGAACAGAGATCTGGCTAGGGTTTAACTTAGCTAGGAGTTACCAAAAGGAGACATTCTAGAGGGTTAGAGCAAAAGGTCCCCAAACCATCTTTTTGTGATATGGAAGGATGGGCAAACTAGAGCAAGGTGAGGGAAACATAGTAGGGGCAGGGAGAAGGGAAACACAGGTACACAGCAGACATTTTATTTCACTAAAGGAATCTTTTGAGTATGACATTTAGTTGCCTACCTCGCCATCTCACTCATAAGATGACAATATCATAAAGGTATATATGGAAATTGGATCTCAGAAGCTATTTAGTACAATCCTTTCATTTTACAGATGATAAGGAAATACGCATTTATATAGCACCTACTATATGCTAGGTACTTTACAAATATTGCCTCAGTTGGTGCTCACAAAAACCCTGGGAGGCAGCTGCTATTATAATCCCACTTTATATTTGAGGAAAGTCAGGCAGATCACATGTGCCCAGTGACTTGCCCAGGATCACATAGCCAGTAAGTGTCTAAGGTTGAATTTGACTCCAGATCCAACGCTTTGTCTACACCACCACCTAGATGCCTCAGAAGTGGAGTGATTTCTCCAAAGTCACAAAAGAATGAAGTGTCAGAGGATGGATTTGAACTCAGGCTTTCTGACTCCAGAATCACTGCTCATTCCACTATACCACACTGCTTTCTTAGCCCTCTATTTATGCCACTGTCAATCTCTACATTATGCACAATAGCTGCATCATTCTGTATGCTGTTCCAGAGTCTCGAAAGCCCTTCCCTCCTGTCAAAATCCTACAAATCGTTCCAAGTCTCCTGTCCCACCTTGTCTAAGAAACCTTTGCTGATTATTTTGTCTTCCAATGTTATCTGACTCCTCTAAACTCCTTCTGCACTTAATGAATCAAAACATCTATCACTTACTTATTATGTTACTTCTCCCATGGATAGGAGAGAGTTCTCCTTATGTGTATCCTTGGATGGCCTCTAATATTCTCATGTACTGAGTAACACATGAGAAAATAAAGAAAATGTAACTGTTAATTTAACAAGGAAAATGCAAAGTCCTTGAGAGTAAGAACTGTTTCTTACACTCCTCATGTACAGGGTGTTCCAAAAGTCTTACTGTCATGGTAAACTATTCAATGTGGTTTCCCATGGTATTAGGCTCTTAGCAGGCAATAAGTAAATAAATACTGGCTAATTAACTAAGTAGGAAGTGCTATTTCAACTATAAACACATTGCCATTATTATTTTTAAAAGATCCTATTTTTTGGAAACATGGAATACAGAGGCATGATGGGAGGTATTTCTCTATACATATGTCATTAGTTAATGTCATGTTTACACTTCTGTTGACAGCTAAAATTATTTGTTTGAACTGAGGTCTCTTTAGTTTACCATTATCATGACTTACCTGTCAGGAAAAGAGAGAATATAGCTGAATTTCACAAGTTAAACAGACTTCCATTTTTTTTTTTTACCAGGGAACATTGGTGACACTCATTTTTTCAATCAAGTGACTCATTTCAATCCAATCAAAGAAACATTTATTAGGAGCTCCTATGTGCAGGGCAGCGAGGTGGTCCAGTGGATAGAGTATCGGGTCTGAAATCAGAAGACTCCTCTTTGGGAGTTCAAATCTGGCCTCAGACACTTACAAGATGTGTACCCTGTTTGCTTCAGTTTCTTCCTCTATAAAATGAGCTGGAGAAGGAAATAGCAAACCCGTCTAGTATCTTTACCAAGAAAACCTCAAATGGGGACATGAAGAGTTGGACAGGACTGAAAAATGACCCAACAGCAACAAAACCGTAAAAACCTACATACAAGGCTCTGTTAGACATTAGAACAAGATGAAAAATCCTATCATTTCTGCTCTAAAGTCCACTATGGGTGATGTGACATATGACAGATATGAAGGAGCATGTGATAAAGGGGAAAGAAAGAGTCCAAGAAAATTGGAGACGGAGAGATAAAATCCAGTTAAATGAATCAGGGAAGGCTTTATGAGGGAGGAGGAAGCCTGGAAGCTATGGTCTGCAAGAAGCAAATTCCTCAGAGCAGGGACTCAGATTCAAATTCAACACACAGTGACAGAATGTCTATGCTATTCATAGCACTGAGAACTGGCCTGGGTAGGGATTCCAGACAATAGTTCTGCTAATAAAGAGCTATCTTCTACAATGACCCTTTCAACACTAAGTCTTCTCCTCATATAGGGATCACAGGATCATGAATTTAGTTCTGAAAGGGACTTAAGAAATCATCTAGTCCAATCCCTTAATATTTCAGATGACTTACTGGATGCTCTGAGAGTTTTAGCACCTGGCCCAAGTTCACACAGATATTAAAGAACAGTGCTGTGATTCAGACCCAAGTATCCTAGTTCTAAAGTTAGTACTATTTACACTAAAACAGTACACAGAAATGAGACTTAAAAACATAACCTGACATCTAATTAACTCTGTTTCTATTTATTTGAATAGTTTCCCACATCTAGATAACATCATTTTATTTTCATAAAAAATCCTTTTTTTTCAAGAGTTGCCAAAATTTTTTTTGAGTTCAAAATATTAAACTATTCTAGGTCCTTTAGTCATATGGGAGACATGTCAGAATATGGAGCACTCTGTTGACAATGAAGGAATGGTCCTTACCATTTGAGCAATCTGGGCCAGTCCAGTTTGGGTCACAAGTACAGGTGCCGCTTTCTTGAAGGTATGTTCCATGCCCAGAGCACTGATCTGGACACATAGTCTTCAACATCTCACAGTTGTTTCCACCCCATCCTGGGTTGCAATGACATTCTCCATGGATACACACCCCATGATTAGAGCAACCAGGGTCTAAACAGTCAGCTGTAAAGAAAGGAGAATAATTTCATTAAATAAATCTAGAATGTATAAGAACATCCATCCATCCATCCATCTTTCATCAAGAATTTTTAAATCTATTATGTGCCAAGAGATTCTAAAGATATAAAGACAATATTAAAAGTTCCTGTCCTTGAAGAGAATACATTCTACCAGGACAGTCAACCTGTATATGTAAGAATTATATGCAAAATAGACACTAATTTTGTAGGGGAACTTCCTAGCACTCTGAGGAGTGAGTAGGGGAGAGAGCAGGAAAAACTTCATTGGCCTTTGAGGTAGGTCTTAAAAGAGGGGAGAGTGTAATCCTGGTATCAGGGATGATCAAAGCAAAGGCAAAAAAGAGAGGAAATGGATTTATGTGTTCTGTGTGAGGGACCAGGAAGAAAGTTCAGAATAACTGGATCAGTGAGTGCTGGCTGGGGAAGAATGTGTAATAAACTAGAAGGTGGAAAAGTAGGCTGGGGTCTTGTTCAGAACAAGAGCTCAGTTTCATTTACAGTCAGTCACATATTGGGTGTCCTGATGGCAACTGCACAGCAACCAAAATATGTTGACAAACTCAAAAAGAAGCCATTGTTAGTGTCTGGAAGAGTTGTATAGCAAAGCAAGGGATATCCTCGATAAGAGGCACCAGTCTCAAAGCCATTCAGATAACTGAGAATCTTGCAAGGATTTGTAATTTTCCTGAATTATACTGAGATGCACTTGAGATTTCAGACTTTTGCTCTCTCTTCCACCTAATCAGAAAGGAATAAGTATTGGATTCTCTGCTACAATCAGTATCCATTGACCTAATCCAGTAAGATGGAGTTCTGACAGCTGTGTAGGACCCTCAACCTGTTTGAGAAATAAATGAGTTGCGTATTCTCTCACCTTCCTAATTCACTTTAATGTACTTTAGATGATGAGATTTAATTTAGCAATTTGACTCAATAAAACTTTACACTTGTAGGGTCAATGGTCTGAAAATTTAATTCCAGAGGCTTAATTGTATTACTTTGTATGTGCAGATCAATAAAATCAATTTGATTGAAGAAGGAAAATGGTGCTTTTTCCTCTTAAAAATATTTTAAAATTCAACAATGTTCTATGTTGTGGCATCATAAATGTCATCATCGTATACAGCTCTGGAAGTCAAAAATTTTGTGTCGCTTCACGTTACATAGGAAAATCAGCCTGGATGTTATAAATGCCAAAATGCTACATCAGAACGGAAGAATAAAATGGGAGTTATTTCTTTTGAGATGTGAAAAAAATCAAGACATGTCTGGTCTCCTTTTTTTTTAAGTTAGTGGAAAAAATTATCATTTAAAAAATTTATGGTCTCATACTAATCTGACATTTGATCTGTATGGTCCTTTTGGTTATTTTTTTGGAGGATACAGAACCATAACTTCATTGATATAGAGGACTATACCATAGAACTTCCTCTACCAGTGAAGAATGACACCTCCTCTCTAACCCATAGTCTTAGAAAGTTACTTTGAATGCTTTAAAGGAATGGCAATCAAAACAACTTCTATAACATTGTGCTTCAGAAATTCCAGAAAAAGCACAAAATCTCAAAGCTGGTTGGAATGGAAAAAGATTCCCCCCTCCCCAAATATTGGGTGGTCCAAAAGGATAAACCCTCAACTAAGAAGTCTTTGGTGTAATAGATTTCTTTATGAGGATACAATAGACATTTGTATATATGTACATGTTTACCTTCTTCACAGTTTTCCCCTTTGTATCCTGAGTTGCAAGTACAAGAGCCCATAATACAAATCCCACGACCCCCACACTGAGGGTCAATACACTGGGTGGTGGGCACATCACACTCAGTACCCTTCCAGCCGCTGAAGCAGAGACAACGTCCTTTGGAGTACTGCCCATTTCCACTACACAACACTGGACAGGCCGCTGTAAAATAGAACATGACAGTGGAATTAACAGCCATCTTTCTCATCAGCCTTGGGAAAGAAAAAACATTTCTAGAACACGCCACATGGCAGTTTCTCTTCCTCCCGTGAAGTGACATTCTAGACTCCTTGTATTCTTGTGGCAGATTTGTATTTACTTAAGAAAGGAATTTGACTAAACACATACCTCTTGAACAATCGGGGCCCAGAAATCCTGGAAAACAATGGCATGTCCCAGAAACACATTCTCCGTTTCCATGGCAATTCCGGGGGCATTCGACCACAGACTCTGAGGAAAGAAAGAAAGAAAACTCGTATAGGCTACCTCCCACCACAATGCCGAGTAGATTCTACAACTCGGCTCAGTTTCAGGTACATGCCAAAGTGGCTGGTTTGTTCAACAACTTTTTTTTTTAAAGTAATCTCTACTTGTAGTGGATTTTTGGAACAGGCAAAATAGTAGAGCAAAAATTTTTCAATTAAATGAAAATTTTAAAACGTTCATTTAAGGTAATCTGCTTCCTTTTATTTCTTGGCAAGTGAGTATCACAATTTATTTTTCATATGTTCATGACGAAAAAAAAATAAAACATATTTCTCGCCTTTTAGCCATGATTTGAAATGGTGGGAATTAATGGCAATAACAAAAATTTGTTAAAACATTCTCTCCACCCCATCCCCACTCCTAACCCCAAACTGCTCCTTAGGTTGTAGCTTTGCAGAAATTCTTTAACGAAAACTGTTCTTACCTATAACGATGGTATTAAAAGACACCTGCTCTACATTTTTCCCATCATTATAAAAAGCCAGATGCCAGATTCCAGAATCCAGATACTGGATGAAACCAGCCTCGTGAAGACTGACAGATCTTGTCTGTCGACCAGCTCTTTCTGAATCAAGAAGGTTGCGTTGTTCTCTCGCGATTAGCCTACTGCCATCCAAGAGCTCCACAAAGTCATACTGTAGGAGAAAGTGAAGCTCATTAGTATCCAGCAATTATAAATTTTTTTAACCTTTCCCTAATCAGTACAATGTTGGAAGAAAGTTTCAGGCAGATAGCTCACTCCAAAGACCAAAAGCCCATGTATGTCCACAAGGGCAATGATTTCCCCTGGGATACTGTGCTGAAGACAGGAAAGTGCTCATGCCCTCATATGACCTCATAGCCCCTATTCCTCCAATTCTATGCTCATCTTTTTTTTTTAATATTAAGACCCATAAAGCACTTTACATGTACCTTCATATTTGAGCCTCAAAGCCTTCCTACGAAGCAGATACTAAAACCCTCATTTTCCTGATAGGAAAACTGGGGTTGACAGAAGTTAGATCAAGTGCTAGATGTGAAGTCTAATGGGACCTTAGAGTTTCATTTGGTCCAACTCCCTTCATGTACATGTCTGGCCCACTTCTTGATGGTAAGATTCTCGTGGGCAGAGTCAATGTTTCTGTGTTAGCACCTAGAGCAGTGCTTTATATCTATCAAGCATTTCACATGTAGGAAGACTCAGGTTCAGATAATTCCCATGTGACCCTGGGCAATTTTATTTAACCTAACTGCCACATTTTCCTCATCTGTAAAATGGTGTGAGGATGAGGTGAGATATTATTTGTAATGCAGTTTGCAAACCTTAAAGCACTTATACCAGTGTTACTGTTGTGGTTATAATTAGTTGGATAAAGGATGGATAAATTTTCATTGTGATTAAACCATACAGATATGTGTGTATGCACATACACACATATGTGTATATATGTATTTTTTTCTTGTAGGACAGCAGATTCGCTACTGCTACTGAATTCTAAAACTATTTTCTTACCAATTAATTAATCAACAAGCATTAAGTGATTACTCTGTGCCACACTCTATGGGGATACAAAGAAAAAGCAAAAATGGTCCTTTGTCTTCAAATAGTTTACATTCTTAAGGAATGTAAATAATCACAAAGTTTCAGAGTTTGAGGGAACGTTGAGAGCCATTTCAGCCCAATTAATATCTATCCCTCAGATACCCATTATACTATACCTGATGAATGGTCAGTTGCCTTCTCTTTGAAGTGAGGGATACCTAATCATCTCCCAAGGCAGTCTATACCACTTTTTGGATAGTTTTACTTTTTAGGAAATTTTTCTTGACAAACCTATTTTTTCTCTGCATTTTCTACCAATTGCTCCTGATCTCGAAAATGAACCAAGTTTACTCCTTTTTCTACATTACAGAAGGAATGGAGTTAAGGGAGATGGCCATCTTGTCTTCTGTCAAATGTTCCAAGTCCAACATCCTTAATTTTAGTTAGACCAGCAGATGCTCTGTCAAGACTTTCCACAGTCTTATGATTCTGATGTTTATCACACAATTCTCAAATTCTTCACAATTACATCTTTCCTTCTCTGTCTCTTAGAATTCCTAGAATCATTAGAGACCCACCTCCTACATGTGCCTCTCTCCTGATCATCCCAGCTGCTCCTCCTTCCCATCCCATCCTCCTCCACCTTCAAATTCCCTCGGAATTACTTAGTCAATATTTTGTATTATTTACACATGTACATGTTGAATGTAAGCACCTTGAGGCCCGGGACTGTTCCATTTTGTCTTATCCATTACTACAATGTCTGGCACAAAATAGGCACCTGACAAATGATTATTGTAAATGACAAGTATAACAATAAAAAATCACCATAATAACAAGCTATCTATATGCTACTGGTAAAAAGCACACCCGCTGGAAAATTAAACCAACTGACAGGGCTGGAGCACATGCAATAACACCAACTCTCTCGAATAAGTATTTGTGAACAGTCAATTATCATTCAATTTAATGTATCGTTAAGAACAGTTATAAGCGTCCAAGGCTGGATACGTTTAACTGCTGAATTCTACTGAAATTAGGAACCAAAAGATTTCACTTTGCAAATCCTATGAATTTAGGTAATAGCTGTGTGGTTAAAATCGAGCACAGAGAGGAGACCCGTAAAAGGAAGTAATAGACAATTTAAGGAAGGACAATTCAATTTTAAAGGCAGTTTGTAATAGCTAAGGGTATTCAGTTTTCATAGTTTAGTTTGCTAATTATCCTGAGGCTTGGATTTGGAATGTAAGGTGAATTAATACAAAGAAGGACGGAAGAAAACAAGCATTTATTAAGTGACTACTAAGTTCCCAGGGTGCTATGCTTAGCCTTTTGCAAATATTATCTCATTTAATTCTAACTCTGTGAGATAGGTGCTATTTTACAAATGAGGAAGCAAAGGGAGGTTAAATGACTTGCCCAGGGTCACAAAGCTAACCAATGTCTGGGGTTGGACTTGAACTCAGGTCTCCATGACTACAGGCCCAGGGCTCTTACCTCCTGAACCTCCTAGTTTTCTTTCTCTCTGTCTCTTTCTACATGTATATTTCCACTTCTCATATATTTTAGAGATTTATCAAATAGGATTTTATCCAAAATCTACTGGGTAGTGAATTGGGCCATTAAAAAAAACCTTCAGTGTCCAGCCCAGTACCTGGCATATAATGAATGGTTGTTAATTAGGTGAATGAAATTGGGATACAATCAGTTTATGGGCTCTGAGTGTAGGTGATTGTTAATATTGGTATCAACCTTGGAAAAAAAATAGCTCCTTGTGCTGTACAAAACTCTGCTACTGGATAAAAATTAAGGTACATTTAAGTTTTCTTATATCTATAAAGAATTTGAAAAATGCTGCTGTAAAGAAGAGGTGACATGACCTAGTACCAAGAATGCTGATCTTAAGAGGCTGAAGATCTGAGTTCAGATCCTGGTTCTGACAATGACCAACTACAGGAACCTGTGCAAGACTTTTGAGTTCTGTGGGCCTCAGTTTCCTCATTTCTAAAGTGAGATCTTTGCACCACCTACCTCACATGAATGTTGTGAAGATTGAATGATGAGAAACGCACGGAAAGTGCTTTGTCAACCTTAACTATACAAGTGTCAGGTGTTATGAAGAGTGTAGAGGAAGCTGGCCTTGGGAGTGAAAGTATCTGAACTCAGATTTAACCTTTGACAAAGACTGACCGTGTAACAAACCATTCAGCCTCTCAGTGTCCTATGCAAATCTTAATTAATCCATCAATCAATGAACAAGCATTTATTAAGCCAAGCAATGTGTCCAAGATAGGACAGGGATAGGAGCTCCCTCACCTGGGGACTCTACCACTGCAGGTCAGCACCCTACTCTCAAATTATAGGCTTAGAAAATCATTTAGAGCACTTACTGAGTGGTTAAGTGACTAGTTCAGGGTTATAAAGCAAAGGCAAAAATTAAACTTTCTGTCTTCAAGGACTTACACTCCTTAGTAATTTGTAGATACTACTACTACCACTATAATACCACTACTACCACCACAACCACTACTACACACAATATATATGTATATATGCATATACACACATGTATATACACATATGTATGTACACACATGTGTATGTATTGTATTTGTGTGTGATGTGTGCATGTGTGTGTATGTAAAGTGCATGCATACACACACACACACATTTCCAGGAGCTGGAGAGACAGAGGCAAGGACATAATGCCTGAAGTAGAAGCAAGATCCAAACAGCGGCAGGCAGGAAACAAGGGGTTTATGTAGAAAAGAGAAGGATGTTTGTTTGTGATGCCTGCTGGCCTCACTGCCTCATGTTTCTTTTGAGATCAGCAGCCTGGCCTCCAAACTCCACCCTTGCCTGAATTTCCTTCAGCTGGAGAGTTCCCACCGCTGGATAAACCTGTAGGTTCTAGTTAACCCTGCTCCTCTCCCCAATCCCTGGTCCCCAGTGATCTTCAGGTAGATTCTATATAGCAGCGCATCATGCACAGCCCAGAGTTACAAAGTAGGAAATAATTCAGTTGCTTTAGGAAAACCCACCCAGTATTCCCAGCATTCAAAGATTTAAATATTTACTTTGCAGGTAAAAGAGAAGCAAAAAATTATATATAATATCTAATGTTTTTCTTTGCATGAAGATTCCATTTTTCTTATCATGTAACACAGTTTCAGAAAACAAATGGAAACCAATTCTGAACTACCATGCGGTTGCTTATTATCATTCCTGAAAGAAGGGCATAAAAATGTTATTCAAATTATGTCCAAAGTTAAAAAGATTCTATTTACTCATATACTCTAAATCACCTTGACAAATCTCCACTAAAAGTAATTAATTTCAATGGAAAAAGCATGTCTGATTCGATTCCAGGACTGCTGACCTTAAAGTATAAAAATAGTTATGTCCCCTGCACTTCTGATTTTCCTCCTAACAGGACTTACAGAGCTTCATTTATATCTGGATGATTCTTAATTTCCAGTTTCATGTTCTTTGCCATTTCTGTGCCTATCTGAGGGGGTCTGCTATTTTCAACATCTTGTCCCTTAGGTTTCTTTCTGTTCATGTGCACCTGGACTGACTTCCTTACTAGACTTTTCTTAACGAACCAACCTTTTATTTAATCTTTACAATAACCGTGGGCAATACATGATATCTTTACACCTGATGAGGAAAGGCGAATGAGACTAAGTGAATTTCTCCTAGGATCACATAGCTAGAAATGATCTGAGGCTAAATTTGAACTCAGCTCTTCCTGACTCCAGGTTCAGTGCTTTCTAACTATTACATGACTTACCTGCCTCTCATCACTGGCCTTTTCCCACTATTATCTACTTGAGGCCACAATAGCAGGCCATTAACTTGTCTCTCTTTTCTTAATGGTAAAGCTTAAGAATTTTTACTTTTAGAGTGTAAAACACTGACTTCATTATGTATTTTTGTTTTTTGAGTCCCAGCTTCCATTGAGGTATCCTTGATAAAAATATGAAAAGGAAACAGGTGGCTTTCCCAAATGATTTGAGACAGATGACATCTCCATGAAAAGAGGACGGAACCAAAGACTGCTCTGTGTTTTTACTGTTAATTGACCATTTTTAAAAAATTGACTCAGCAAAGTAAAATGGAACCTTAAAGGCTTTCTTCCCCTGAGGTACCTTTCACACATCTATAAATGAAATTACTTGATAGACCCAATTTTGGAGACAACTTTATTCAGCGACCCCTTAATTAGCCACACAAAGTCAGGCATACAGCAGGGAAACCAAGGTGTCTCTAGTAAGAGGCATGTCCTGCACAGGATTCAAAGGGAAAAGGGGCTCCCTACAGATCAAATTCATGAACTTATCTAAAAAAATATTTCAATATAGTGGGTTTCCTTTGCAGTATTATTTTATGCATTTCAAAACATTCTGAGGAAGGGATCCATAGGCTTCACCACAGGCAGCTAGGTGGCACCATAGTGCACAGAGAGCTGGACCTAGAGTCTGGAAGACATAGGTTCAAATATGGCCCTAGACATCTACTAGCTTTGTTACATAGGGAAAAGTCACTTAATCTTTGTCTGCCTCAGTTTTCTCAAATATTAAATAAGGATTTTTCCCTATTATTAATAACACCTACCCCATTAGGTTGTTATGGGGATCAAATGAGATATTTTCAATGGTGTCTGTCACACAGTAGGTACTTAATAAATGTTTATTCTCTCTCCTACTTTCATCCTCATCTCTCTTCTCCAGTCTGCCAAAGAGATTTATGGCACCAAAAAGGTTAAGAACTCTTGCTATAGATGATGAAGCTTTCCAGATTTTCCTGATGGCATTAAGACCCTGAACAGTACAAGACCTCCTCAAGAAAATTTACACACATTGCTTAAGAATGTCCCAATAATCCAAATAGGAAAAAACATAGATGAAGTGTGCCTGTTGACTGATCATGACATATAATTAGATAATCAATACTCTTTGTCTATCTCTCAGTCCATTTAAACTTGAAAAGGCACTGCAGATGGGCAATAAACTGGGCCTAGAATTAGAAATGAGGAAGAAACTGGGCTGGATTTTATTTGGAAAATTATCACTCTCAACAATCCCTGGAGAGTCTTGGACATAAAACCCATCATTTTAATATCAACATTTTCCCAATTCCATTAGGAATCAGGGACCACTAGACTCTTCAAAGAACCCAAAGGGCAACGGAGAGACCTATAGTAAACTGGCTTCAGCATGTTATCAACAATGACTGTTCACAAGAAAGCAGAGGAACAGATAACCGGATGATGTATAATCAGGAAAGAAGATGGGCATATATAGCAAGAGAGAGGGATAGCAGAAAGATATTTCAAGAGCTTTAAATATCTTTGGAATGTTAAAAGATCCAAGGGAGAACTTCTAACATATATAGATCCCCCCTGGAAGATTTATGGGAGGAAAGAATATAAGCTCTTGTCATTTTCATCTTTGTATTCTCAACTCCTTGAACAGTTCCTGGAACATAATAAACGCTTGCTGATCAGCTAACAGAGAGAATGCCTACATCAGTGAGAGCACAGGCCCGTGAAAGTATTGATATATTGTGTCTCATTCATAAACTTGAGTTGAACTCAATTTTTGGATCCTTATTTTAATTTGTATCTAGATACAACAAGTTACAGTGCAAAAGAATGGACACTGGGATTCTAGTCCTGGCTCTATCACTAACTCCTTATGGAACCTTGAATAAATTACTCAATTTATTTAAACCTCAAATTTCTCATCTATAAAAGGACAGGGTTGAATTACTTGGCTCCCCTCAACTCTGCCCTCCTATGACATTATCAGACTATGATAGAACCATTTTCTTAACATTGAAATCACAAATCCAACACTGGACAAAGGACTCAACCCTTGACAAAGAATATATATACTTTTTAAACCCCTTGTACAATATGGCTTTAGTTAGAGATGAGTAGATTTGTATGGATTAGGGGTCTCAGATTGCAAAAACATTTTATTGCAATTTTCTGATGAGACAGACTAAGTTTATTGCATCGGTGACTTAAATCTTCTTATTCCTTTGTTTTTCTTATTTTCAGTTTCTCTTTGGGGCTGCATGCTCATTGTCAGACTCAGTTTAGCAGTAGATTTTGGGGAAGTTGTAGAAAATGCATTTGGTTATCTAAATGGTGAGTATCAAGACAATTTTCACACTTTGACAAATTCCACTGCATTTTCACCATAAACAGAGCCTGCTCTCTAACACAAACAGCCTGTCTCGAGTTTGCTTTGAGGAGGTTGACTTACTGAAAGGACTTTTCATTGTGCCCTCCTACAAAAGCAGCAAGAATTACAAAGAGAGTCTTACAGGGACATTCCAGGGTAGTTCAAGTCAAATTAATTTCAAATATGGGGTTTTATAAGGTTTGAGTGTTCTTGAAACATAGAGATGGAAAAGTTTTAATCATGTGCTTTTGTCCTTGTTGATTTAAGTATTTGTTGATGTGATTTTCACAATTTCCATGGCCATATAATTAAATGTACCTTTTATTAGACAATCTGCAGAGGATCTTTTCTAATGTGTCTTTTTAAATAAACTTTTTTTTAAGGATAAAGTTTTAAAAAATGTGATGTAATGTGCATGATTTTGCTTTATAAGTCACTAATGACATCTTAACTACTAAGTCCAGTAGCCCTTTTTCATTATTCATCTTCCTTGACCTTTCTGCAGCACCAAACAGTGTTCTTGCCCTTCTCCTTGTTGCTTTCTCCTCCTTTGGTTTCTACGGGCTTTCCTGATTCTTCTCTTATCTTTTGGACTGGCTGTTCTTCAGTCCCTGGCTAACTATCCTCCATCTTATCCCAAAGTTTCCTTCATGTTCTCTTCACTCATACAAGTTCAGATATCTTAAATCCAAAATCAATCAACCTTATCAGTCTATCTATCCATCCATCCATCTATTTAGGTTTAATCTTTACCCTGAGCACAGAAACCTCACCTTCAGCCACATGTTAGTCCAAGGTAATGTCCCATTGTCATTTCAAACTCATTTTGTCCAAAACTGAACTCATCATAGAATTATTCTACATAAAACCTGAGATACTACCTAGTACAACATTCTCATCTGATACAGGAAGAAACTCATCTTTACTCTTAAATCTGCCTTTCCTCCCAACTCCCCTGTCTTTTTTGAAAGCAACATCATTTTCCTAGTCACTCAGGCTAAAAATTTCAGTCATCCTTGACTCTTTCTCATTCTTTCCTATCTCATGTGCAATTAACTGCTTTTTGATTTTATTTTGGTAAGATCTCTCACATTTGCTTCACACAGTGTGAATTCAATAGCTTCTTGTCATTTCAGGCCTTTCAAAATGTGGCTTCCATCTATCATTCTAGTTTGATTTTGCTCTGATGTCCTTCACAATGATTCATATTCAGTTAAATTAAAGCACCATATGTCTCCCAAACTCAACTTGCCACCTCCGCCTTTCATACATTCACAAAGGTCATCCTTATCTCCTGGAATGTGCTTCTTATTCCTTTGCCTATGGGACTATTTCTTTTCCTTTAAGGTTTAACTCAGTTACCAGTCATCCTAATAACCCTTCCCCAAATCCTCCAGCTGAAAGTATTCTCAAAGTTTTCTGAAGTGCTTTGTCTAGATCTTTCCATTGCATCAAGTATGCCCTAACTTATACATACCTATATACATGTCATTTTTTTTAACAGAAGAATGTAAGGATTTAAGTTAGTTGTAGGCAGGAAATATGTCATTTTTTCCTATTTGCATGCCTAACACATTGCCTTGTATAGAGTAGTCATTAATAAAATTTATTGAATTGAATTACATTTTTATATTGTGCAAAGTATTGAAAAAAATTGAAAAAAATAAACTACACATAGTATACACAATTCTCTATTGCTCTTTTATATGCTAAGCTAAAAAGAAAATAGGTTCCCTAAATAAGGAAACTTAATTGCTTAATATTGTCTTTGATGGCCATCAAAAAGCCCTTCTGCTTGCAGCTTGACAAAATTTCCCATTTTGAGACCCTCTGTCTACTTGAGAAATAACTGCCCTTGGAAAATAGCTTTGCCTCAATTTTATATTTTAAATATAGGTAATTTTTATTTTCAGACATAAAAACACATGGCTAATTTTCTGCCCTAACTTTTTAACATATGTATCACAAACGTAATTATGATGACTATGGAATAGATGCCCTGTGAAGTGGTAAGTTTCTTGTAGCAGAAGGGTAGGGATTAAATGTCAGGGATGGGCTTAAAGCTTTATTGTATTACCAAGAGGCTGAATGAAGTAAGGTCCTTTTGATGCTAACATTAAAGGAATATATACTCTTAGGATAGTCGAATTTAGGATCACAAATTAGAGCTAGAAAGGACCTCAGAGGCCATTTATTTTAATCTCCTTTTTCTACAGAAGGGCAAGCTGAAGCCCAGGGAGGTTAAGTAATCTGACTAAAGTCACATTGATATTAAATGCCAAAGGCAGGATATGAACCCAGGTCTTCTTACTCCTTAAACAATATATGAATGAGGTTTCATTTGCTTCTCTATAGAGTCTGTTGCTTTTTCATGATTTATTTCTTCTTGGATGTAACAGTCCAATTGGAAGCAATGGCATGAATTGATGATTTGGACAACTATCAAATTTTAGGAACCGAACTGATAAAATTCCCAAAACTACAGTTTTCAGTCTATTTATTAACAGACATAAGTGTCACAATTAGAGGATAAATATGTAACATATTTAAGAGGATAAATCAAGATAGGAAATAATTCACTAATTTGTCAATTTAACATCTATATATGTAACATATATCATAATAATATACAATAAAAATATATTTAACATCCCAATCACCTTACCATTAGTTTGGCTGAGAAAAGACCCTTGGTGTCTGAGTTAGGAAACTTGGGTTCAGATTCTAGTTGTGACTCTTATTAGTTGTGTGACCTTAGACATATAATTTCCTGTCTCAGAGTCTCAGGGGGACCTAAATAATACTTGCATTCCCTTCCTCACAGGGATATAGTAACACAAGTTCTTTACAAATTTTAAGGCTGGTTACAAAGTTCTCACTATTATTATTTGTTTAAACATTTAACCACATGGTCAAGTTATTCTTAACCTGGATTAGTTCACCTTCATATTTTCCTACACCTGTATTTATGAAAATGATAAGATCAAGATCAGAAGAAAATGCTTTTCCAGAAGAAAGCAGATGCAATAATCTCACATGAAAGAAAACAGAAGACAATGTGACCTTCATTCACAATTTCCCCCAGTGTCATAGATCAATAAAAAAGGGGCAGTCTGACATATGGCTGAAGTCAGGAAGCTTTAAAAAAAAATGCAAATTGGCAGTTTTCATCTTACTGACCACGATAGGTAAGCTCCTCTTACCTGGGTATGGGAAGGCGGCAAGCCTTTGCGGCCATATACTCCGATCAGTGCATCCTTCTGGAGGGAGATATTGAATTTAAGAAACTGTGGCTGATCAATAAAGAGCTGTGATCTCCAGAAAATCCCCGGAGGAACCTCTTGAATCGCTCTTCGGCCAATATCAAGTTCTCCTGAATCTATGGTGTTATTTTCTTGAGCAAATCCACCTAATTTTCCTGTGTGTAAAGGTACCCATAGGGGGATGAGAGAGAAACAAATGAATGAATTATTAATGAAGTCACTTTTAAAAGGGCTTTTTCTTTTGAAAACTAAGACCCTCTAGTAATTCACATTCTTACTACATCTCAGATGCTCCTGAGGATGCTCAGTTTAAAGTCTCATGCTTGTGTTGATTATTTCAGTTTGTTGCTCCCATTTCAGTGCATTCCTTGAGATCTTAAGTCAGAATCCTTTGACTTTCCCCAAGACATGCCTATTACTGAAGCTGCTTTCACAGCTACCCTCATTCCTGATCACTATAAACATAATTATCTTACAAAGTATAAATCTTGTTCTTTCTTAGGAAGGATTAACTCTGGTACTAATCAGTTGTTCTAAACGTGCCGTCACATGAGAGAGTGTAAATTGAGGGGAAATGGATTATTCAGCCTCTTAAAGCAACCTGTAAGTAAACAGTAACAAAAGCAACCAATGGCACTGATATGAGCAGTTTTCTCAGAATTACATATTAGGGTGAGAGAAGAATCAGATATAGAAATGAAGAAAGGGAAGGATAATAAATAGAGGTGTAAGTTTCCACAGATATACATTTTGGAAAGAGGTAGCAAAACTTAGCCTCCTCTGGGCATCCCTTCTCCCAAACTTTATGCTTAAGTGGTTTTTCTTAATGCATTACCCACCCACCTTCAACTGTCAGGGAATGAACAATGACTGACTATCCTGTTCCTTAAAACTGTCATTCTTTCAGTATGACTTTTCCACCTCCCTGCAGGTAAAAGGTAACCTCCTGGATGGCAGTGATTATAACCATTTTTAATGGTTTTTTTGGATGGGGGGCATAGGGGTTTTTGTATCTCCAGTGCCTACAGCTGTTTTGACTCGGACGCCCACCACTGAAGATACAAAGACCAAAAAATAACCAAAAAAAGTAACCAAAAAAAATACTTCCAAGCCCTCTGAGAGCTTACATCATATTATCAAAAAAGGGGAAATATAATTTTTAGGCTCTATTTTTTGGTCATGGCTTTCAGGCAGTTCAGTGACTCTTATATTACCTCTCCTTGATCTGTTTTCAAGGTCAGTTGTATTCACTAAGAGATACCTTATATTTTCTTCCATTTTTTCAGTCTTTTGACTTTTTTCCCCAGTATTTTTTGATCATTAGCATTTATTTGATCAATTCTAATTTTCAGAGAGTAATTTTTCTTGGGTAAGGTTTTGTGCCTTTTGTTCTGAGCCATTGTCTTGCCATATCTTTCTTTCATAGCTCTCATTTCTTTTCTCATATTTTCCTCTACCACTTTCATTTGTTTTTTTAAAATGACTTTTTAGCCCAAAAAAACAATTACTTTGTCTCATCTAGGAATTCTAGTTGGACTTGTAAGCAAGCTGAATTTTATTTTGAGGCTTTGCTTGAAGAGGTTTTGGAGTTAGCCTCTTCTTTTGGATTTGTATCTTGAACTTCTCTGTGACTGTAATATAATTTTATAGTGAGATTTTTTTTTTTGTTTGCTTGGTCTCCTACTTGCGACTTTATTTTAGGGCTAGGCTCTACACATTTCTGGGGAGAATGTCTGGACTGAGCTTAAGTCCACAAAAGTTCTTCTGATGCTTTCATGGAATTACTTCATGAGTTATTCCAGAACCTCAGCCTGGGGACCTGTTTGCAGTGATCCCAAAATAATGTGATCTAGATTTGGGTCTGGTGGTTTGTCCCTTGTTGGGCATCCTAGGATTAAACCATTGGAAAGGGTGGCAGTTTCAGAATGACTTGAACTACAAGGCATTCCTGCCCTGGTTATTTAGCTGCAAGTTTGAATCTGGGCTAGAGGTTAGAACTGAGTCAATCACTGCTCTTCACAGCAAGTGTGAGCTGCAAGCATTGATCTCTATCACTCCTGGCTGTAGTCCACTCTGAATATATGACCCAGGACTGGGTAGCTGGGGACAGAGCAGCCACATGGCATTGGTTACTACACCCTGCATGCCTGGGATCTCTTTCTGCCCTGTGCTTCCTTTCTCCATTCACAGTCTCTATACTTTTTCCACCCCTTGGTTCTATAATGCTCGGGGCTCCTGGCCCCTCTCAATCCCCTGTGTCTGCAGATCATCTCTCTATCTCCATCTCTCTTTGCTCAACTGGGGTGGAAAAATGCCTTACTGTTGATATATTTTTTTTGGATTTTTCAATCAGAATTTGATCTAACAGGGTTTCCCGCTGTGTGGAGGGAAGTGTGGTGAAGTCTTTGGCTGTGTTCTTTCCAGCTTCTCAGTTACCCTGGTTCCGCCCTCTGGACTACATGATTTCTAAGTCCAACTCTAACATTCTAGGATTCTACAGTAACAACCTCTTTTTCACTTTTCATTTTGAATTACATTTAATAAATATTAGAAGTCCACTAGAGGTAAGAAACTGGGCTAAATATTAAGGGTCAAAGGTGAAGTAGGTACAACCCCTATCCTCAAGGGGTTTTAAATCTGCAGGTCATTCACTTGATGCACTAAATGTGCTCAACATGAATAAACAAACCTAGGCAAGTTTTTGTGGGCTATCTGGTATGTTTCTGGACCAATCTTTGTTGTAGAGTATCATGGAGATTAGGAAAGTCAACCTGCTCCCTTCTCCAAATCACAAAATATATTCCAAAGTCAAACCACAGGAAAACATACAACAACTTGACTGAATGGGGGGGTCATTACTATTGGCCCCTGGAAAGACAGGGAAGGGCCAATGGAAATGTTCCCCCTGAATTTTCTGGCGTATGATCTATGCACACTTTTGAGTCAAAAAGAAATAATTTTTATATTATTTGCTATTTGGGAACATCCAAAACAATGCTTATCCTCCTTAATTCAGATTATCAACATGTGATGATTCTTTGGATTACCTCCAGAAATGAAATAGATAATACCTGATCAGACAGTGACCTCCTACAGATCACACCCACTGGAGTGAATCAATTGAATCTGAATTAAGCTTGTTTTTACCATGACTATTTTAAAAGACAGGTTCATTCTGTCATTAGAATTCATAATTACAAGGGAAGGAAGAGAGACACTGTACAATTTTCATTTCCTTCAATGCCCTAAACCCAGCAGTTTAGATTAGTTCACCTTGTATGAAGCCTTCAGGTCTGAACTTCAGGGGGCTGTGGTATTGCTGAGGAGGGTTCTTGTCTTGGTAAATCCCTTCTCACTCAGAACTAACAGCTTGACACTACTGATCTTTAAGTCACAGTGCTTTAATTTGGTCAAACCAGGTGTGGTAGTTGAGCTTAGCCTTCTGAATGCTCTCTATTGATTGTAAACACACCTGGAAGTCAGCAGGCTCTGGACACAGATTGATATACTGGGAAAACAGTTCTATATCCTATTTCACTGAAGCCTATTCCCCCATTTAGAGAAAAGCTAGGGCACAGGAATCGCTCATCACACCCTGAATTTCAGAAAGCCTTTGTTATCAGAGCTGGATCAGTCCTAGAGATCTCTCTCATTTCTTACTGAGCATACTACAGCATCCAATACCTGAACCTGGAGGCTTCTCCTCTCACACCAATCCCCCATAGCAACATTTAAGTTGAGTACAACTTCAAAAAGAAAAGATGGTGGAAAGATAAAGAAAAATAAAGAGGTGGCGCTATAGAGTATCCTCCATTGTTTTAATCTCAAAGCACATAGGTTTGGAATCAAGCCAATCAAAGGTAGGGTCACAATATACCACATTTTGAGTTGCAATGGAGTATTGCCTTGAAGACTTTCTAAATGTGTCCCATGGAGTGGGAATGTGGGAATACTAGCATTCTGTTTCCCTCCAAACCGTGATTTTTCTTTCATTAGTAAGTATGTGTCACAACAGTCTTAATATCTTAAAATATAGTTGTCAGTGTGAAAATAGAGACACACACAGACAGAGCTATTGTTATTTCTTTCTCTTTTGTGATATTCTATATGCCAACACATCAGCAACTGGTATTTTTAGGTAGATTAAAGGAGATGGGGGGGGGGGTGGGGGAGATAGCATTATAAAAATCATTTAGTACAGAGGAATTTGTAGACCAGAGAAAATGTTAGTTTTCAACTAAATCTAACTCAAAACCCAACAGAACTCAAGCTAATCAGAGTATTTAAAAGTATGCTGATAATTAGGAGGCTTGAGACCTGTTTGAGACTTAATTTACATTTGAAAAGCATCTAAAATTACAAAAAGTTAAAAATGTATTACATATTTACAGCATTGCATATTTAATTACCTGCCTAACACGTGGATTTATTTCCCTACACTGCTTAAAATTCTAAAGAAAAAGGGAAAGAGAAAGCAAAAAACCCAAAAAACAAAAATTCCCAAAATAAAACCCCCCCAAACTTAATTTCAGCTATGTGAAGTATAGAAGATAACTTCAAGTCCTTCAGAGGTATCACTAATTAGAATGTCAGGAGGCAAAGCCAGACACTTATAAACAATCAATAGCACATTCTCCAATCCCATGATCTAATCCTGGATTCAGAGTTTTGTGGGATGTCTGAATGAACACTCTCCATCGCCTTCCATAAACAATTACATAGTATAAGTTAATGCTGCTAATAAATTCCACAGGCATCACAACCTAAATGAATTAAAAAATCCACTGCCTTGCAAACATAATTTAATAGAAAAAAATCAATATAACATCTAATTAAGGAACTATTATACATTAACACAAAATACTATAAACAATATTGAAAAACAACTCAATGCTACTGCTGGCCAGTTAGTTATAATATTCTTTAATTTACATTCAATCTTTAGCCTGCTGCAAGAGGCTGAATAGTGTTTTGAAGTCATCTAGTGTTAAGGAAAATTATTAGCTTAAGAGTAATTATGCAAAATTTATAGAGAAATTGTCTTTTTTTGCTTACAAAGGAAAAAATCAGATTTTTCATACATTATATAGGTGCACAGAGTTTATTTAATGGCACATTCATTAGATAATAACTATATTAAATTCAATACAAAAAGCATTTTAAAGCACCTATTATGTGTGTGGCAGGGCAACTGTGTAGAGACAAAAATAAAACAGGCATTGCTTTCAAAGACCTTACTCCTGACGAGCGTTCCCCCATTTTACCTGTCTTCAAATAATGACCTTTTATTGTCACAGCCTCCCATATTATTTTGGAATTTTGCATGTATCTTATCTTGCTGTTGAAATGAAACGTCTGCCTGTTCACAAATTCAGGATGCCTTCCAAGGAGAACTCGAGACAACTTATACTTCCACATTATCAATGAATGAGATTCTTACTATAAAATCCAGCCAGAAAGTACTCTGTTCTCAGAAAGTTGGGTCACCCATTATCTTTCCCCCAGTGTCTAGAGGAGTTATTTCTGTTTCTAGAAAGATAGTAGAGTTTGGTGGCATGACTCAACTCTAGTTTTGTCCATATTCGTCCCTTTTATTAGAATTGTAGATAGGACCATAGATCTAAGAGCTCGCAGGGACTACATCTATACAACCTCATTTTACTGATTGAAGAAACAGACTCCTAGATATAGGTAGCCAGGGTAAAAACTCAGACTTTCTGTAAGAGCCAGGTGCCAACTTTCATTCCCCCATCTAACTTCTGTGCTGTATTTTCAGGCGCTAGCACTGCTCATCCTTAACATTCAAAGCCCATCCAGGACCCAGGGCTCTCATGGGAAGCAAGGAGGACAAGTTTCGTTCAACATTCTGCAAATGCTCTTGAAATGCCATGTAGAAGCCCTGGCTCAGTATTAACTCAGAGAAAAGAGATTTTTCTGAGTAGTTCCTAGCATCATGAGGTGCTCCTTAGATCTCTATTTAAAAAACAAGAATACTTAACTTTGGGATACATAAACGGGAGTATGTATGTCTTGTAGGAACAGGGAAGTAATTGTCTCATCATACTCAGCCCTGCTTAGGTTCCTACTGTGCTCAATTCAAGGCTCCACGAATTTCTTGATAGGTAGAGTTGTTAATGACTAGATTAGGTTAGTAAAAGAAGCTGTAGATGCTCCTTCCCTGGAGATCTTTAAAAACTGAATAGAACTGAAAAAAAAATCTCTGTAACAGCTCATATGTAAGACTATTTCTCCAAAGCAATAATTCTATAACATTTGCTAGTAGGTTCTGCTGGGCACTGGTAGAACTAGGGTGACATGAACTAGGGACATCCACCCTGAATGTATACTTAATACAGGAGAGGTTCTTTTTACTCACATACTCATCACATGGAACTATGGAAAGGAATTACAAGGGGATAGGGAGCTGGTGTCTTCCTAATTTCCATTTTGCCCAAGGGCTAGCATTATCTTTTCTGCCAGTCTGAAGAAGATGGTTTAAATTTTTAAGAGACGAGATTGCTTTCCCTTTCTGATACAAAGAGGCGGCCAGTAACGTAACTGATAGAGCACTGTGCATAAAGTCAGGGCCTGAGTTCAAACCTGGGCTCAGACACTTACCAGCTGTGTGTCCCTGGGCAAGTCACCTGCCATAACTGTTTCTTTCAGTTTTCTCAACTATGAAATAGGCATAATAATAGCATCCACCTCATAGGGTGGTTGTAAGGATCAAATGAGACTATATTTGTAAAAAGCACAATGCCTGGCACATAGTTACCACCATATAAACATATTCCCTTCTCTACAATTATGTGTGGCAAGTCATTGGGTGACAGTCGTTCTAAGTCTGTCATTTTAGGCTTTGGCTTAGAAAAGGCTCAGGACAGAGCATTCATTTCTATGTAGAACTTTCACAGAGTCATCTTCTGTACCTAGACTATCTCCTAAAACTGGAGAAATTATAAGGAAGTGAGCTGATTTTACAGGATCTTTAGGAGTTTGATTCTATAAAAAAGAGGTCCTGATGGACTCTCACTTAACGGAGGTGACCTGGTAATACTTTTTTCTTCTTTTTTAAGAATATGTTTTTATTTATTTCATCAAATATTTCCCAATTACATGTAAAATTTTAATTATCCCTTTTGAAAACTGAGTTCCAACTTACAATAAAAATGTTTAAAAATTGAAAAAATGAATATTAGAAATTATTTTTACTTGTAATTTGGGAAAAAAGTTTTTTAAAAAGAAAAAATTTGGAATTCTAATTTTCTTTTCCCCAAACCCTTCCTTGAGAAAGTAAGTGATTTTACAATTTTTATATATGTGAAATCATGTAAAATATATTTCCATATTAGTAATGTTGCAAAAAAAACCAGGCAAAAATATAACAGGAAAAATAAAGTTTAAAAAAGTATATTTCAGTCTACACTCTGAGTTCACCAGTTCTCTTTCTGGAGGTGGACAGCATTTTTCAGCATAGGTTCTTTGGAACTGTCTTGATTACAGTAGCTAAGTTTTTCACAGTTCATCATTCTTACAGCATTGCTGTCACTGAGTACAGCTCTCTCCTCCTCTTACAGCACTGCTGTCACTGAGTACAGTGTTCTGGTTTTGCTCACTTCACTTTGCCTGAGTTCATACAAGTCTTTCTAAGTTTTTCTGAATCCATCCTGCTTGTCATTTCTAATACCACAATAATATTCCATCACAATCATATACCAATTAATGAACATCCTCTCAATGTTCAATTATTTCAGGCAATACTTTCTAATTTCTTGGACCAGTTTCCATTTGGAGAGAGCTTCCAGAATGGCTCCGAACCTACCTCAGTTCAAATCTTCTCTCTTAAGTTCCTATGGGCTTAGAAGGGAGGAGAGCGCCAGAGCTAAGTAGTGATATCATCAACACTATGGGATTTTCTTTGGATATGTGATGCAAAAATATCTTTAAATAGTCATTTTATCTAACCAATCATCTTAAAAGATGATACGAAATTACAGAAAGTGCCTCCTTGGCCATGACATTTGTCTCCTCTTTTCAATTGCAGAGTCTTCAACAAAGGGTTAATCATCCTTTCTAATTTTCATAGGAGTCAATGCTGGGGCCTTGTTGACTTTACAAGAGTGGAAAGGGGGAAGGGAGTTAGAGTAAATATTATTCATCTTATGGACGGTTGCTTTAGATGTTTATATATGTGTTATCACTGCAGAGTAATTAAGCATTTGTTTAAGGTAATTATACTTTCCTTAATTAAAATCTCCCACCTGCAGTTTCAATTAGGGAAGTCATTCTTCACCCCCTTTAAAGCATTTTGGAGTAGCAGTCACCTTCTAACCCAGATGTGGCCAACTTTGAGGCGTGACTTTAAAATGTTTAAGGAACAAGAGGCATTTTCTATGAAAAGACCCCATGTAGAGACCATTATCAGGATTATGAAAATCGAATATGTCATAAAACTCTCTACCATCCCTACGGAGTGGGAGGCATGCACAAAGTATTATTGTTGTAATAAAATAAGATGAGGAGAGGAATGACAAATGACAAAAAGAATGAGTCATAGTAGGTGTGTGTGTGTTGATGTGCAGAACGTATGTATGTTCATTAACAATGTAATAGCTTCTTCCTCACCCCAGCAAGGAAGCCACCCACATAGAGTTGGGCATTAATAGATGCCAAAGGATGTGTCAAGCACACTGGATAAGAGAAATAAAGAATAAGAGCTAGAGAAAAGGAGGGACAGGGACACAGAGACAGAGCTGCTCTAAGGCAGACTCTACCTGATTACCAAGTGACAGGAAAAGATGGTTGGAGTAAAGTACAGCTGGGATATGTGGAGCAAGCCACTGAAATCCAGCTTTGCATTCAGAGTCTATTGACTTAAAAATCTCTCTTTGCCTAAAGTACCAAAACTCCCAGAGAAACTTAAAGGGGACCTAGAAAACAGGTCAATTAAAACACAACCCTTTAATATACTTTGTACCTTAATGACATCACTAAGAAAATTAATACAGTATTTTAACTTTATAGATATTAAAAAACGACTTTACCCATGATAAAATGAGTAAAGGTATTGACTATGATCTATTTCACTTTAACTTAGGCTAAAAATACATATACACACATGCTTTAGGGACAGAAAGGGGCACAATTCATGAACCTGAGGGTGGTGTAATCTCATTACTTCGATTATTTAAAGAGAAAAGTCACTTCTATTTGTTCAGTAAAATGGTTTTTAAAAAAATACAGCTATTCAAACACTTTTTTGGGTCATTTTAAGATCTTTGGAAAGTGGTTTTTTGTTGTTTTTTTTTTTTTCTGCGATAATCCTCTGGTAACCTCTCCCTTCTGACCCAACTCACCCTCCACACAAAGTAGATGCGAACATGGTTGTAAAATGTTTTCAAAGAAATGTTAAACAAGATAAAAAACGAATAAGCGTTTATCTTACCACTGTCACCAGAAGGTAATGACACAGTGTTGGTTGGCACGGTATCAGCATTCACTTTTCCATTCTCAAAAGTGTCATTTTCAGTTTGTTGTAATTGCCAGTTGAGGCCAAACAGATGCATTGCTGGGGGTAAAAGAATATATGCCATTTAAAGATTTCCTGCTTTCAGTTTCAGAGGCAACAGATAAACATGTTGAGAGTCATCTGAAAAGTTAAATCCTCATGTTCTGGGATACCACGACTTACTACCCAATAAATACCGCAGAACGGTTCAATTACACAAAAACAATTTAGAAAGCAACGCAATAGAAGATGGCAGCACTTTAGTAATAACATGATCTTAGGCTCGATCATTTAGCAATGGGAAATTTTCAGGGAAAAACAGACCATTTGCTTCCCTTGGTCTGAGCTTGACTCCCCCTCCACTATTCAAGCCAAAAGTATTTACTCTCTCTTCTCAATGGCTAAAACACGAAGCCTAACTTGGGAATATTTCTCAGGGTCTCTCTTCTGGTAAAAATAAGTAACTCCCTTAAGAAGATGGGTAGTGCAAGTGTTATTATACTCATTTTAAAGACAAGAAACTTCCCCGAAAACTTGGGGGAAGTAAAGTGATTGTTGAAAGTCACTCATCTAGTAAGTTGCAGAACCAGCATTTGGACTAAATACCCTCTTTCTGCAGAGTAATGGGAAGGTTACTCAAACAACTGATTAGATTAAGGAGAATGTAAGCCTTTGGAGAGTAGGAACTATTTCATTTTTTTGTCTTTGCAACTCTGCACATATGAGTTGCTTAATAAATGTTTGTTGAATGAATTATATTAATGAAAAAGTGAATTGGGACTCCCCCCATCCCAGTCTTTTTCTCTCCCCCCCTTTTCTACCCCCCAACTATGTCTGTTCAGGGTATCTCTATTCAGATGCCTTTAATAAGTGCCTACTCTGTGTAGCACTGGATAACACGTAAGTTAAACAAAACAGTCCTTGTGCTTTTGGGGTTATGACCTCAGTCAGATAATGCCACAGTGGATAAAAATATAGTGTATATAACTACGGGTAACAGAAATCCATGGATTTCTTCTGCCTTATTCTCATCTATGATTTCAGAGACCACTAAATAAACACTGAAGAGATAGAGAAAGAACTAAGATTAAATATTTACATTGTATGCAAGCTAATGGAAGGTTAGAATAGTGATGGATGGTTGAGGAAATCTGGTATTCAGAAGACATGGGGGAAGTAGAGGAAACTGTCACCCTTCACAAATGTTCAGAGATTTTTTCAAGGCAGTGACATTTCAGGGCAGTTAGAGGGAAAAGACAACGGAGATCACATCTCAAGCACGTGACATTGACGCTATGGTTACTGTCAGTCCAGGAGGAGATATATGTATATGTATATGTATATATGTATGTATATGTGTGTATATACACATATATTATATGTATGTATATGTATATACACACACAAGATATATCAATTAATTGACAAGCACCTGCTATATTCCAGCACCAGAGGCAAGAAGATAAAAATGGAAACTATTCATGCTCTATAGGAACTAATGTTTTATAAGAGGAGACAAAATGTACACGTGTAAGTATATACTGACTAAATATAGGGACGGGTACCAGATCTGTGACTTGTATAGGGAACTCCCAGATAAACAAACTCCACCTACATTTAGCATCTTTGCTGCAACTTATAGGCTCAGTTGGGCATGTAGCCTTGCTGTGCATAATTATTTGCATAATTGCCGTCTCCCCTATTAGAAGATGAGATCCTTGAGGGTGGGGGCTATTTCTTCCCTTTCTTTCTATTTTCAGCACTCAGAACAGTGTTCAGCCCACAGTAGGCACCTGTTGACTTGACTTAGTTGCCTAGACCACTGAGTGACTTGCCACATTCATACAGTTAGTGTGTGTTATGAGGCAGGTCTTCATGACTCCAAGACTGGTTCTCTAGCCAATTCACTACACTAAACATATTTAGAATAAATATAAACTGAAAATTAAGGTACTTAAATGCAAAGAAGTTAGAGATGGCACTAGCAGTTGGAGGATCAGGAGAAGCTTTGCATAGAAGGTGGTACTGGACCATGGTTGTCATTGTTATATAATGTTTTGCACACTGTTTTCCCTTCATTAGAATGTAAGCCCTTGAGGCCAGGAGCTCACTTTTTGCTCCTCTTTATATCTCTAGCATTTGACACAATGTAATTATCTCTTGATAGAGAAATCACTGGACGGATCTGCCCTGAGAAGAGTGATGAGAGAGGCTACATAATAGTTACACACAGGTATTAGGTGTGGCTTGAGACGGAATCACAGCATAAGATTGTGGACTCACTGGGGGAAGGGTTGGAAATATTTATATCTGTAGAAATAAGTCTGGAGGAGGACCTGAGATACAAAACATCACAACTTTTTATTCATTTTAAAGATGGGGAAACTTGAACCACAGACAGGTGACTTTGGCAATGGAGTGATGTGAGAGGGTATCCCTGTATGGAAAGTCATTTTTCAGGCACGTGCCATTTTTGCATCAGTGGTCAATATACAATAAGGCTGGTTTTAAGTGGCAGCGGCCATCTCCTTACAATGTAGTGGAGGAGACTGCAGCTCGGTCCCTGCCCTATTACTTACCTCGGCATCATTATGACTTTCTTTGGGCTATTCACCATTTTTTTTCCTTAAGAATATCTCTTAAAAATATGAATGAGTCTGACAAGGCCCCCACTTTCAGATGTTGTCAGTTAACACCTTAGGATTCTGTAAATAGTTGAGGGGGTCTTTGTTACAGTCACCTAAAAGCAAGACGTGGGGCATAGACCAAGCACCTGAAAAGTAGGATAAGTTCAAGGAAGGTAGAAATAGGCCTGGAGAGGGAATGAAAGACAAACTTCTACTCCAGCTAGCTCTCACATCTAAGAAGGATGGTTAATGTAAATAAATACATAACACCCAACTGCTGTACTGGATCAACCAATCAATTGAAAAATAGTCAGATGTGTAAATTAGGTACAAATAGGTCCTGAATCAATCTGGAAGGAGGGGAGAGCAAATAACTCATTGGAGAAGTCAGATGATATCACACAGGAAATATCTTGTGACTGGCTGAAAGGATAAGATAGATATCTGGGATTATGGATAAAAATATAACCAGTTTGAAAGATACATTCCAATGGTGAAACAGTCAAATGGTAGAGGATTTAGATTTAGGACAGTGTTAAAGTAGCAGATCTTTGAGGTTGTAAGTGAGGATGAGGGAGCATGTCTAGAACTGTTACATGTTTGGTCTTCCCCTGGTCACTGACCATGTTAAACAGACCAGTAGCTGGCACTGGATTCAGAGTATACACCCAGGAAAAATAGGGACACAGAACAAAGAAAGGTAGTTACCTGACAGAGTAACCAACTTCAAGAAGAATGATCCCTCTGTATCAGAGAAAAAGGCTGCCCAAGAATCAGGAATGAACTTCAGTTAAGTAGGAGATGCGAGTTACCCTTCCATCCATCACTCACAAGTTTGCATCTGTCTCACCACCACTGTACTTTGTGCCAACTCTTTGTATGACCCCTCTGAGTTTTGTGGGAGAGTATGCACCGTACTTTTGGGAAAATTATTCTTTGTACCAACTATCCTTACTTTGTCATCTCAGGGGATGACATGCTGCACTATCCTCTTTGCTAAAGCTAATTGAAGCTGTTAGCTGATAATCGATGGGAAGCAGAATAGTATGGGTTTGTGAGTACTAGAAAACTGAGACAGCTCTTAGAATCCTGAGTCAGCTGTTCTCTGGCATCTGGGGTTTGAGTGTAAGTGGAGGTTTGGGGCGTAGCCTCAGAAAGGATACTATGTAAAGATAAATACTCTATCATGAGGATATCTACAAGTCTGTATCCAATGAGACACAGCAATGCAAAACAGCATAAGGGAGTACCCCTGGACATGGCTTTCTCTCTGAGGGTGGAGCAGACAGTTGGAGGACAATGGCTATTTTTTTTTTTAGTTTGATTGGATTTTCTCTAGAGGAATACTGGCCTTAAGTGATCTAGTTTAGTGGAGAGTTGAGTTTTTTAGTTATTTTTTCCCCATCCCATGCAATAAAAGGTCTCTGTTACAAGTGTGTGTGTGTGTGTGTGTGTGTGTGTGTGTGTGTTTCTTGTTAACGTTCTGAGTTTCACTCAGAAGCTAGCAGCTAGAGCTGACCTCAGAGGAAAATTTAGTTTCCAGTCCTTTCTCTGACATACCTTGTCTATATTGTTGTACAATTTACTTAATTTCTCAGTGACTTAGGTTTCTCTAAGACTATAAAATATAGCAAAGGTGCTAAGGAATAAATCTAAAAATAAAGCCAGAGGTCTAATCCCCTTTCCCCCCCCAGAAAATTCAGGATGATAACACAGGACCACAGGATATAAAGCTTGAACAGATCTTAGAGATCGTTTTGTCCAATCTCCTCATTTTACAGATAAAGAAACTGACACTCAGGGATGCAAAGGGGTTTGTCCAAGGTCACAGAGGTGATAGCAGAATTAAAGTTGAAATCCAGATCTCATCCTAAAGGAAGTATTTTTTTATTACATGATGCTCCAGAACATTCATCATCTAGAAGGGGTGTGCCAGTTGGTTCCAAGTCACACCTACTGTCAGCAATATTTTCACTTGAAGGACTTCTGTGTGATTGATTTCAGAAAGCACAATGTGTTCCTTCAACAATCCAATTCTCTGACCCACAGAGTGTAGGCTGGCTCAAATGACATGAACCCATACAGAAATTTCTCTGTAGGTTTACCCAGGAAGTAGAACTTGGCTTTCTTTCTTACAAGAGCAGACAATGGAGACTTTTGGCCTGGCTTATTTGCCTGCAGAGTTTGGAATGAGTTGGTGAACTGAGATGAGTACTCACAAGAGCCTTGCTACTGGATCTTTTAACACCAATGATAAAATACCAAAACAACCAGCACATTTAGCCAGTTCAATAAAAAGATCAAGCCAACCTATTCTTTGAGCTCACGTAGAGACCAAATAACTAGTCTGCTAATTGAATGCTGCATCTTTTCCTATTTTTTTCTGGGCACATGCAAAAAATGTCTCATCGTTTGTGGTTGCAACTTGATATACCTTTGTAGAATGAGAAACATGGGGGTGCTCCTTCCATCTTAAAATATACACAATGAATGAATGAGGAGACTTTGTGAAGTCCCTAGTCTCTATAACCAACATTGCACTTGATGTTGGAGTATGAATACAAAATCAGAAGTCCTTGACCTCAAGGAGCTATATTTTAAAAAGGAGGATACAATACATAGAGGACTGATGATCAAGGAAAAAAAATTTGTCTCAGAAGTTTACTTGCAGGAATTGCAAGTAAAGTCAAAGAGCAAGTTGATCTGTTATAGTGTTCCCAGAGCAAGATGGAGAAAGTGGGGGCATGGGGAAGGGGGTACGGCAGATGACAAGATGCTGGGATAAATCCTGCCTCCTGGTAGATGAAGGCATAGTGGGATGAAAAACATGGTATGGGGCTAGTTAGTTTGACATATTTTGGCACCCACCAAAACCGAATAGATACAAGGAAGACAGGAATATAAAAAAACCTTGACGAACCAAGTTGATACACTGAGTTATTATTATTTTACTCGAAAAGGCAAAGGCAAAGGAGATGGGATGAAAATTTTTATTTTAAAGTAAAAATATAACAATTTTTTTCATCAATTGATGGATCTGGTCTTTTCTAATATTGGTCTCTGTTATGGTCTAGAGAGGAGAAGAAGAAGAAAGGCAGGAAAGATGATGAGATGCTCAGCTAGGTCTTGGCTCCTGGTGGAGGAAGAAGTAAGGATATACTAGACTTACTGTTCTGCTAGGATTTCTATTTGGAACTCTGATTTTCAGGGACCAGTCAGGAAGTTACAGAATACTGAAATTCACAAACTGTCAACCCAGACATCACCTCCTTTGTAAAGAAGTGAAATGTGGTTGAGTTAAGCAGTGTAGTTTTTTAATGGCAAACCATCAAGACCTTTATAAATATTTTTCATTATTGCTGTATAGTCTTACCACACAAAAATCCACTGAATGATAGACTTGGTCACATTATTAGTTTTAATAGTCTTTGAAGTGTAAAAGTAATCCAGGGGATATGACCCAGATGTTGAATGTAAAAAGTAAAATAATTCTGTGATGTTTGTGTTTGGAACACAATTTTATTTCATTTTACTTTTATTTACCAGATGGGCAACAGCTTTACTGTATATTTTTATTACAGCAAATCTCAATAAAATGGGATTCTTATTCTATTTAAGATGTTGTCTAATGAGAATCATACCCGGTAATAACTGTGCCATGTACAATGCTACCCTGAAAACAGGGAGAGGTAAATCGTCCAGCCTTATCTCACTGCCTGGCTCAAAACTCCCTATGTTTAGCTTTGGGTGAAACTCTTGTCAGTAATTCAGTATTATTAAAGATTTTTATGCATGTGAAAGATCTTTGCGGAATTTATTCCAAAGGTAACAAAGACAAAAATCAGGGGAGGATGGCAATTTCACAACAGTTGAGAATGTTACAGGAATTACTAGGCATGGAGGTAATAAAAATACATGGTCTTATTTGGCAAGCAAAGAGAAGGGGAAAAGCTATTTGTGTGAAGGAAAATTGGCTAAATAAAATACATCTGTAAATAAAGAATGTTGAGCACAATCTCCCAATGCAGGGCTGGCGGGTAGACTTGTAAAAATCTAGGGGAGAATGAGCCCTTCATTGCTGCACATGCTAAATCAGATAACTGGCAGGCTGTACATCTATTTCATAAGTCACGAAGTTCTTCTGCAGGTAGACTCCAGGATGGGGAGACACAAGTTGTACATGCCACTACTGGGCCTTTTTTCTCAGTCCCAAACAGTGTTTTCTTACTATAATACTTTTATGTTCTAGGTTAAGGGTAGCTTAAGACGGTGTTAAAAGAACTTTTGTAGGTCACAGGGTATGGAAGAAAGACTCTCTACCTGAACTTGGCTGAGTGATGGGACCTGCGGTGCACCACATCAGCCTTCTAGACTTATACTGCTTTTTCAACTGATTTATGAAATGCTGAATGGCTTACTGAACAGTACTGTCAGGGTCCTGGGATCCCCACTGAAGTTCTGCAACACAAGCAGTCTATCAGCTCAGGTGATGGAACAAAACTCTGTTAAGACTTGCTACATGTGGAAGATGGGTGATGACAAGAAATTCAGAGATGCACCATGACTTAAAACAGGAGAAGAACATGCAGGGTGATTAGAGGAAAACTATTGTTGTTGAGTCATTTTAGTCACGTCCGACTCTTCATGAACTCCATTTGGGGTTTTCTTGGCAAACATACTGGAATTGTTTGCCGTGTCTTTTGTCAGCTATTTTACAGATAGAAAAACTGAGACAAACCGGGTTAAGTGACTTGCCCAGGGTCACATAGCTAGTACGTGTTTGAGGCTGGATTTGAACTCATGAAGATGAATTTTCTTGATTCCAATCCAAGTGCCACCCAGCTTGGAGGAAATGTTTCATAAACTCTCTAGTACATAGAAATATAACTTGCACTTACGTGGTATGTAGACAAAGGTAGTTTTCCCTGAAACATATGCCTTTGAGTAACAAAGTATCATGCAACTATTCATTTAAGTAGACGTGACCTCACAGACTATCTAAACCAGCTCCTTCATTTTACAAATGAGACCCTTAAGACTTGCACAGGTCACAGAAGTATTAAATGGCAGAGTCAACATTTGAAACTTTCAACATAATTGCCATACTCTTTCTACTGCATCATATAGTTTAATAACACTTGGGAGTTAGGTGTAAGGGAATTCTGAGATTGAGAGGAGGATTGTAGAGGTAGCTCTGAAGAATCTCCAACTGGCTGGATATTTGTTTAATTTCTGGATGACCTCAATGTGATGTACAGTAGCTTGTCTTCATAAGAAAATAAGAAACCTATTCTCTGTCTCTGTCACCCTTGTAGTATCAGACTAAAAAGTTATGGTGAAATGACAAAATAAAGTGTAGTGGTACCAAAACCAGTCTGTAGCCATGGGACAGGTATGCAAAGTCCCATGGCGAGGTACCAGGCTGTGAATTACAGAAACATAAGAATGAGGCCATAACCATAAAGGAGACCATCTGCATTTGGAATCAGCAAAGTTAGAAATGTTTTCTAAGTATATTAAACCTCAGGCTTTAGGATATCAACTCGTTACTACCTGGGGTGCTAGAAAGAAAACAACCCATATCATGCCCAAAGGGTCTTCTACTACATAATTAGTAGGATCCTTTTTTCTTTCTGTAGGAGGCTGTAAAGATAAATGTCCCAAGATAAGGAAGTTCAAGGTACTGTTATAAATAATTTTTGTGTCTTATTAGAGACAAAAGATTTTCAAAATGACCAACAGTCTAGTTTAAAATTAATTCCTGTGTTTTTAAAGATAACAATTTAAAAATAATATCAATAACTATTCTACATAAGTATCTTAACGGGCATAGTGGAGCCTTGAAATTAATAATACATAGCTTTAAGTCTTGCCTCTGATATGAAGCTGTGAGACCCAAGAGAAGACACTTAACCCCTCAATTCTATAGTCAACTTGCTAAATGACTGACAAATTATGCATTTATACTGGTTAAAGGATTTTCCGCTTTAGGAATTTCCCATCTCATGGAGATCATGGATCTGGACCAAAAATCTTGTTCAAACAAATATAGTCATAGTGTTTCTTTTCTGACATGGAATTATACAAATTATACATTATATTTCTGGGTGATTTAAATTTGTAGATTACTTTAAAATTGTCTTACAGTAGAAACTGACATCTTATAAATACTTTTCATCATATCCAGTGTGGCCAGGCAGGTATTATCCCCATTTTATATATGGGAATACTGAGGCAAAGAGAGGATGTGATATGTCAGAGTCATGACAGAAAATCAGTATCAGTCAGAAATAAATCCATACCTCTCAGTTCCTAATTCATGTTCCTTCCACTTTACTCCCCTACTTTTGTTTGAATCTGCAGATATCTAAGTCTTGAACTAGATTTACGAGATAATTTGCTGAATTTTGAAAACATCATCTGTCAAAACGTTTATCTGCATTTCTAACAGTAGCAAACAGAATCTAAAATTGTTTCAGCAATAGGAATGTGTCGTAAATTCAGAAGACAGTGACCAGAACATAGAGGGTTCTGGAAAACATATTGTAGGAAGAATTGTTGAAGGAAGATAGTTCAGTATGTAGAACTTCAAGAGACCATTTGAAAGGATTGCCTTACAAAGCTACAGTAGAGATAGGTGGTTAATAGTTACGAGTGCTGGACCTGGCATCAGGGAAGACTAGAATTCAGATCTGACCTCAGCTACTTACTAGTTGTGTGATCCTGGGCAAGTCACTTAACCTTTGTCTGACTCAATTTCCTCAAGTGAAAGATGGGAATAATCTTACACGGTTATCGAGAGGATCAAATGAACTAACATTTGTAAACCTTAAAAGCACCATGTACTATTATTAGTTATTAATATCTTGGTAGGAAACAGTTTATTAGATCTCTATTTGAGAACTGATTTTGATGAATAATAACAATACTATTGATGATAGCTGATAATTATAAACTTTGCAAAGTGCTTGCCATACATTATATCATTTATTCCTCACGACAGGTTTAAAGGGCGGTAAACTTCAGATGTGGGAGCATGGCTCTGAGAAACTTTGAGGTTGGATGAAAATATGCCTTGCTGTGTACAAGGGAATATGGGAAAGGACAACAAAATGAGATTGGCAAAGAATGAAAGAGAAACATGGCTTATTTCAATTTTGTTTAGAGCTCCCAAAGATTCAAAGATATATGTGTATATATATATCTATATATCTATATCTATATATATCTACACACACATACATATACATATATGTATGTGTATACTTATATGTATATATGTACATATATGTGTGTGTGTATATATACACACACCATGGAGAGCTTTGAATGACTTCTTCTAAGAGTAAGAGAAGAAATTTCCTAAATGGAGCTTTCTTTAAAATGGTAAGTAGTATCTATCTAAAACCATCAGCAAACATTATATGCCATGAGAGTAAGCTAGAAGCATTCCCAATAAGATGGGGGAGGGGATGAAACAATGATATCCATTATCACCACTGCTATTACCACTGCTATGTTAGCTTTAGCAGTAAGAGGAGAAAAAGAAAGTGAAGGAATTAGAATAGGCAAAGAAGAAACTAAGTTATCATTCCTTGCAGATCATATGATGATATACTTAAAAAATTCTAGAGAATCAAATAAAAAACTACTTGAAATAATAAATAACTTTGCAAAGTTGTAGGATATAAAATAAGTTCACAGAAATCAGTGGCTTTTCTATATATTACTTAACAAAGTCCAGCAGCAAGAGATAGCAAGAGAAGTTCCATTTAAACTAACTGTAGAAAATATAAAATATTTGGGAACCTACCTGCCAGGACAAACCCAGGAACTATAGGAATACAATTACAAAATACTTTTCACACAAATAAAAACAGATCTAAATAATTGGAAAAGCATCAGTTGCTTATGGGTAGGCTGAGCTAATGTAATAAAAATGGCAATTCTGCCTGAATTAATTTACTTATTTAGTGCCATACCAATCAAACTACAAAAACTTATTTTATAGAGTTAGAAAAAATTATAAAATTCATCTGGAAGAACAAAAGATCCAGAATATCAAGGGAATTAATAAAAAGTAATGCAAGGAAGATAGCCTAGCCGTACCAGATCTAAAACTGTATTATAAAGCAGCAATCATCAAAACTACTTGGTACTGGCTAGGAAACAGAGTGGTGGATCAGTAGAATAGGTTATGTACACAGTTCATAGTAGTCAATGGCTATAGTGATCTACTGTTTGATAAACCCAAAGACATTAGCTTCTGGAATAAGAACTCATAATCTGAATTGCTGAGAAAACTGGAAAACAATATGGCAGAAACTAGGCATAGACCAACGTCTTATACCATATACTAGATAAGGTCAAAATGGGTGCATGAGTTAAGACATAAAGGGTGATAGCATCAGCAAATTAGGAGAGCAAGGAATAGTTAACCTATCAGAAGACATAGAGAACATTATGAAATGCAAAAATGGGTAATATTTGATTAAGAAGGTTTTTTCACAGACAAAGTCAACACAACCAAGATTGAAAGGGAAGTAGAAAACTGGGAAACAATTTTTACAGCTAGTGTCTCTGATAAAGGTCTTGTTTCTAAAATATAGAGCTGAGTCACATTTATGAGAATACGACTCATTCCCCAATTGATACATTATCAAAGGATATGAACCAAGCAGTTTTCAGATGAAGAAATTAAAGCTATCGATAGTCATATGAAAAAATGCTCTAAATCACTATCTGATTGGCTAATATTACAAAAAAGGAAAATGACTAATATTGGAGAATATATGGGAAAATTGAAACACTAATGCATTGTTAGTAGAGTTGTTAAGAGATCCAAACATTCTGTAGAGGAACTTAGAGCTATGCCCAAAGGGCTATGAAACTGCATACCCTTTGATCTAGAAATAGCACTTATTAGGTCTATATTCCAAAGAGATCATTAAAAAAAGGAAAAGGATCTACATGCACAAAAATATTTATAGCAGCTCTTTTTGTGGTACAAAGAATTAGATATTGAGGTGAGCCTCATCAATTGGGGAATGGTTGAGCAAGTTGTGGAATATGAATATAATGGAAGAGTATTGTGCTATAAGAAATGATGAGCAGGTGCATTTCAGAAAAACCTGGAAAGACTTACATGAACTGACGCTGAGTGAAGGGAGCAGAACAAGGAGAACTTTGTACATAGTAACAACTGCAACACTGTGCAATGACCAAATTTGATTGACTTAACTTCTCTTAGCAATAAAATGATCTAAGACAATTCCAAAAGAGTTGTGATGAAAAATGCTATTCCACATCCAGAGAAAAAAGTATAGAGCCTGAATGCAGATCAAAGCATACTATTTTCTCTTTTTTTCTTTCTTGTGGTTTTTCCTTTTTGTTTCTGATTCTTCTTTCATATGACTAATGTGGAAATATGCTTAATATGACTGTACATATATAGTTTATATTAGATTGCATGCCATCTTGGGAAGGGGGAAAAGGAGGGAGAGAGAAAAATTTGGAACTCAAAATCTTATCAAAGTTAATATCAAAAACTAAAGAAACAAACAAATAAAAAGAGAAGACTTTCCCCAGATAGAACCCAGTCAGAACTCATTTTGATGTAGTCAGTATTATTTGACATTTGTTATCCAACACTTTAATGAGTGTATTTCTCATGCTGTTATACAAGTCAGTGATAAAAATGTTCAATAATGTAAGCCCTCAGGTGGACCCACATAGAATGCCAAATCCTTGATCAACTATGAAACCTGATGTTTCCATCCAACAGCTAAAGGCTTCAGGCTCCATCTCCCTACACTACCAGTTACACTACCTACTGGTATACCTGCAACTTAACATATTCCAATGTGTTAAATGTTCTTTTGATTCTGAACAGCCTATAATGCTCTATCCATTCTGAACAGCCTATAATGCTCTATCCACTCTTCCTTTTCCATAGTTTTTTTTTCCACTGGTCTGACATCAACCATCCCATTGCCCCACTAGCACCCCCATCTGTCCTATTAGTTGAAATAGCTTGGAAAAAATATATGCTCTTAAATATCCATGAGGGAAATTTTATGACTAAATTTTCTTTTAGCCTCAAAGATAATTCAGTCAAGAGAAATTTTTAACACACATGCTATGGTTTTTATTTCCAAAGCTGTTAAAAGACGGGAAGAATCCATTACTCTGCATGACTTCTCCTAATTCTCCTTAAAAGAGATGGACCATGCTGTTTGTATGCAATTGGAATGGACTCTATTTCACGACTCATTCTTATTTAACCACAATAGTAATTTGACAGCTATCCACAGAATTATATCCTTTTAAAATATTAACAATCTTTCAAGATGTAGAGTTGGCACAGTGAAGAAAGGGATGGTTTAGGAGTCAGGAGGAGCTGGGTGAAGTCTTGTCTTTGACATAGACTGCCTAAGTGATGTGACAGTCACTTAACCTCTCAATGCTCCAGACAACCCTTTATGACCATTAGTTACAAATGAATGACTAAAGTACGTAAGAAAAGGGAGTTTCCTCACTGGGAGTTCCCTACAACAATAAAATTATGGGTTTAGGTCAAAACAAAAATCGACCAACCAAAAAATATCATAAGCACAATAGGCAATAATGAACAACACAGAAGATGGATTATAAGAACAGATTGGGGTTATTTAAAATGGATAAAATTATAAGTAACCCCAGAAGCAGATTCAGAGCTATAAGGGACCTTTCATGACCCATAGCTCAAAAAGCGCTGATGGAGTCATGAGCGGAAAAAGTTTAAGAAGCCCTTCTAAGTCTACCTTCTCTCTTAAATTTACAGAAGAGAAAGCTGAAGCCCAGAGAAGCTAAGTCAATTGCTAAGTGGCAAAAGAAAGAGAGGGGAAGAGGTAGAGGAAGGAGTTAAGAGGATAGAGGAAAAAAGGAAGAAGGAGGAAGACATGGGAGGAAGGAAAAAGGAGGAGGAGGAGAAAGAAAGACACAAAGGAAGCAAAGATGAAGAAATTTCAGGGTCTCAGTGCATTTCAACACAAAATGGTGACCGATTTATCTATAGCTTTGCTTTAACATATTCATAGACAATTGAAAACTGCTCATGTCTCAACAATTAGATATGTTTGTGCAGATTGCTTATTATGAATCTAAGACTTTCAAGACGTAGATTCATTATCACTTCAGCTGTACTCTTCAGTTTAGTTCACATGAACAAAAATATGTGCAACTCATGACTGCATGGAAGGTGACAGGGAGAAAGAAGGGATATTTAAAAGCCAGAGTGGTAAATACTATGGAAATCCAAATGCAGAATTAAAGCACATTATTCAGAGCCAAGCAACAGCTTCAGTGGGCTGGTTATACACACTGCCCGACAAATGGAAATTGACCAATTTTTGTTCTGTCCTTGGGGCCAAGCCATTGAAGGTGTTAACCACAGCCTCCATCAACTTCCCCACCTTTTCTGTCTTCTTTGATCCTGTCAGATGGGAAAGGAAAGACTGTCTGGGTTGATTGGTGGAATAGTCCAGCATTTTTTTTTTGGCAGAACCCTGACATACATTAGAAGTTGTGAAAAGATATTCATAAAAAACAGAATGAGGGCTATGTTACCATCTTACTAACGCTGTAGCTCTTACCAGTAATATTCTGAAAGCAGAGGGAGGCAGATTTTGGCTCAGCACAAGGAAAATCTTGATCGGAAAGTAATGAATCCCTATCTCTGGAGGGGATCAAGTCTCAAAAGGAACTCTATCTTTTCCCCAAACCTTTCCCTCTTTCAAACTTCCCTATTTCTACTGAATGTCCCATCGTCCTTCTAGTGTGTCAGATTCATAACCTCAGTATTACCTTTAATCTCTATCGCTCTAAATATTCAATCAGTTGTCAATTTTTTTGTTTGTACCACCACATCTCTCACTCCCTCTTCTTTACTCATAGGTCTTGTCACCTCAGTTCATGTTTTCATCACTTTTCAATTGGATCATTGCAACAGTTTCCTTGACTCAAGCTTCTTTCCACTTCTTTAACCTCAGATGTGACCACATCTCTTCCTCACTCAAATAATTTAAAGAGCAACCTGTTGCCCTTAGGACAAAATATAAATTCCTCTGTTTTGCTTTCAAAGCTGTCATTCTAGCTTCATTAGACATTACTCTCCTTCCTACTTACCATATGATTCAGGCAAAATGATATCCTATTCTTCACTCTGTCACCCATCTCTGTGCCTTTACATTGGCCAACATGCATTCTTGAAATACATTCCATCCTTATCTCTGCCTCACAGAGTCCTCTTTCTTGAAGGCTCAGTTCAAACATCATCTTCAATATGAAGTCTTTCTTGCTCTATTTAATTGCTAATACTTTCTGTCTCTAGATGCCACATCTTTAATTACTTTCTATTTATCATCTTTCTACTTATTCTACATATACTTACATGTACATATGAATCTACTTGTATATACATATATACTTACGTGTACACACACACACACATATACACTTACTAGTTATTTCTTCCCTTAGAATATTAGCCCTTTATGAGTAGGGATTATTTTGTTCTCTTTATCAGTACCCCCAGTACTTAGTACAACACTTGGAACATAGTCAGAATTTAACAGATGTTTGTGGATTATTGTTCATTGATCAAATGGAGGCTGAATGAACACTCATTGGAGGTCTTGTAGATATAACTGACATTTATGATATTCTTGCACACATTTATCTGGCACCTTAAAGTTCAAAAAATGCCTTTTATGACAACCACAGTATGTGAGGCATGTAGTAAAGATATAATTTCCATCTTATAAAAGTTAAGTGGTTCATCTATGATAAAATATTCAGGAAGTGTTAGATTAGGATTCAAGCCCAGATCTCGTTAGTTCATGTGTAATATTCTTTTGATTATGTCATGTTTTTCTTCTTTTCCAACACAAACCATAGTTGGTACCATGCATAAACTGCAGAAAATGTTTATTAGAATTAGAAAATATTTGTCTTCACATATGTGAAGGGTTTTCAAGGAAAAAAGAGATCCGACTTCTTCTTTCTTCACAAAGTGGAACTAGAAGCAATAAAATGGCAAATTTTTGCTTAAAATGAGGAAAAAATTCTTGGCAGTGATGTGCGAAAGTGAAATGGGCTACTTTAGTGTACTGTAGAAGAAAGAGCACTAGATTTGTTGATCAGAATGTCTACGTTTAGATACTGGCTCTGAAAGCTGACTCCATATGTGGTTTCATCTTTCAGTTTCTTCATTGTAATATGATGGGGGTTGAATCTCCAGAATCCATTCATATGATAATGTGAAGAGGGGTGGTGAGTTTGCCATTACTGGCATCTTCAGGCACAGACTGAATTACTAAATTTGGGAGATGCTGGAGGGGAAATTCTCACTTTGGGTGAAGGGGAAGAGGTTTGAATTGGATAGCTTCTGTGGTCCCTTACAATTCTAAAACTCACCGATTTCATGAAATGTTATGAATATCAACAGATGTCTTTCTAGCTGTTATGGTTTTTTATCCCATTTTAAAATGGAATGCAGTTCTACCAGCCAGTTCAATTTATCATGCCACACTTGCTTCTGGAAGTTTTGGTATATAAAATGTAATCTACTTTTTGTATGTACATGATGGAAGATGTAGAACATATAAAATAAATGAAGAGTAGAGAGTCTGAAGAAAAGAAGCAATAATGAAAAATATGTATAATAATTTTGAATATGGGACAATGATGTGGTTTGATAAAAGAATTCAGAGTGCAACCAGATTTTCAATGGAAGATGAAAGCAAGTGAATGTAAAGATTACAGTTTGTAACTTGGACTCTTACAGGACTAAACATTGTAATTAGGAAGATCTATCTTTCCATAAATTAGGTTTTGTTTTTAATTTCCTTCTGTGTTCATACACAAACAGATTCAATATGTGAGTTAATATATTGATTTCCTAATTCATCACTCTTTATTACCATTTTTTAGCTTAGTATTATTTCAATAGCCTTGTTGATCCAACTATAGCTATTTAAAGTCCACGCAGCTTTCAAAAGTACTCTTGTAGATGAATATTCTTGCTACCATTAAAAAAGTCATAAGTTGATGAGTGTTTATAAAAGCAGAAAAGTACAACCTTTAAACTAATGATTGTAAATAATTATCTCCAGTTTTGTAGGATCATCTGGCCTCGACACAATTATATTTTTTATCTCATCTGAAGAGTATTCCCCAACATGCCAAAAAGACTGACTTAAGAATTATTTTTTTAGAGTTTATGTTTTATACATCTTATTAGATTATAGAAAGGAAATTTGTAAACCTCAAAATTCTAGGTAAAAATAAATAATTTTGATGATTACATTTCTCTACGGTATGTGCTTTTTTCTTTTTGATATGAAATTTGCAACCAAACTTTTCCCTCTAATCTATATGAAGTATTATATGATTTGGAGAGAGACAAAATGGCCAAGTAGATCCTGATGATCTTGGAAAATATGAAAGATTGATTGTCCATGCTTCCCTCATTGAGATGCTTGGGGCATATGTGTTCACAAAAGACAGCAAACTTTGGTGTTGAATCATTTCAGTGGTGTTTGATTCTTCATGACCCCATTTTGGAATTTTCTTGGCAAAGATACTGGAGTGGTTTACTATTTCTTCTCCAGCTCATTTTACTGATGAGGAAACTGAGGCAAATAAGGTTAAGTGACTTGCCCAGGGTTACTCACATAGAAAGTGTCTGAAGCCAAATTTGAACTGAGGTCCTCCCGACTCCAGGGCTGGTGCCCTATCACACCCCTCTACCTAGGAAACTTTAGATCAGGATAAAAAGGCACAGTATCTGTACAGGGCGGCTACCTTATTGTTACCCTTAAATACAGACTTCCTGTCTGTCTTCTCTTTTCTTACATCTACAGACACACAATGCAAAAACAATTTGTGCCAATACCTTATCTGTCTGAATTGTTCTTTTTCTCTGGGTTTGTGTATTGATGATGACAATGATGGAGGTGGAGGGGTAGGAAGTGGGGTGGCAAAGGGGCAGAACATACTGACAAAGTGATTTCTGATGATCCAGATAATGGCCAGGACAGAGCCAGGGGTACAGGCTAGCTCTTGAAACTATGGTGAAAGAGAGAAAATCAATGGAAAGTTAGCTGGCCTGTAAGCTATTTAATGATGAGATGGCACTGTGATGTTATTATGTATTATTTTTTATCCTGTACTCTATTATTGAGCAACTGGCCTCCTCTCTGGTGCTCGCAGACCTCGCTCCATTTCTGACGTCTACCTCTGACTCTAAAAATTTTTCTTTTCCTATTGGAAAAGGTACATTGCAGACAGGTTGTGAAGAGCTCTAAAGCTAAACACAGCTTACATTTGATCCTAGGTACCACAAGGCATCATTGGAGTTTATTGAGTAGGAGAGTGATATGGTCAGACCTGCAATTTCCGAAAATCACTTTGGCAGCTGCGTGGAGAAGCAGGGAGAAGCCTGAGACAGGGAGACCAATCACAAGGCTGTTGCAAGAAGGCAATAAATCTTTGAACTGAGATGGTGAGTTTCTCAGTTTGCTTGGACTATTTGATCATAACACAACATATTCTTCTCATATATGGGGTTATTATGCATATATTTCGTAGGCACAACACTTGGATGCCAATTCCAGCTGCACCATTACAGACACAGCTGTTGTTGACAAAAAATCAGAACCGCCAAGGGAACCAAGTAGGACTTATTAAAAAAATGGGTTTTGCTGATTTTCCTGTAGTCATCAGTTCCAGCATTCGTAGGTTTTCTGGTATTTCTGGGATCAGTGCTCTCGTCTAATGGGAATTAGATTTAGTTTTTCTTCTAGGGTGGTCTCAAATTTAGTAACATGCATGAGTATTATTTTGAGCACATATAATGTATTTTCCTATATTCCTATTTGGTTTTTATTCCTGTACTACCTCTCCCCCTCTTCCCTCTCTCCAAGTATATATATGCTCCTTAAATATGGATATTTCCTTTTGTCTCGGTATTCACATCTAGTGTGGTAGTTTTCAGGTAATAGGAATAGGGTTAGGAAAAGAGACTAGAATTGTGATTTTATAGGAATCCTCAGGAGAGGGAACCCCGTCAACCAATGCAGTTCAGCACCTTCTCTACAACGTAGTGTAGAAAATTGCCTAAATTCTGAGAATTTAAGCAATGTAGCCAGGATCATATAGCCAATATGTGTCAGAAGAGGGACTTGAATCTATATCTTCCAGGCTTTAAGACAAACTCAGACACCATACCATTCTATCTCTGAAGCAGATTCTTACTATTTTTTTTTTTGTGAACACAAGTTTAAAAAAAGATGTGCACAATTTTTTAGGTTCAGGGTTTGTACTTAAAATCTAGGGGCATCTAGGTGGTGCAATAAATATAACACTGAGTCTGGAGTCAGGTAAACTCATTTCCTGAGTTCAAATCTGGCCTCAGATACTTACTAGCTGTGTGACCCTGGGCAAGTCACTTAACATTTGTTTGCCTCAGTTTTCTGGTCTATAAAACAAGTTAGAGAAGGAAATGACAAACCACTCCAATTTCTTTGCCAAGAAAACCCCAAATGGGGTCACAATGAGTCAGACATGACTGAAATGTTGCCTCAACAAACTTAAAATCACTTTGCCCAAACCATGAAAGCTAATGAAACAAATAAAAACTTTGTTTATATATCTCAAAAAGAAAACAAAAAATGCTTGTCCTCTTAAGCATACGGGGGAGGGGAAGTGATAGTTCTTGAAGGTATACTGAGAGGGAGAAAACCAGATGGAAAGTTAACTGGCCCAACAAGCTGTTGAATAATGAGACAGAACTGTGGTGTTTCTTTGGCAAGTCTTCTAATAGCTGTCACTAATGAATCCCTCCCTAGTGTAAACACATTGCACCGTAACACTAAATCCTGCATTTTAGGAAACAAGAGACATAACATGAATCACATCAGCCATTCTGTTTTATACTTTAAACGTTATCAAGATAGATAACCTCTGCCATAGAATGAGGGCATCACAGATTAAGAAATAAAAGAGACCTCAGAGTACATCTATTTCAATCCCCTCAATTGTGTCTGGAGAGCTCAACTTGCCCAAAGTCATATAGGTAGGAAGTGATGCGGCCAGTTGCTCTGAATTTGAATCTGGGACTCTTTGTATGGTGACATTATGCCTCCCCATATTCCTTTATCTTGAGAACCTACTTCAAAGATTCTCTGCTTACAAATATCAGCCTTTGCCTTCATCAACCCTTCGAAATCATGGGATTATAAAGTTGAAATTGATCTTATAGATTATCTATTTATTCCAACACCCTCTTAGATGATGAAACCTAAGTCTAGAGGGACTTGATCAAGCTGGCCTGGTTAATTAATTAAAGTCAGAAAGGAGAACCTAGATTTCTAAGTCTTTAGATCAGTGCTCTTTCCACATCATGACACACACAGTCGATAAATGGTTACTTCATTTGTTACAATTTGTAAAGCTCTGTCTTTTTTTCCTGTTACTTTAGAAAGATAGGACTGACAGGCTATTTTCCTGATTTTCTGGGAGTACTGCTAGTCAGGCATTCATTTCTAGGGCTGTGAGATCTATGGGTCTCACGTAAAGCTATACAACCTCCAGCAAACCAGCAAATTTCCTCTGGCTGATGCCAGTCAGAAAAGAGGTCCTCTGAAGGCCTCCTTTATGGGATGTTTGCAAGAGAATTCCTGTATGATGATGTCACAAGAGGGTACCCCAGCTGAATGCTGGCCAAGGATGTCAGAGGCATAGGATTATCTGGGGAACATAATGTGGGACTTTGTGGGAACTGAGGGTACTAAACGTTTGTTTTTAGTTCTTTCTCTTGAAATTAAACTCCCTTTGCCATTTTTATGGCCGCCATGTTTGCAATTAACACCAATATTTTCCTGCTGTTATGTGGCTAGGAATGATGGTTTGGCTGCAATTATGTGTAAAATCAGAGATTTAGAGAAGGAAGGGTCTGATCCCCTCTGTTTTACAGAGGGGAAACCTTCTGCGAGTTGAAGTCTCATGGTCCCGTGGGTAGTAGGTCACACAGTCACAATTTGTACTCAGGTCTTCTGGCTCTATCGTATCCTTTTTCCACCATACAATATTGTTTCAAAATTAGAAGTAACCCAAAAGAGAGCAATATAAAAGAATACATGGTGAATGTAATAGAAAACCACACATTCTTTAGGATCTATCTGCCCAGAAAAAGGAAGTGGGTTGGTCATGGAATGAGAAGAGGACAACAGAAAAGACAGCCCTTGAACTACTCACATACTCTTCAGCTATTAACAGAAGAAGGGAAGGGACTTCATGGAAAGATGTGTGTCCTTAGTGAATGGTTTATGGTTGGATGTGAACAAGAATCCCAGAGTTTAAGAAGGGAGTGTAGATGATACTGATGAAATCCCAGTTCTAAGTATTACAAAGTATGTAACCAGTACACAAGATTGAGAAGATACTCCAAGTTTCTGAGCAGTGAGGTGACTAAATCAGGTAATCAGTGATGTTACTAAAATTAACCTTCATGACTAAGGGCATCTTAGATGCCATAGAATTTCATAACTGTCAGAGATGTCTGAGAAAGCATCCTATATCATAAGTGTCTACCAATCATTGCCATTATCGCTTATTCCTGGATGAACGAGGTGATCTTAAAGAATAGTAGGTCTAGTGATCCTTGGGCAAACCAGTTATCTTCCACAATGCTGTGGAAGACTCTAAACTTCTGTATTTTTGACTCTAAATAAATAAATTGGTAGGAAATACTTCCTCTGATATTATTGGAAGGTTGGTCCCAGATTCCCCTTCCCCATCTTAGAAGAGAATCTTGGTACATGGCACTGCCTTCTCAGGGATGACTGCTCCCTTCATCTTGCTTCTCACATGGGCTTTCTGTCCTTCATCTCCTGGGAGAGTTAATTCCTTGCCGAAATATAATTTGACCTCAAAATGCTGCATCCACAGAGTCCACAGTAATACCCAAGTGGAGCAGAAGACAAGCCCAGTGTGAGGGGAACTCATAAGATATAGAAGCCAGTGGTGTCCTCTCCCTTAAGGAAAATAAAAAGAATTTAGGAAGAGGAAAAGTTAGTTGAGGAAAGGAAATAAAGGAATTTGCTTAGGTGACAAGTATGTCTTAGTTTATAAGTTTTCTCCAGCATTTTTGATCCCAGAATTGAAGGAAGTCTTAGAAACTAGAGAGAAGAGAAACTAGAGGTAGGGAGATCGATTAAGATATTTTTAAAGACTGTCTAACTCTATTTTTAGGGGAGGAGCTGAATATTTCATCTTGAGATATAAGTGCTGAAGAGAAAGAATATTTGTAGCCTAGATAATCAGGTGCATTGGACAGCAATATGGGCCAGGTGTTTGGAAATCTCTCAGAAGTCCAAACAAATGCTAAACTCTAAGAGCCCCTTGTTTGAGTAGAATTGAGGAGGTCGGTAGTATGTCTTGCAGGCTCTTGGAGATGGGAAAAGAAAGGGATGTTATCTTTGTGAATATGAAAGCCTTATATATTTGGGAGGGGGGCAGTTTAGTCATGCTGGACCCTATAAGCCTGGTATTTAGAGCTACTATTATACAATAAAAATGTGTGGATAAATTCAGGTTTCCTCCATGTTATTTCTGACCTCAGAAAGATATGAAAGAAGTATATATAATATATTATATGTAATATATATAAATATTTATATATATATATATTCCCCCCTTCTCCAAATCACAATATTTATGAAAATGAAATATGGAACCTTATTTCTAATTTTAATGTTAGCATATTTTAAAAAATTTTGATCAGACTCTAGATATAATTCTTTAAGCATACTTGATGCACATCGTTATGAAAGATGAACAGACAAAAAAGAGGTGCTACTTTAGTACATGATATTTACGGTAACTTGAGATGTAACCAGAAAAAACCCGAAGTCCATCCAGATAAAAATAGAAAGGTGCAGTTCTTGATAGGTTAAATCAAAAAAGAAATGTCACTGATTCTCCCATCACTTCTTTGTTTTGGGGGAAAAATATTACCAGATCTTATACTGTGACTCATTTATGTAAGATTACTGAGAATGGATCTTTGAAGTCACCTATAGATTTGTGCAAAAGAACCCATGTTCCCTTATGCCAACCTGTGTTAGAAACCTAGATAATCAAGCTTTGCATCCTTTTGTGATAAGTTAGGATTATAGATAGATATAGATAGAGATGACCCAGTTCTTAATCTTAATACACATTCTCTGAGGCTAAATGTGGTGCCTAAGTGTAAATACACTGAAAGCCTTCTACATTTTTGGCTAACATGTAAAGTATGCAAAAAGCTTTTTTTTTTTAAGAATAAATTAATTTTTTTGTGACAAGGCAGGAAAGAAGATAAACAGAAGAGCCTACACACTTCCATACTGTTTTGTGGCAATAGTGGGCGAGGAGAGACTTGCAGGGGATGCGTTGTGGGATCATAGAGGTCATGTCCACCCTGCTGAAGGTCAAAGACTGATTGTTCCTGCTGTTGGATCTCTTCCCATATTCAATGGAGACAGAGATGTTTGTGATAAATTAATTTCTTCAATCCCCAGAAATCTGTCAAGTCTTTTTTAATTTTATGAATTCCAATGACTGTTTCTTATGCTCTCCTCTGTAAAGATCATTTCTCACTGAACACTCTGCTCTCAGTACTACTCATGTAATAGCAAATGACATATGCAATGCCAATTAAATATTTATGCCATGTAGCATTGAAATGGTAAATATTGTATTACGCTTTGCACTTGGCATCAGTCAGGAGATTTTTCCTTACGTTCTGAACAAATGATAGCCTAAAACAGAGAAAACATTACTGTATTTCACAGGCTATGTGACAAGTTGTTTATGCCCAGAACATCTCGGATTTTACTTGTCTTTAAATGGAGGAGTTAAAAAAACATTATCTTTGAATGTACTGTAATTCTGTGATCATCTCTCCCCAAATATGAGGGAGTGATAGGAGCATGTGAAATTTCTATGTTACTATGTACTAATCACTTCCGTACATCTTAAATCAAGTCAAGGTTAAAATACAATATACGCAAAGAATTCGTGGGGAGTGGGATTGGGATATTTTTTCCTGCATATATACTTCTCATTCTTTCTCTCTCTCTCTCTCTCTCTCTCTCTCTCTCTCTCTCTCTCTCTCTCTCTCTCTCTCTCTCTCTCTCCCTGTCCTTCCTTCCTTTGATTGAGTCCTATACTTCTTGGCTCTAACCAAATACTGATTGTCTGAAAAGCTTTAACATTTTTCGTCTTTCCTTTTTGGGTCAGTCCAGTCCAGTCCTTTGCTAACTGGTGGCCCTCTACTCTCAGGGCCTTACTCCACTGGTGTCAGACATAGTGTGTATATCTGATTAACTTTAGCACTACGGCAGCTCAGAACGCCTTGTCTCAGGTGATTCGTCAACCTCAACTACACCAGCAGCAGGCACTACAGTTGTGCATATCATATATATCTCAGTATTTTTACAACTACAGTGGCACCATTAAGCCAGTGAACAGACATATTTAATCTTGTATTAAAAAACAACTTGTAATTTCAAACACATCCTTGTCAAAACAACACCACCAAAAAAACACAAATTCCTGACATTAGGGAATAATTCTGTATTTTCTCCTCTTTAAGAGTTTGAATATTTGTAAGTAAATAACATGAGGTTATACTAAATTGAGTATACAATTTCAGTTAAAGAGTATTTGTCTGGACACATATTTTAAAAGCAATTGGGTGGTACAGCAGATAGACTCCTGTTCCTGAATTTAAATCCAGCCTCACTAGCTTTGTGATCCTGGGCAAGTCACTTGATCCTGTTTGCCTCAGTTTCCTCATCTGTAAAATGAGCTGGAGAAGGAAATGGCAAACCTCTCTAGTATCTTTACCAAGAGAACCCCAAAAGGGAGTCACAAAGAAATAGACATGACTGAAAAATGACTACAGCACTTTTACATATTTAATAGATATTGTCTATGTGACTTGTCCAAAATGTCATTGTGTGTTTCAGTGTTTCTGGAGAGGAGATTTCACTTTTTACAAATTATATCCCTTTGTAAGAATGAATGAGACAGTAACAATAGGAGGAATAAAAGATAATTACTTAGTATTAATTTTCACTCTCCTTTTTCTCTATTTGAACTAATGAATATAAAATTACAGGATTATAGAATGCAAAGCCTGAAATGTCCTTAAGAGAAGTAGCACGTACGAGGTTTGTATCCCAAAGAGATAAAAAAATGAAAGGAAAAGGACCTATATGTACAAAAATATTTATAGCAGCTTTTTTTCTGGGGGCAAAGAATTGGACATTGAGAGGATTTCCATTTATTTGGGAATGGCTGAACAAGTTGTTGCATATCATTAGGATGGAATAATATTGTGCTATAAGGAATGATAGCAGGATATTTTCAGAAAAACCTCAGAAGACTTATACATGAATTGATGCAAAGAGAAATGAGCCAAACCAGGAGAACATCATATACAGTAACAGCAACGTTGTATGATGAATGACTTGACTATTCTCAGAAATATCAATGATCCAAGATGATACTGAAGGACTCATGATGAAAAATGCTTTCCCTTCCCAAAGGAAGAACTGATGGAGTACGGATACAGATCTATAGACACTTTAAAAAAACCCCAACCCTACTTTATTTTTTTTGTTGTTGTTTTTTCTCAGTGTCTTCTTTCACAACATGACTAATATGCATAAACAGAGGGACTTGAATAAAACCTTTAAGTTCCTTCCAGTTCTAATGCTACAATTCTGTGATCTAGTCCTGGGGTGGGGAATCTCCAGCCTGGAGGCCACATGTGGCCCTCTAGGATCTCAAGCTTGTCCTCTAAGTTCTCAAACTTTGGATTCAGTCAAAGGGGGACACATTTGAAGACCTAGAAGGCTTCTGTTTCCTTCTCTCTATCTTCCTGTTTCAGTTTCTCTCTGGTTCTCTCTCTCTCTCTCTCTTCTAAGTTTTTGATTCCAGAGTTAAATGCTTATCGTGCTCCATTTCATCATGTGTCAAGTGATATTTAATCACTATAACCTAATACCTTCCTTGCAAGAGAAAAGTGGTTCCTTTTGAGCCTAAATTCACCTAGATAGGTTCAGACTACCTGTTGTGACATTTAGACTCTAATACTTCACTGACTCATGTTTCCCATAAGAATACAATAAAATTGATATATAGGCTATAGACTTTTTGTTTCCAAGCTTTAAATATTTGTGATATTATGTATATACACATATATAATATACAACAAACAATCCTTTCTAGAATGAGCTTAGATCAAATTAGTATGAAAATTCTACTACTGTCTCAGTCAAAATATATTTTGTAGATGTAATTCAACTGTTAGAGTTAAGAGAAGCAGCAGTGAAAAATGGCATGTAATTCATTGCTTAGCTGGGTTCTATAACCTAATAAAAAAGCACTTTTATTACAAAGGCATGTCAAAAGAAGAAAAAAAAGAATGTCACAACATTTTATTTGCCATATATATTTAAATGCTTGATTTTTCATGAATAGTAAAGGGCTGGCATATGTTTTCCTTCTGACCCTCTCATCCGCAGATAAATGGCTAATACTATAATCAATTTCAAGGTACAGAAAGAGGAAAAATGTTCATAAAATGCAAATAGACATAGAAATGGAACAGCTAAACTGCTAAGGAATCAAAGCTGCAGCAAGCATGGATTGGATAGGATATGCTTTTGCCAGATCTAAGAAGTGCTTCTGTTGTTAAACAGCCTTTTTAGCAGCTGCACAACGATATCTATTTCAGGAACTAGTTAGTTTCAGCTGTCCAAGGAGAACGAGAAGCCAGAATTTATATCTTTTGTTCTTAAAGATTAATCAGAATATTAAAACTGTTTGTCTATGGAAGTTGATAACATTAGGCTAAGTATCTATTAGAACAATAATCCCACATGGTTACAAATCTTTATTAACAAATGACTTAACTAACCCTGTTACCCCATTGTATAATGCTTTACATTATACATACATATACATATATATATATATATATATATATATATATATATATATATATATATATATATATATATGTAATGCTTCTCTTAAATGACTTGAAATGAAAACTCCCTGTAAACCTTTCAGTTTTAGAAATGCAAAGAAATGCAAACTGCAGAACTAAGCACTAGGACAAAAATGCAAAGAAAACACAATGTCACAATATTCTCTAAAAGTTTTTGTTCTTTCCATCTCCCTCTCCTCCTCCCTCCCCCACTTCTTGTTCTCTGTCTCTGTTTCTTTAGTTCTTTCTCTATCTCTTTCTCTCTCATGTCTCTGTCTCCCCTTCTCTCTCTGTTTCCCCCCTCCCTTTTTCTAGGTCTTATTTTGTAATTTTAGGTGGGGGCTGGGATGAAATGATCTCTTACTGCCCATAAGGACTTGGTCTTTCAGTTGTCAGGATAGCTGTTAGATGGGCGTAAACCTGAGATAAAATTACCATTTGTATTGCTTCCACTATGATTTTGTTAATTTTGATCCTGTTTTAATTAGTATCAAAACAATTCAGTTCGATGGCAAGCAATGATTAAATGCCTGCCCTGCATGAGGCACTGGACTAGAGAAAACCAAACTCAAAGACTCCCATCAGAGAGTGCCCAGTAACACGGACTCTTATTTGCTAATAGTTAGATTGAAAGATTTCTGCTTCTCATTAGAGCTAGGACTTAGTTTCCTTATTTGTTTAAAAAAAGGCATGTGCCAGGAAGAGGGTTGGACGCGATGATCTCAAAGTTCTCTTCCAGAGCTAGCTTTCTGAAACAAAACCTGTACTAGTGTATCAGTTTCTGATTTTTCTGCATCACAATAATTCTGGGTTATTTTCACCTACTCCCCAAAGTCATCAGAATATGAGGGAAGGAATTGAGTCCTGGATTCCTGCCCTCTCCTTATAACAGCATGACCAACTACACAGAGCAAGAATTCTTCCCTTCTGTACCTCTGTGCAAAACTCACAGCTGCTGGTGCCTTTGGCCAACATTTTTCCTTCTGGAGTTTAGAGTCGAAATAAGAGGAGGAATGGGTAGATCAGGGCTCAAAGGGATTGGGATGGAAATTTTATGATGGGTCTACAATGTCTCTGGTTCTTCCTGTACCACTGGCACTTAACACTACGTTTAATGTGGAGGGTTAGGAATTAACAACCTGCTCATTGTCGAAAGGCATGCCGAGTTTCAAGGTGCCCCTTAATGTACTCGAGAAGCATTTTCTTAGATGACAACACCCTACTAGCTTTAAAAAGTTAATGGGACATAATGGCTTGCTGTATTAATTTGTCCTCAACCTTACTATCACCTCAAGCTACTGCCCCAATTCTCCTTCACTTTATGATATTAGGATTTAGAATGAGGAAACAGATTTCAAAGCAACCTAGTTCTAACTCCTCATTTTGAAGATGGGGAAAAATAAATCTGGGGTGTTCAATATCACACAAGTAGCAATCTAGGATCAGACATGAGGTCCTCTGGTTTTAGATTCTGTACTCTTTTTTTCTTGACAGCTAGATTTGAGGCCTGACATCAAGACTCATCTTAGTGAGTTCAGATCTGCTCTGAGACACTTAACTAGCTAAATGACACTGGGTGAGTCATTTAACCCTGTTTGCCTTGATTTCCTCATCTGTAAAATGATCTGAAGAAGGAAATAGCAATCTACTCCAGTATCTTTGTCAAGAAAACCCCAAATAGGGTCACAAAGAGGCAGATTCAAATGAAAAAGATGGAACAACTCTTTTCTCTACACTGCTTTACTGCTGAACTTTTAGGAAGCACAGTCTACACCTGCTGCCTCCACTCTCTCTCTCTTAAGTTTCTTGCACTCTGGCTTGCTATCCTAGTTCACTAATTGAAATGACTGTTCTCTCTACAATCACCAATGCCTCCCCAAATGTCAAAACCCATGACCTGCTTTTACTTTTCATGTTCATTGACTTTTTTGTAGTGTTTAAATTTTTTTTTCACTTTTACTTTTGGCCATTTCCTTTTGGATATTCTCTCCTCTTTTGGCTTCTGTGATGCTGGCTCTCTTCTGGTTCTCCTCCTACCTCTTTGACAGTTCCCCCTTGGTCTCATTTTCGGCTGCTGTCCTTCATCCTGCCCCCTAAGTGTGGGTGATATTGAGGCTCTGTCTTTGACCTGCTTTCTTCTGTAGATTAATTCCCTTTATTCACAAGAGTGGCTTCCATGATCACCTCCATTTGGATAATTACCAATCTTTATCTTTAGCCCTCTTCTCTCTTCTGATTCTATTTCCACATATCTGAACTTTTTATGGTGCCTCCACTTACATATTTGACTGACATCTTAATTCACATGTCCATAGAACATCAATGAGCCAGTTAGGCATCAGAGCATTGGAGCTGGATTCAGGAAGACTTGAGTTCACATCCAGACTCAGACAAGCTCTTTGACCCTGTGCAAGTCACTTAACCTCTGCCTATAGACTCTTCATCTATAAAATGGGGTTAATAATAGCGCCTACCTCCCAGGGCTGTTACGGGGAATCAAGTGAGATAGCATTTGTAAACTGCTTTGTAAAATCCAAAATACTAAAGAAATGTTAACTATTATTGTTAATTTTTCTCATTTTTACTGCTAATATTATGAATTCACAATTCCCCAAACATCAGCTTTTACAAAAACATGCCCTTCCTCCTAATTTCCCAGAGTGTCAATGGCTTCACAGTTCTCCCAGTTACTAGGCTCAAACATCTTACCGTCATCTTTGACTCTTCCCATGCTTTACCACCAAAATTTAATCAACCCACAAGTTCTGTCAATTCCATTTCCATAATCTTCCTCCCATCAGCCCTTTCCACTCCTGTCTTTACCTTCATTGTTCACTTATTATCTCTCTCACCTGAACTACTGCAACATAACACGTACGGAGTATCCTGCCTAACTTCAGTTTCATTCTGGGAAATTCAGGTCCTCTGACTCCAAATTCTGGGCCCTATTTCACATAGTGCTGCCTCCTGGTTTATTTTCTTTTACATTTATCTAACAAATGCTTGCTGAACTGAATTTGAACATGTAAAATCAGAAGCTGCAAAATAATGGCACATCCATTATGCTGCTTTATTTATTACTTATCAGCTATGATGTTCCAATCCTGCCCCTCCTCCACGCTAAATCCAAAGGAGAAAGAGCTGCTTCTAATGTCCTGGGGGAGCAACATTTGATGGGAGTGATATATTAATGCTCTAGCCTTCAGCTCACTCCAGCTCCCTTGCCTATTGGAAAGAGAAGAAGAAAATGGTGGGAGAGAAGCTAGTGGTACAGTACCTCGTTATTTTCGGCTGCCTTATTCGTCCCCTGGCTCTAACTTCAGAAATGAAGAGGGCCCTCAGAAGGGATGGAAGAAGGAGGAAGTAAAGAGGGAAGTGACAGAGGGAAAAATCCACAGATCCTTCTCACGATGGCTACAGTTTTTGTTTTATTGCCTGAAGTATCTGGAAGTGAGAGCAATCTGGTTGTGACATGCTACCTTATGGAGTCCCAGGACTGATCTTGCTGGCTAGGCAGGTACCCTCTTCCTCCCTGTCTGTTTCACAGATGTCCCCCCAGAAGCCAAGACATCATTTTACAAAAGGCACCACACATTGCTAAGTGAAAAGGAAATAAAAGGTTTACTTTCATGTGTTCTTTCCTCTAGAATAAATGAGCTAATAAAATAGCTGAACAGTCCTTGGATAATTAGGATCAGCAGTTAGAGGTAAACAATATGAGCATTAGCCTAGGTATCAAAATTTCTGGGTTCTAACCCGGTCTCTGTCACTGACCAGCTACATGAGCCTGGACAAGTCATTCCACTCAGCTCCCATTTCCCTGTTGTTTGAAAAAAAGTAATGTCTCCTTCTTTCTCACAAGTATTGTGAGGATCAAGTAAAATGTGTGTAAAATATATTGTAGAAAGGATGCTAAAAATGTTATAACTAATGAAGCAGTTTGAAAATAAAGTATATGAAAGGAATCAAAACTTCTTAAAGACAATGTATGTTATAGATAAGTTAAAGACTGGCTTTGTTTCTCATTCTGTTTGTGCTGTAAGAAATGTAAGGGCATAATTCTAACATGTTGGTAATAAAAACAGGTGGAATAGTAATGAACTGTTGTATTTGGGAAAGAAGAAAGTATGATTTTTTTCACTTTGCAGGTTAGTTGTTTAATTGTTTAGAGGCTTTCAGGAATAAGATGTGCATCACAAAATTTATGGTGATATATGCACAAAACAATTCTAATAGGGAAATATAATACATGATATTTATCCTTACATTTGCACACACTTACATTTACACTTAAAAAAAAACTGTGATTTCATAGGGGTGAGTACTCCTTCCATCAAGAGATCAGAGCACCTCTGTATTTTAGCAGAAAATGTCATGAGTTTCTGTGGCTCAAAAAAATTCTCTCAATGGCCAATTTTGTGGTGAAGAGGGTTTACAAATTTAGCAACACTGGACTTTTGGCAACTGACACACAATCCATTGCCAAATCCACACTAGAAGCCATCCCATTTTGGTAGATCCAATTAGATGTTGCACTTCAGTGGCAAAGCCTTTGAGAGCCCAGACTCATCCCCATGTGATCCCTCTGGCACTAACGAGAACTAAAGAGGACATTTAGACAGCATGAAGGAAGGAGCAAATAAGGGGGGGAAATTTTTTAGTTAGAATGAGGTGCAAAAGTAGGGTCTCATTAGAAATCCATGTTAATTACGTACATGTGACTCAAAGTGTACAAATCTTTTGAGACAATGGATGAGGCAATGGATCTGGAAGTGTGATGTAGACCAAGATTCAGGATATATGGGGTCTAGTCAATGATATTAACCTCCTGTGTGCCCTTGGTCATTTTGGACCAACAACTCCTTCTTTCATAGGAGGAAAGCTTTGGCTTAGATTCATTCACAGCTCTAAAATATTAGATTCCTTTAAAAAGTCCAAAATTTTATGCTCTAATTTCTCACATGCCATTTACTGCCAGTTATTTGGGGAAATAGCTCAACATTGCTGCAAGCTAGTACTGCTTGTTAGATGGCCCAGTTATAATACAGCATGATTGCCTTAAAAACGCTGCTTCTGTCTGAATTGATTCCTTATTTTCTAGCCTACTAGTCTTTACTAAAGAACATGCTATTGTTGAAGGACTAACCTTTGTGACCCACCCACAAGAGTTCATATGGTTCCTGAAAACTGTAACTTAAAACTAGGGAGTAATTTAGGCACCGGAACAAGGCAGCTCATCAAAGAATGATCAGATTATTCCATATACAGCCACATTGCGGTTATTAGGCTGAGCAGGATTTCCTGATCACAAACGCCTTTGGAAGCTTGCATCTGTGCAATCTCCAGTTCTTTTTCACCACAAAGAGAGCTGCTTTGACCATTTTAGAACATATAGGTTCTTTTGCTCATCATTTGGGGAATGGCTGAACAAGTTGTGGTATAGGATTGTGATATAATACTACTATTGCGCTATGAGAAATGATAAGCGTCATGATCTTAGAAAAACATGGAAAGACCCACATGAAATAGTAAAGAGTGAAATGAGCAAAACCAAGGAAACACTGTATATAGTAATAGTGATATTGTTTTAAAAATTACTTTGAGCAAGTAAGCTATTTTGATATTATGTGTACCCAAATTAACTATAAAGGATATACAAAGAAAGATGCTCTCTGCATCCAGAGAACTAATAAATAAAAGTATACATGGAATAATTTTATGCATACATATATATGCATATATATACATATACATATATGTGTGTGTGTATATATATATATATATATATATATAAACACCCCTATACCTATTTGTGTCTAATGGCAGCCATCTTTGAGGTGAGAGGGTGAAGGAGGGAAAAAAAGAGGAAAAATGGAAATTTACATGACATTTTCATTGCATATTTCAAAGGAATAGTAAGCTATACATAGTGAACATGCAATTTCATATGCAATCATCATTTTGTTATAAAAATTTTTAAAAATCTTTAATTTGTATCACTAGTTATTTCTTTTTCTTCATGGGTCAGTCATGTTATATCAGTCTGTATCAGTCCATGTTATGTTTTTGTAAACTCTAGTATCATTTCAAAGCAGGGAGCCCTTTCTCTCACTTAGGAGCAGGACACAAATTATTGTAGTAATTTCTTACATTTCAAAAATAATTTCTAATTGGTTGTGTGTTCTGGCATGTTATGAAATGGTTAAGTCACACGGCTATGGGCAACTTTCTACTAGTAGCCTTATTAAATGAAAAATATGATCAATACTCCATCTGCAAAGATGAAAAATTCCACATATGTGAATGAGTCCATAATCCATTCATTGTTTTATGGGCCTGAAGCCCTCCAGGGAGTGCTCCTGAGTGCTGGGTGATGGCCCTGAGTGATGAGCTTTACATTTAGATTGCTGAGTTAGCTGAAAGATGTGTGATACCACAAGTAGGCAGAGTTCCCTTCTGACTACACAGCCATGGAGATTCCTGTCTGATGTTTATTCCAGCAAGGATAGAAAATATTTTGTGTGCATGAAATGTAGCAGAGATGCACATGTTTTCATTAGGGATATGCCAAAAAGCAGAAACATTTTAAACTTAGTGGACAAGGCTATACTTTATTGGGAAAGAAAGAAATTCCTTTAAAAAAAATGAGAGCTTGAGCATGAGCTTTTCTATTTATCTAAAATTCCTGAAATTTAATGAAAATACTTGATGGTTTATACAGCATACTTAACCATTCGAACACTAACACCTCACTCTGAAATATAATCTCTTGCTATGTGGCTGGGCAAAGTAAATATACACATCAAATCACTAAAATAGCAATAAGGGTCTCCTGATTTACAGTCACAATATAGCTAGGCCCGATTAATGTGAATGATGACTTCTCCCCCACCAAGTGGCTTCATGTACTAACATTTACACTATGTGAACTTATAATACATAAAATATGGTAACTGGTTCTTGCTCAATGATAATACAATGTATGAATTTGAATAACATGACTACTTCAGGAGAAATATTATCAGTACTAATTAGAATGTAGTTTTAATCATGAAAATGGGGACTTACCTATAAAATATGATAGTAGTATTGCCAGGAGTACAGAGACCCCTACAGCGCAGAGGGCAGTGCATTTCCAACTACAGTATTTTGAAGATTTCTTGAATTTAAAAGCACTTCTTGATAGGGTGTTTCTAGGTAGTGGCCGAGTCGGGGGGGAATAAACAGAGCCAGATGCCATTGTGTATCCTGGTGTGGCAGTACTGAACAGTGGCGTCGTCCCTGTTCCTGTTTTGAATAGGAAATGCCTGTGGAAATGGAAAATATTACTGTAAGATACAAGTACATGAAAATGTGAGACACAGATTGCTGATATATATCTATATATATCTATATGATATATCTATGAGATATTTCTATATAGCTATGTCTATATAGATGCATCCATCTATAGATAGAGGTAAATCTGTAGAAATACTTATAAAAAACAAAAAAGTGGGACAATATCTATAGATATGAGTATATCTAGTGCATAGATAAATATCTCAGGGGATACATCTATATTCATATATCTCCCCTCTTTTTTTTTTTACACCTTCTACATAGCTTGCAGTATCTAAAAAGATTATGAAAGCTAATAAGTATTCTTAAAGACAAAGCAATGCTCATCTCTTGGATGCATCCCCTTCTCTACACTCAAGATTGCCACCCTGGTTCAGGCCCTTACCATCTTATGCCTAGAGAATTGGCTGCTACAACCTGTTAAATGATCTACCCATTTCATGTCTCTTCCCACTTCATTCCACTGCCAAAGTGATTTTCCTGAAGTGCAGATCTGACGACATTATTCTCCCCTACTTAATAAATTCTGGTGACTTCTTATTACCTGTCCAGGATCATATATCTCTCTGTGGTGCTTAAAGGCCTTCCCAACTGGCCAGCCAACTTTTCTACATTTTCAGTCTCTAAAATTATGCTTTTATTTATATAGTCTAGATTTCCATAAATCCAGCAACAAGGCCTTCTCACAACTCCTCACATATGGCACTCCACCTCGGAACTCTGTGCTTTTTTGTTGACTGTCTTTAGGCAAGGAATGCCTTTCCTTCTCATTTTCCCTTCTTATGAGTTCTCTGGTTTCTATGAAGATTTAACTCAAATCTCATCTTTTGCAAGAAGTCTTTCCCGGTTCTTCCTTTCACTCTTTTCCTTCCCTGAGATTGCCCACCATTGGCACCGTGTGTATGTTTTTCTGTCTGTTCTATCTATCTATCTATCTATCTATCTAACTATCCATCTATCTAGTAGGTATGCACACATGTACATACGTGTATATGCACATTTGGGTATCTAATATGTATGTATATATATAAAATATTTTGAATATGTGTACACATTATGTCTATATAAACTCTATTGTGTACATGTGTATGTGTATATACACACATGTTTAATATGTGCATGTAATCTGTATATGTCTATATATGAATGTATTAAACAATATTGAATATGTAAATATGTATACGTGTGTATACAATTATATGTAGACTGTGCATCTATCTAATATGTATGTATATGTACATGTGTGTTTGTGTAGCATTTATCTAGTTTAAGGCTCTCTCCTCTGTTAGAATATTTCTGCCTCACTTTGTATCCTTGGTACTCAGCACAGTGCCTGGCATATAGCAAGCTCTTAATAAACGCTTGTTGACTTGTCTTTCCTCTTTATTCTCTCCTCTCCCTTTTTCCTCTTCTCTCTTTCTCTAGTTATTAGACTCAATGTTAAATTCCTCCTTAAATATTTCATTGTGGCTTGGAGGTCAGGTTGGGTTCTCAAAGGTTATGCTAGGAGAGCAGAAGAGATCCTAGGTTTTATTAAACTCGCAAGATTTCCAGTATAGGCTCCCAGTAGAGGCCCAGTAATAGGTCATGACTAGCCTACCTAAGCCTACAGTGACTTTTCCCCAAAAGGTGATCTTTTTGCCATAGCAGCTCATGAAGACTATTTAATACATGGGGTACTATCTTTAACAGTGGAAAGAGTATGCACACAAATTAAATCAAGCATCCTTGAACATAAGGCTCCATAGTGGTAGAAAGAATCCTGAAAACATAGATTACCTACATAAGATACTGAACAAATTATCTCCCTGCTCTTAAGATGAACTGTAGAGATGTGAACTAAATTATAGCACATATTGGGTTGATTCAGAGTATACTAAACCATCAGAGTGGTACTGAATCTATCAGTGTGACCTCAGAGGAAGCTGTATGCCATAGAGCTCTATACTTAGCTAGTATATCAATATTTTCATCATCATTAAATTGAATGAAGGCACAGAAAAATGCATATCAAATCTACAGATGGCACAAAACTGGGAAGGACAGTTAATACAATGGACAACATGGTTGGCAACCAAAAAATTCTCACTAGTCTGAAAATATGTGATGAAAATATAACATGATGAACTTAAAGAGGGATAAATATAAAGTGCTATTAAGGAGACAGAAGGGGGTGGAACATGGCTAGACAATAGTTCCAATGGGAAAAATATCTGAGCAATTTAGAGGACTAAAAACTTAATCTTTCCCAAAAATGTATATGTAGTAGCCAAAGAGTTAGTGAGATTTTAAGTTGCATTAACTGAAGCAAAATGTCCAGAATGGACGAGGTGATAGTCACACCACATTGGAAGGAGGATTAGTTTCAGTTCTGGCCATCACTTTAAGAAGGCCACTGAGAAGCTGGAATGCATCCAGAAGAGGGTGATCATGATAGTGATGGGACTTGGGACTATGCCATACAAAGATTAGTTAATAGAAGAGAGGATGCATATTCAAAAGGAGAAAAAGCTTAAAAAAGCAGTTATCTGTATTGATTTCTGAGGCTCTCATATGGAGGAGGCATTGGAGTTGTTTTCATCTGGCCAAACAAGCCATAAGTACAAACAATGGCATGAAGTAACAAGGAGGCATATTTCGGTTCTTTGTGAGGGGGGAAACATTAATGATTAGAGCTGTCCCAAAATAGAATAGTCAGGAAGACAGAGAATTGCTTATCACTGAAGGTCTTCAAGAGTAGTGCCCATAAATTGGGGAATGGCTGAATGAGTTGTGGTGTGTGGTTATCATGAAATACTACTGTGCTATAAGAAATGATGAGCTCAATGATCTTAGAAGGATGTAGAAAGACTTGCACAAAATGAGGAAGAGTGAAGTGCACAGAACCAGGAGACTACTGTATACAATATCAGCAATACTGTTTTAAGAATAACAGAGGGACTAAGTCATTTTGACCATTACAAATACACAAATTAAAAATACAGGACACATAAAGACACTGTTTGAATCCAGAGAAGGAACTGATAAAGAAAGGTAGGTATAGAATAATTTTACATACACACACATACACACATACCTATTTGTATCTAATGGTAGGCATCTCTAGGATGAGGATGGGAAGAAAAAAAGAAATATACACAATAACTTTATTGTCTATTTGGAGGGAAAAGCAAGTTGTACATGGTAGGCTTGCAGTTTCATGGGTAATCATCTTTTGTTGTTGTAAAACTCTTCTTTTGTTCAGTTAATTGAAAATAAAATAATTTTTAAAAAACAGTACTGGATGCCAACATTTTGCAGATATTGCAGAGTAGATTCTGGTTATACCAGATAACCTCTGAATTCCTTTCTAACTCTGAGATGCGATAGTTCTAACCCTGGAAGTGTGAAACCTATTCCTGTTTGAAGTGTTCTTGGAATTCTTTATAAAAAGCTTTCAAAGACTGTTTACAACTCACACAACCTTAGACAGGGGAATGCCACTTAGATTACCTTCCTACCTGATACATGAATCTTCCTTACAAAATCCTGAGTAGAAGGCAGAACCAAGATGGCAGAGTAGAAAGACGCACCTACTCTAGCTCTTCCCTCACAGCCCATAAAATACCTGTAAAAAATGGCTCTAAACAAATTCTAGAGCAGCAAAAGCCACAAACAACAGAATGAAAGAGATTTCCAGCCCCAGGCAGCCTGAAAGTCCAACAAGAAAGGTCTATCACACAAATTGCAGAGAAGAGCACAACCCATGGAGCTCAGCCCAGCCTTGGCTGAGCAGCACTAGCAGGTACAGGACCGGAATGGGCCTTGGAGTGGAATCCCTGGCAGCAGCTGTGATTGTCAGATCCCTAAACTCACAAACACCAAAGACAGCTTCAAAGGTCAGTGAGAAAGCTTTTTCACCTGGGTGAGAAGGAAGCAGGGTCCGCCCCTAGTCCCAGCACTAGGTGGTGGCAGCAGCAGCAATGTCCATTTCTGGAGCCCTCAGCCTAAAGCCCCTGAGGGATTGGGCTGCTGATCTGAGTCTTAGCCTTGGCGGCCATGGGGTGAGGAAGAGTGCTGGCTGGTGTGGTGAAGCTGGTAGAGGTTTTGCAAAGGGAATTCTACTTGCAGATCCTGGGCAGAAAAGCTTTGGTAGCTCCCAGACCAGAGGGCAAGCCAGGAGAGGAGTAAACTCGTCTCCCTTGATTGGGCCACCCTGGAGGAACTGAGAACTTGCAGGTCCCCAGAGTATACCCCCCCCTCTTGACAAAGGACTCAAAAGTCAAGTAACCGACTGGGAAAAGGCCCATAGAAAGGAAGAAAAAATAAGATTATAGAAGGTTACTTTCTTGGTAAACAGGTATTTTCTTCTATCCTTTCTGACAACAAAAAACAACTTATCAGAGGAAGACATTAAAGTCAAGGCTTCTGCATCCAAAACCTCCAAAATAAATATGTAGACCATGGAAAAACTCAAAAACAATTTTGAAAATCAAGTAACAGAGGTGGAGGAAATGTTGGGAAGAGAAATGAGAGTGATGCAAGAAAATCATGAAAAGTGAGTCAATAGTTTGCTAAAGGAGACCCAAAGAAATGCTGAAGAAAATAACACCTTGAAAAATAGGCTAACTCAATTGACAAAAGAGGTCCAAAAAACCAATGAGGAGAAGAATGCTTTAAAAAGCAGAATTAGCCAAATGGAAGAGGAGGTTCCAAAGCTCACTGAAGAAAATAGCTTTTTAAAAATTAGAACGGAGCAGATATAAGCTAATGACTTAATGAGAAACCAAGAAATTACAGAATAAAACCAAAAGAATGAAATAATGGAAGATAATGTGAAATATCTCATTGGAAAAACAACTGACTTGGAAAATAGATCCAGGAGAGACAATTTAAAAATTATGTGACTACCTGAAAGCCATGATAAAAAAAAAAAGAGCCTAGACATCATTTTTCATGAAATTATCAAGGAAAACTGCCCTAATATTCTAGAAACAGAGGGCAAAATAAATATTGAAAGAATCCACCAATCACATCCTGAAAGAGATCCAAAAAGAGAAACTCCTAGGAACATTGTGGCCAAATTCCAGGCTTCCCTGATGAAGGAGAAAATACTGCAAGCAGCCAGAAAGAAACAATTCCAGTATTGTGGAAATACAATCAGGATAACACAAGATCTAGCGGCTTCTACATTAAGGGATCGAAGGGTGTGGAAAAGGATATTCCAGAAGTCAAAGGAATTAGGACTAAAACCAAGAATCACCTACCCAGCAAAACTGAGTATAATACTTCAGAGGAAATATGGTCATTCAATGAAATAGAGGACTTTCAAGCATTCTTGATGAAAAGATCAGAGCTGAATAGAAAATTTGACTTTCAAACACATGAATCAAGAGAAGCATGAAAAGGTGAACAGGAAAGAGAAATATAAGGGACATACTAAAGTTGAACTGTTTACATTCCTACATAGAAAGAGAATATTTGTAACTCTTGAAACTTTCCTCAGTATTTGGGTAGTTGGAGGGATTACACACACACACACACACACACACACACACACACACACACACACACACATAGACAGAGAGCACAGGGTGAGTTAAATAGGAAGGGATGATATCTAAAAAAATTAAATTAAGGGGTGAGAGAAGAATATATTGGGAGGAGAAAGGGAGAAGTGGAATGGGGCAAATTACCTCTCATAGAAGAGGCAAGAAAAAGCTTTTTCAATGTAGGGAAAAAGTGGGGAGGAGAGAAGGAAAAAGTGAAGCTTACTCTCTTCACATTTGACTTAAGGAGGGAATAACATGCTCACTCAATTTGGTATGAAACTCTATCTTACACTACAGGAAAGTAGGGGATAAGGGAACAAGGGGGATGATAGGAGGGCAAATGGGAGGAGGGAGTAATTGGAAGTAAACACTTTTGGGTTTTTGACAAGGTCAAAAGAGAGAATAGAATAAATGGGGGTGGGCAGGATAGGATAGAGGGAAATATAGTTACTTACACAACATGACTATTATAGAAGTCTTTAGCAAAACTACACATATATAGCCTATATTGAATTGCTTGCCTTCTCAGTGGGGATGGGTGGGGAGGGAGGAAGGGAGAGAAGTTGGAATTTAAAGTATTAGAAACAAATGTTGAGAATTGTTTTTGCATACAACTGGGAAATAAGAAATACATGTAATGGGGTATAGAATGCTATCTTGCCCTACAAGAAACGGGAGAAGATGGGGATGAGGGAAGGGAGGGGTGTGATAGAAGGGAGAGCTGATTAGTGGAAGGTGTAATCAGAATGCAAGGCATTTGGGGTCGGGGGAGGGGAGAGATGGGGAGAAAATTTGGAACTCAAAATTTTGAGGAAATGAATGTTGAAAATTAAAAATAAATAAACATTAAAAAAAAATCCTGAGTAAATAATCACCCTGTCTTTACTTAAACACTTCTAGCCTCAGGGAACTCACTATCTCACTTTCAGCTCAATCATCAAATGGCCCTAATAATTGCTTGTTGTCCAATCTTATCTGACCATACTGTCTGTGGGATTTTCTTGGCAAAGATTCTAGAGTGGTTTTTCATTTCCTTCTTTGGTGGGTTAAAGAAAACAGAGATTAAGTGATTTGCCCAGGGTCATGCACCTCGTAAGTGTCTGTGATCAAATTTGTACAGGTGTACCTGACTACAGGCCTATGCTCTATCCACTGAGCTACCTAGATGCCTCCTGGTGCTTAGATGAACAAAAATCTGCTATCCATTAAGACAGGAAACTAATATCATTCCTTTATAGTTACACCTAGCATTTGACATTTACGGAAACACAGACTCATGGAAGTCAACTCAATTATCTGCATGCACATCTCCTATTCTGTCAGTTATCTGAAGTAAATCTTAATCACAGATAGGTATTCCGCTGTTCAACCCAGTAGTGTCAGATGTGGCCAAAATCAGTTTTATATCCCCAGGGATTGAAAATTCATTTAACTTATAATCTAAACAACACATAATCAGGAAAGTAAATCTGTTAGGAGGAAAAAAAACACAAAACACATTTCAAATTATGCATGTCATATAACCAGTTTAGTGGTAGCAGCAAATGTCTATTTACTTTGCCTCACTATGTATAGTTGGGAATAACAGGTAGAATTAAGCACTGACTCAGTTTCAAAAATATGGAAATCAGAACAACTATTTGCTGCCTATCCATAAGAACAACATTCCTATTGTGATAATAAAGCCAGGGAAATGCTTCAAGCATGGCACCTTGGAGATTTCTTGAAAAGCCAGGCATAATAGTCTATTATCTTATTTATTTTAAATATAAATTTGGAGAGGGGATCTATTACTCCATGCCTTCATGGAAAAAGCAGAATTTGGTCATGGATTTTGTGAATCAGATGCACAAGATTTTTTCTCCTCTGTCCAAATGCCTGTTCACATTAATAACTTATTAGGTCTAAGTCTATAAAAATCAAATAAAACCAGGCTGGATTTTAAATAAATCTGGATATAGAGAAGAGAAAAAAATGATAAGAAATTGAAAATTCAACCTTTTATACTACCTGTAGTATGTGTGGGAAGGACTGGTCATGATTTTGCAAGTTGGTAAAAATTACAAGATTTTTATATGTTAAATTCATCTGCAAGCTCATAGAGCTAAAATATGTGAAAGCCTCAAAGTATTTAAATATATCAATATGTATATAAATATATTCATTTTCATTTAGGTAGAAGATTGTTAGTGTTCGGTTCAAAATGGATGGTTGCCTACTTCCCAAGGACAAAAACGACCCTCCCCTGAAATACGCAAGAAATAGAACAATGATAAATGAAGGCTATGATTAAATATATATCTTCTCCTCTGCATATGGGAGGTATAGAACAGTTTCCTATACAGGAAAATTATTTTTCCTACTAACTCTTTGGCTCACTTTTTCCCCTATGGTCTTCTACCTTTCATTTTATGGTGCATACCAGGCTATGCAGCTTTGGGAATATGTATGTAGCATGCAAGAATTCTGCAAATATATATTATATATATATATATATATATATATATATATATATATATATATATATATACACACATATGTATCTGTGTATCTATGTATTTGTCTATGCATGTTTGTACATATCTATCTCCCTGTCTATTTATACTTATACAATCCAAAATGTATTGCTATGACCTCCATCTATGTGTGTATGTACATACCTGTCTATCTGTCTATACATATACAGTCCAAAATGTACTGCTATGACTATTTTTGTGTGCATAAGTACATATCCATCTATCTGTCTGTCTATCTATCTATCTATCCATCTACACTCCAAAATGTATTGCTACAATCTGGGATCCAGATGGTTCCTGTCTGAACACTGGCAGGGATTTCCTTTACTTTTTAGACCGTATTTGATAATTTAAAAAAATTCAGTCCTCTGAGAAAAATTCCCCATTGTATTCAGCAATAAAAGAAGCAGCCTCTTTTAACACCGAGCACACCGGAACGGGCTGATTTCTGTTCTGATGTTTCTAATGATGCCCTGTGTGATGCCTGCCTACAGTTCCTCAGCTATTTGTGCCACCGTTTCCACTCCGGTGATGAACTAGAGAGGCACACTGAAGAGAGACCATCAGAGACTGAGAGGAGGAAAATCAATTTCCAAGCCCCACAGCCAGCTGGTGCAGAAGGTCAGTGAGCACTAACAGTTGCTCTGTGGCACTGGCATCTCGAGGGGCCTTCTGGAGAACAGCCGCCGCCGCCAGACGACAGCTTTGGAACCGCGCGGCATCATTAACTTGTAATGCTATGCGGCTACGAAAACAAAAACGAGCAGGATTACTTTGTATTAGGCACAATTAATAGTTGCTTTCCTAAAACAGCAACAAACGAAACGACTCGCGACTTACACAATCCAAAATGTATTGCTATGACCTCCATCTGGGCGGATCTGCTTGAAGCCTGCCTTCTGATCCACAATTTTCATCCTCTGTTCTAGCTCATCTTTCTAACTGACTTCCTGAAATTTCCCTTCCCGAGGTCATGTCACACATTCAAAATGAGAAGGACAAAGACTGAGTCCCCCTCATCCTTCTTCCTGTCCCCATTCCCTCTCTTCTTGGGCACTGGAGTAATTCTCTCCAACTGCCAGACTTGGTATAATTTTCAATTACTCCTTTCTGTTGCTCTGCTTCCAGGCTGTCACTGAGTTCTGTGGATTCTTTTCCTTCCTAGTATGTCTGATGGCGCTTCAGGCAGGGCTACAACCTAAAATCTAATTCTGGCCACTTTGCACTCGAAATCCCCTCTGGAAACACAAGAGAAAGGCAGTGTTGTTCGGGAGTTAGTGCCCAGGACTGGGAGGCACATTCTCAGAATCCTAGCTATGCCACTTAATAGTGGAGTGACTCTGGGTAACTCGTTTAATTTAGCTGGTCTCTCCAATGTATAGAATTCTCGTCCTACCAATCTCATAGGTTTATTCTGAAGAAAGGGTTTTCAAATATATAAAAAATGCATGCAAAATTTATACACTAAATCCACTCCTCCACCTTGTGTTTATTACCTTTTTCTTTATTCAAAAAGTTTCTCTTCCATCTCTCCAAGGATTAATTACACTCCTTAAATCTTTACATTCCTCTTTTTAATCCTATTACCTATGGTAGAGTGAAAAAAAAGTGATGGTTGCTAAGTTCTTTCCTATATGCATGAAACTCTGAGGTAAAATCTGACACTTGTTTCCTAGCGACTTTGAGCTGAGGTCACTTGACCTTTCAATGGGTCTTAGTTTCCTCAGCTGTAAAATTAGGCAGTGGGATTATGTGGCTCTGAATTCCCTTCCAGCTCCAGATAGAAGAGCCTTTATTCTGTTAAAGCCCTCTCCCACAAAACACTATTTACTACTCTGAACAATAAAGAAACCAATTTTTTTAAAGTAAATTTATGAGTTATTATTATATGCTTGTGTATCAATTGATGCTATATCTTAAAACGCCTCAGCATCAGGTAGGTAAAACAAATTGTTATAATAAATTACACTCAAGTGTAATATTCAAGAGTTACTTAAGATAGTAAGAATCAGTATACTATAGTAGAAAGTACATAAGATTCAGGGATCAAGATATCTATGGTCAATTGCTAACTTTGACATTATGTGTGTCCTGGGGCAGTCATTTAACTAATTTGTGCCTCAATTTCCTCATCTGTAAAATGAGGATAAAAAACCCAAATATAACACCTGGCCTATGGTCTCTCAAAAGACACTTAAGTAACATGTACTGAGTCCACTGCTGTGGTCATTTCCTTCTTTTTTTGGCTAACTGCACCAACCTGGATTTGCTCCAGGGAAATCTCACTGGGGTTGTCACTGGAGAGATTGCTTGGTTTAGATTTCTTCTAAAATATACTCTAGGGAATCACTGAATAAATAACCCTCTTCCCATCTGACATGCACTGTCCAAGTAACTTCTTTCTCCAGGTAGGATTTTGTGCAGGAGCTCGATGGACTAACCATTTCTTGCTCTAGGAAGGAGTCTGTTGTTGCAGTAAATCTCCTTTCTGTGGAAAAATCTAATCCTCCAACTCCCAAACTTGGAAATTCTTGAATTCATGAACCCAGAGACAACTCCCAAAGCTAGTACTGCCAAGGAATTACCCTTTTCTAAAGGCCACTTTCTGGGATCATGCTGTCTAGTAAATTAAAACCCTCCTCGACTCACGCTGGACCTCAGAGTTCAGGAACGTTACCCGTGAGCTACCCTCTTGGACTGTAAGCACATGCTTGCCTCTCTCATGTACTTTTGCTGCAAATCACCATCAACTGTTCTCCTTCCTTTACCCATTAAGCTGCACTCTGGTAAAAGGCTAAGAAGTCCTGACAAGCAAGAGAGAGTGAAATGAGCCAAGATGATCTCACAGGCTTTTTTATACACCATGGGGAAGAGCAGCTGCTTAGGAAGAGATCATCCTTCCTAAATTACAAACCTTCAGTTTCCAGTATCCCAACAATAAAATACTAGTAGGCATACTCCTATTCCCTGGGGAGGTATTCCTCAGATGTATTCAGTCACAAGACTAGACCCTGCATGTTCATCACAGTCACTGAGAGACCAAGCAGATTCTTTATAATTCCACCCTTACACATGTCGCATGCTTTTTATTTTATTTTATGATAAATTTGTTCAGATACACCAGACAGAGAAAACTGTATATACAATATCGCAAAGCCATTTATCAACCCTCTTCCAAGCTAGTCATTTTATACATCTATAATTAAACATATGTTCTGGAAATTTTTTACACTTGAACTGATAATCTGATAGAGAAACTGATACTTCACAGGGCTGTTGTCAAGAAAATACTTTGCAAATCTAAATGGCTATATAAATGTGAGATATTACTACCAATTATTATAAACAGAGGGCTACAGAGGGATAAATTTGCCCACATCACCAGGAAGTCATCCTGTGCTTTTGAAGGCTAATCTGGAGAAGTCTGAGCTTGAAAGATCCTACCAAATGAGAGGCTTCCATAAAGTCTCTGTGCTAAGATGAGACAGAAAGGATTGGCCAGATGTTATATGTGTATTCGGCTACTTGCTACAACTCATGAAGACCTTCTATGGAGGCAAGGGAGGGTGGAGAGAATCACAGAGCGCAGTGATTGGAAAAGTATTCCCAATGATGATATTATGGGTCACTGAAGTCTTCCTTGAACAGCGGGGGATGCTTGTTGCTTGCTTTGGGACCAAGGGGTATTCTCACTGGTAGAGGAAACTCTGGGAGAGGAACTTCTCTTAAAGCTTAGGGGCAGCTTCTCTGAAACTCATAGCTTTAGAGTTGTCTGAGGTTCTGAAATATTAAGTGACTTGCCAGGATCCCAAAGTTATTGTGTGACAGGTGGGACTTGAACCCAGGTCCTCTTATATATGTTGTTTCTGCCATCCTTGACACTAGGGTTGGTCTTATATTTCTATCTGTTTCACTAATGCCTAATGCAGTGTTTGGCACACAGTAAATACTTAATAAATATTTCATTCATTCATTCATTCGTTACTGATTTCATTCATTATGTGATAATGCTTTTCTAGAGATCAGGTTAGGGTGACCAAAAGGGAAACTCTCATTTCCTGGAAATACAGTAATCTTTTTCAAACCTTAATGAAGGTTTTCCTCAAAAGAAAGGAGAAAAATAGCCATAAAAAGAAGCATGCTCCTAATTGGTGAATACATTTTTAATCTCACTTAATTTCATTACTGTGTATTTTTATGCTTAACCATTTTAGTTTTCTAAGTTTTATTCAGGGCCAAGGACATCCTTAAGAAACAACAGACAAAAAATTATTACAGTTTTAAAAAGATGAGCTACATGGTTTCTCCCATTCATTATAATGTTTTCTATGCAACATGACGAATGTGAAAATGTGTTTAATAGGAATCTATGTGTATAGCCCATATGAGATTGCATGCCATCTTGGGGGAAGAGGTGGAAGGGAGGGGGAGAAAATTTAAAATTATGGAAGTGAATGTTGAAAATTGAAAACAAATAAATTAATAAATTTGGAAGAAAAAAGATGAGCTAATATCTGACTATCGTCTCTATAGTATTGCTGAAACTTAACAATAGTAGCCAGTGTACTAGGCCTGGAAAGATGACTTCATGGTTTCCATTGTCTTATAGAACTTGTTGGGATAAAAAGTAAATGTTTTTCTAACTGATCCAGCCTCACTCAAGAAGCATTTACTCCTTCCTTTCCCCTTCCCCCTCCTCCCAACAATTTGAGTATTAATATAGTGGAGGTTCTTTTTGTTTTCTTCTCTTTTTTCCCAATGTTTGCTGAACATTTTATGTCACCACATAAAACATACACAAGGGAGTCCTGATGTCCAGACCTCTGGTTGCATCATAATCATAATTTCCCTGGGCTTACTTAGATTTTCTGATTTCAAAGTGGATTTACTGATAAGTGGGAATGGATGTTTTTGGATGAATTTATAATCTATTTAGATACCAAGATTTTTAAGTTTGTAGACTTAGAAGTTGGAATTCCTTTCCATTTTAGCATATTGTGGATTATATGATCACAGTCTTAGAGATGGAGAAAACCTCAGATGCCATCAGGTTCTAACCCTTCACTTTACAGATGAGGAAACTGAGGCAGCGAGGGGTTAAGTGACTTCCCAATGGTTATGCAAGTATTAAGTGTCTGAGGGGGGACTGACTCCAAGTCCAGCATTCTATTCACAATTCCAGGCTACTTCTCTAATGACTTTTAAAGGACTTATTAGAGTTCTCATAAAATTTCTTTGATGCTAAATGACATCTTCCAGAATGAAGCTTTCTGATCTAATAACAAATCCCACACTTGTAGGTAAAAGTTCTTCTTGGATAAAATAAAATTAGAAGTAACTGCTATGGGCAAAGTTATCTGATTGGGTTTTTTTCCCTTCTTTGTTTTTAAAGAGGACCATGACATCAGGCATGCAAGTGAACTGAATTTAAGTGAAGGAGGGGTAGTTAAAAGTCACTAGCCTTGCTTTCTCTTCTGGAGCTACCCGGAGCAGGAGAAGGCTCTGGATACAGTAGGAGACCTTGGCCTTTTTTTTCTTAAATGCATTTTGATAAGCAAAAAAAAGGACTGTGTTGGCGATGAGAAGGTCAGGAAGCCCACACAAGCAGTGACTGTTGCTGTTTCCAATTTCATTCTTCCCAACTGTTACTGTTTCCAATTTCATTCTTCCCAAGGACTTCCTGCCACGTCTGTTAGCCTGTGCCTACTCTGCTGTTAAAGTCACCCAGAATTATAAGCTTGTCCTCATTTGGTACATTGATGATGAGGGCTTTCATGAAATTTTTCTTTGACCTCAACAGGGTTTAGCAGGGTGGGATGATGATAGGGTCAGAACAAAGGAAGGTTTGTTGCATGTCACTTAAGATGGATGGAAAAAAGAAAGGATGGAGGAAAGAAGAGGAAAGAAGGATGGAAGGAGAAAGGAAAGAAAAGAAAGAAGAAAAGAAGGAGAGAATGTATTAAGTGTATACTGTGGGTCAAGCATTGTCCAAAGCACTGAGAATGCAATCACAAGGAAGCAAGACAGACCTTGCCCTCCAGAGGTTTATATTTTAATGGAGCAGATAACACTTGAGGGGAATTAAAAAAAAAACCAAAAAAACATTCAGACACACAATCAAGTTACAAGTTGCATACTGTCAGCCATTCTGCAACTTGTATTGTTTGATGAACAGGAAAATATGTTGTGATAACTACTGTTCAGGTGAAAATGGCATGTTTTTCAATGTATCCTTGAGATAAATGATTTTGCCCCAAAGCAAGTATTAACCATTATGGAGACAGTTCTGTTTAACATCTTTTATAGAGTCTTCAGTCACAAATTTTAATTCAGCGTATTAATATATTAAATATATATTCATCAGTGCGTTCAGAACTGAATAAATTTTGGGGAAAGTCATTGTTCCTAATTAAGTGGCATTTTTGATGTTGATTTCAATGAAAGAGATACTTTATGATGGTCATTTAAGATAAATATTGAAGAAAACAGTTTCATAGAAAGAATTACCTGCTCTTTCTCAAGGCTGAGTTTTCCTGGTGTTCTTGCCTTCTGTCTACTGATTCTCATTACAGAGATGCAGACACCTAATACAATTACTGTAGGTATTGGGTTTAAATGCCTATGTATTTGGAAGGAGACCTCAGTTGATGCTAGCCCTCAGAAGCTTAGCTAGACTTCTGAGCTTTAAGACTGCAGAGGCTGCTCTGAATTTTCCGGGAGAAGCCCACCCACACTAGCAGCTGCACAAACTTGCAGGAAGTATTATGTGGCCACTTATTATATTGTCTTCTGTGTGCAGTCAGTTCAATGAAACTATCTCACAGGACTCAGAAGAACCAAATAACTGTTTCCAAGGAGGGCTTCAGTTTGGGCCTAGCTAGACATAACAGTCTTACTCTCCATCCTCTACATCTCCAAGTACTCCCTTTTAGGCTCTATAATCAGACATCTGAACACCCCCTAAAACTACCTCTCTAATGCCTACCTCAATCTGCTTCCTGATGTGCATATCAGGTACCAAATGATCAATTATTGCTAATATTCAAGTTGGGGGCAAGGGGAGAAGGACTTTGTACACCCCAAGGTCTAATCTCAAAGTCAATAAGCAAAAAAAAAGCTTTTTTCCGTTTTTTGTTTTTAAAATCTTATTCTGTCCTATTGTTTTGTTTTCAGGTCTGCCATCTCAGTTCCAGCCCTTCTGGCCACAGACTTTTCCCCCTTTCTTTTTAATTTCCTCTTCACTATTTTCTGACCTCTTAGCTACTTACATTATACTGTGATTCTATTTTAATTTTTTATTGGGACCATCAAAGTGGACCCTGGGTTTCCTGTAGACTATATGAGTATGATGGATCATTGAACTAGATCTCTGTGAATATCCATAATGAGAATTAGCAACATAGTCCAGAATAAGAAAAGGGACTTCTTTCTGTGGAACTTCTTTTTTCCAATTTTGCATGGAATGTGTGTGGGGGTGTGTATCATAAAGATTCTTCCTCCCCTCATAGCTTCTCTCCCTCTATGTTAATATATCATCCAATAATCCTGTTCCTTTTTCCAAAATAATTTTTTGTTATTATTGTTCCCTGGAAACATAATTCAAGAAGCAAATTCTCCTGAAGTGCTTACAGTTGACTGAAATGATTTAACTACTTTCTTCCCACTGATAATACTATTTCTTTACCCTTAAGTTTTCTTATTCAGGCCATTTTCCTAGCTATTTTTGTTTGGATGTATTCTCTCTACTTGCAAATCAAAAAGAATACTGAACTACTTTGAAAACTTTTCCTTCCATAAACAGGGTTTCACTGTTCCGTGAACATTATTTCCAATTTATCAAGCATACCTTAAGAGGCAGCAAGATCTAGTGGAAGGAGGGCTGGCCTTGGAGAGAAAAGGACTTTGGATTCAAATTTGGCTTCTGTCATGTCCTAGTTATGTAACCCACAGATAAATCATTTTCCTTCTCAGGTTCCTAGGTCACCCTGCAAGACTCTAAGTTCCAAATACAGATGAAATTATAAGTCTGGACAAAAGAATATTATATTGATTTCTGTAAAAGCAAACAGTCCACTGTCATTTTTAAGAAAATGAAAAAATAGATTAAAATAAAAAATTACTCCAGACTGCTTTCCAGAATCACCCTCCCCACCCACGACTTGTTCCAACGGCTGTGACAAAACTGCAATCTTTGTAAAGATGCTACAATTACCAGGCAACCCTCCTGCCCCAAAACACAAACATACAATGATATACCACATTCTTGTATCTTATCCTATTTAGGTCTCTAACAATGGCAATCCTAGATATCCAAGATCATTGTAAAAATGCAGTAAACTTATCTATTCAGAGGATGCAGAGGCAAAGGACCATAATTGTAGCAAACATCACATACTGGAACATAACTACTGCTGCTAAAGGTGAAGTGTTATTTTTCTCCCTACAGAAATTTTTCAAGAACATAAATCAGTTTCACAGTTGGCTTCACAGTTGGCTATAGAAAAGTCTAGATAAGGGTACTTGACTGGGGAAAAGTCAATGAAGAGTGTTGGGAAACCTAAATGACTAAATTTCACCACTGTTTACTATGTTACTCTGAGTGAGTTTACTGTTGCTTACAAGAGAGGAGTAGGGTTGCCCTAAATACCATAAACGAGAACTGGAATCGTTGGATTGCTCAAGTGATGAGGATTACTACCTGTTATGGATGATGGACCTTGATACACGTGCGCACACACACACACACACACACACACACAAAACTTATAAGGTGAGAATTTTGTTTAATACAAAAAAGGAGAAAAAAACTCCCTATTTATTGAGAACCTACCATGTGCCAGACACTTATAAATAGCATCACATTTGGTCTTCACAGCACTATAAAGTAGTTGCCATTATCATCTCCCTTTTATAGTTGAGGAAACTGAGGCAGATTAAATGAATTGCCCAGAGTCACACAGCTAGTAAATTTCTGAGGTTACATTTGAACTCAGGTCTTCCTGACTCTGGGCTCAGTGCTCTCTATCCATTAAACCATCAAGCTGCATAGAAACAACACTTAAGTTAGCAAAAAACTAGGAATGCAAATATACAGTGACTACCACAGCAATGTAAATGGGAACAGCAGCCACCACCAAAACAACAGATCTGAATGCTGTTAATGGTAATGCCCAACCTTGGTCTTGAAGAGATGAGAAAATGTACCTCCTTTCCCTTTTCACAGGGACAGCCAGCTGGCACGGTGAATAGAGCACTGGCTGTGGAATCAGGAAGACTCATCATCATGAGTTTAAATCTAGCCTCAAATACCATGTGACCTTGAGCAAGTCACATAACCCTGTTTGCCTTGGTTTCTTCATCTGTAAAATGAGTGCCAAGAAAACCCCGCAAAAGGGTCATAAAGAATCAGACATGACTGCAAAATGACTAAAGGACATTATCTCCTTTCCTTCTTTACAGAGATCCTCATCTCTGATGGGCACAGAACACTGAATATACTGTCAGCTTCAATGAATATGTTGGTCAGTTATGTTTAACTATTTTTCCACTCTCCCCTCCTCTTTTCTTTTTTATTCCGTGTTTTAAGGGATGACTTTCTGGGTAGGGAATATACAGATTTTGAAGTGATGGTGATATAAAAACAAGAAATAGCAATACGTTTAAAAAACATTTCATTCAGGTCTCAGATAATCTGATTCTAGTGTCTGTGTAATAATGGGCAAGACGCTCTCCTCTTGGCTGCCTCGTTTTTCTCATCTATAAAGTAGGGATAAAAGGACTTACATTGTTTTAATGATAAATGGGATAATACTTATAAATTCCTTTGCAAATCTTAAAGTCCTACATAAATGTTGTCATTGTTATTAGTTTCATACAACTTTATAACCAGGTTCCTATATGGGGTGGAGGTCAGATAGTACAATCACTACAGACCAGCTCTAGATTCCCACCTTTCAAAAGGCTGCCAAGAACCTCTGTAGATGAGGTTTCCAATACTTGTCTATTCTGTTTAAACAGAAAGATACCTAGGGGAAAATGAGGGAGACATCTAAGGTAACACATATATAGTATAGGTGTGACTGAAATTTAAGAAGATAGATTCCATAAGCCATGTGCAAAAATCAGTCTCCTTAATGTGCCCCTTCTTGCATACCTAGAGTCATTTCTTCTGACTGCTCTCATGGATAGATCTCCCCACCATGAATTTAGATGATCACATAATCAGAGACAGAAAAGACCTTGGAGACCACCTTGTTCAGTCTTCTCATTTTACAAAGGAACAAAATGAAGCATGGATGCTACTTATTTTTTATTTGGAGCATCTTTGTTTTACAAGAAATATCAGTTCTCTAAACTCTTTGACAGACCAGAACACTCATCATGCAATGGTAAGACTTTGGGATAAGGCTCTCTTGGTGTATGAAATGCATGAGTCCTCTTTGGATCTATGCTTCTGCTTCTAATCAATCTAGATTAATAATTGTACTATATACATCCTTCTAATCTTTGAATTAGATTCGGAGGAGTTAAAAAATGCACACAGGCAGAAACTGGTCCATTTACAAATTAGCTGGTGGGACTTTGTGCAAGAGCAGAATAGTTCAATTTTTTTAAGTTAATTGAAAACACTTTTAAAATTCAGAAACAGCAAATCCTAAAAAAGAAATACAATTTTGAACTACTGTTCAGTTTCTATGAGCTTCAAAATGGAATCAATTTTTAAAATCCCATTTATTTTAATTGAAAGAAAGGCTTTTAAAATTAACTATAATTTCATTCTGTTCATTAAAAACATTAAAACATTTAATCCTATTGTTTTTCAATCCGTTGATCAGAGCTGCTCTCTGCACTTGGATAGGTCTTTTTTGAGAAGTACTAGATGGTAGCATTTTTGCAGATGAGCTTTAAGAACATTGAGAAGTCTGATTCTATAAGATACATACATACAAAAATCAGTCTCCTTACTGTGTACAGTCTCAACTTGCATACCTAGGCATGTGTTTATTAAATTATATGTTGAGTGAATTATTACTTATGGAAATCAACATATTGTACTTGTCATATAATTAACACTTCCTTTATGAATCTTTGTGTCTGTCTTGTTTAACTACTCTTCCTCTTGTTATTCTTTTTTCAAATTCATTAAGTTAATATGCTTTTTAGAGGGAAAAGATTTTTTATAAGTTAACCCTATGAACATCTATTAAAGTGTACATTTTATACTTTTGACAAGGAAACAAAGAAACAAATATATGATGATTTTAGCTGTGACATAGTGAGTTAGTATGGTAGGAAAACTACATCGTCATGCTGATAGCATGGTATACTTTCAAATCTATTATACTCCTGAAATGATGTACTATTTTCTTTGGACAACTTTCACACCAGGAAATGATCCCTGCAAGGAAAAAATTTTAAATCAAAAGTTTCTAAATGAGATAAATTTTATTACTGCCTTACCTGAATTAATAAAAGCTAACAGTGATTTTTATCTAATGTCACTCATTTGCTAAAATAACCATGACATTTTTATATTAAAAAAAGAAATTTGCATTTCTTAGTAGCTCTACTTTTTAAAACCAATTACGCATATGTGTACACTTTGGTTATAATTATACTGGATATGCAAAAATGTTCATGGTGAGTATAGTCAGCATTATGAGTTAATTGATCTAGAGGGAACAAAAACATCTTCTTTTTGTTTTTTTGTAAAGTACAGTATGCTTGTTTGTGTATTTCGTGTGAACATTTTTCGTTAATTTCTAGTCATTTCACATTAGGGATGCAGATTCCCAATTAAACAATACCAGCAACAATTTCATTAACCATGAGCCTAAGTAATGAAATATCAATTCCTATCAATTTAAATTATTAAAGGATGTGTTAAGATTGCTTTTAAAAAGATTTTTGGTAATATACTTACTTTTTATTTATTTGTCACTAATTTAGGAGGAAGGAAAAGGCAATCTGAAATTTTTTAATGAAATAATCACAACAGAATAACACGTTTGAGTGGTTTTAACAGACAGAACTGAATTTCCCTTTGAAGTTAAATACATTTAGACTATATCTATAAGCTACTACTGAATATGTTTAGTTGTTGATTGTGTAGATGGACAATCCATTGATCCAAACAGTTAATGATCTGAATCAGTGATTAAGATGGTTAAAGTAAGTGAAACAACTATGTCACAACTTAGTTACTTCGGTAAATTGACAAGGCTTTAGAATAATCTTGCCCTGCTTTCATTAGCTATTCACTTAAATGGGTTAATATATTAGCTTGATTGGTTATCAGCAACTGACATTCTATAATGAAATGTACATGTCATTTTCTACTAAATTAAGAATGGAAATAAAAATATGACATTTTTAAAATTTCTGAGTGCTATTTGATTTATCTTTAGTTTGATGAACATCAAGCCTCTTCCTTTGTAAATGGCAATCACATCTGCTTCTAAAAATCCAAGTTATCATAAAACAAAGAACTTTAAAAAAGAAGATAGCATAACTTGCCAAAGGAGAGAAAAATTTCAAACCATTAGCAAGTGGAAGAAGAAACTGTAAGGTAAATGAGAGAAGGCTACAAAGGAATCTGCCAGGTCAGAGGAATAAGATGACAGAGAAACAATGCAGTGGATTAAAAAGAACAGAAAACCAGGGTTAATCTTAGCTCTGTCACTACCTCTGAAATCTTGGACACTTGCTTTCCTTCTCTGGGTCTCCCAACTTTATAAAGTAAAGATGTTTGAAATAGATGATCCTTGAGATTGTAGCCCAGTCTCAAATTCTGCTTTATTACATAACCTCTCCCTCTCAGAATCATCCACTTTCTCACCCTTTTTCTCTACAATAAACTCAAGTTACTGAAGTATTCTGTGGCTAACCAATACATGATTTCAGGCTCTTTGTTGTCTCTTGTTCTTAAAACAAACCTTGGCATTCCCTCTGGAAATCTTTCTCCCTTCGTTTACTCACCTACCTCAAGGAAATCTATGCCAACTCTAAGTAGCACGGTGATCACACCCAGAACCAAATAATGGCTAAAAAAGCTGTCTTGGCTCTTAATGCCACTCCGGTGGAACACAAACTCTTATAGAGGAACTATTGGCTGGCACACTGTATAGGCTTGGTAAATATCCAGACAATTAAAGTATTTTTCCCCCTAAAGCCAGGGACAAGAGGAAGCTGAGGAAGGGGATTTAGAAGAGAAAATAAATGGAGCGAGATAATTTCTGGCAGCAGCATTTTGAGATGAACAGAATGGAAGAAGGTGAGATGTAAAAGAAATCCTAGAGAACACAGCAGTGGCATCTGAGAGAGAATATAATCAAACAGTATTTATTAGACTTCCACAGATGCTTAATTGCACAGATAAGATGTTAAGCTGTTGAGTGGAGAACAAAGGGTAGGAGAAAAGCTTCATAAGAACCCCAACAAGCTTTGCAACAGGTTAGAAATAAAGAGAAAAAGAGTATTTGATTTTAAAGGGAAAGGATAGAAAAGGTAAGGAGAGTAGGTAATTATATTTTATGTATTAACTGGCTATAAAAATCGAGGCTTGTAGTTCAGAAAACTAGGCAAGAGTGTAAAAAAAAAACAAAACAAGAGATCATTGGCTTGGATAGAGAGAAAGGTAAAGTTGGGACTCCTGCATTACAACTCTTGTGTTACAAGTAGTAAGAGGAAAATCATCAAAGCCTGTAGAGAAAAGGGGCAATAAAGTTTTAGCAAAGAAGTACAATGGAGGATTACCTTCAGACCTAGATTAAAAGTGAAGGAGAAAAGACCGAAGGCTGTCTCATGAGATAGACATGAGAACAAAAAAAAAGTCATCTCATTCCAAGCTTAATTCTTGAAGAGGAGGAAAACGTAGGCTTCAAGGTGAATAGGTCCTAGCTGAAAGAGGATAATGATAGATGAGAAACCTCTAGTTATGATCAGCCAAAGAGCTTCCATGACCTAATTTGATCATGTTCCCAAGGAAAAAACTGAAAATCTGTTTGAAGTTATTATGAATTCATTTCCTGAGGCATTCGACAATTGAATGAGACACATAGATGGTTCGTTATGTGAAACCAAAACATCATTACAGTATATGGCACTGTAATTTTAGAGGGCTAGGCTTACGAAAATTCTTTAAGGCCTATTATAAATGATTAATGCATGTTTTCCTGGTGCCTTAATTGCTATTAAAAAGAAGCTGTTTACTCCGGAAATCACACTAATAAAAAAAAAGTCTAACCCCATTGTACGATAGTTCCATCAAACTCAGAATTCATAAGAGATCTGGCCTAGGTTACTGCCTGATAGGGAGACATACATCTCTTGGTGTTTTTATTGATTCATGCTAAAATATTTACCACTTTAATTAATTAAATGTTTCAAAGGTATGAAGAGTTACCATTCATTATGTCTTGAATAGATTAATTTTTTTTCTTCTCAAGACCAGATTGAGGGACTTGTGATCTATAGATTAAAAAGACCCATTTGCTTCTCATTTCATAATGGAAGCAAGAAGAGATAACTGAGGGACAAAGACATGGTTCAATTAACTGCTTTTGGGGTTTATATTTTGCTTACATTGTAGCATTCCAATCAAAATTTTCAAAGGGACTAAATATTTCTATCTAGCTAAACAGTTTTCACATTTTTGGGGGGAGAAAAAAGTCATGAATGGTCATATGTTTAATTTAACACCAAGTAAGGAGAATTGTGTTTAATATTGAGTTCCATTAGCTAAGGCAGGGACTAGGAGGCAGGGAGGGAGCTTCCTGACATTCACGGAAATCATTAATTAATAGTCCTATTCTGCCTATGTATAAGGTTGGTTCTGAATAGATGGAAGGTATCAGGAAAAAATGGGCAAAGTTAAGTGAGCATAATCAATTGATCTCACATCAAAGCAGGTCAGGATATTTAGATATTTAAATAAAAATATACCAATAAAGAAGTCATTCAATATGCAATTTCATCTATTAATAATTAGTAAAGCATTTACCAAACTGCAAGGTAAAGGTAATGGAAACATAACTAATGAGCTATCAATGCCCAACAAGCATTCATAAAAGAATTAACCTTTAATAAATCTTTTATTAAATGACTGCAAATGATACAATACTATTTATATCAAATAGGTGATTACTGAATGACTTAATCTACACATAAAGTATAAGTGTATGTGTGTACTTATATGTATATGTATAAACATATATACACATGTATACATATCACAGAGGATTGTAGAAGCAGTAAACTGCTAAAGGTCAGAGGGACTGAATAAAGGTAAAAATGATGTATTTCTTAGCACCGGACTGATCCCTCTTCACCTTTCAAACCTGTTGTGATATTCTCCCATTCAAAGCTTTTCATCTGCTCTTGTAGATTTCTCCAGAAGCTATTTCTCATGCTGATAAGCTACATTAAGAGGAATGGGGTCTAGAACAAGGGAAGTCCTGTGATACTATAACCCTGGTCAGACTACATCTAGAGCATTGTATTTAGTTTGAGGTACCACAGTTGAAACAGGTCATAAGCAAGATGGGACATGACTGAATAGAGAAGGGGGAACCAAGATTCTTAAGAGATGGAGATGATTCCATGAAAAGAATATTTAAAAGAACTGAAGATGTTTACAGTCTATTGAAAGGGACTCTTACAGCAACAGAGAGGCACAGACTTTACAGTTAACTTCAAATATCTGAAGAGTTATCATGAAAGAGACTTGGTTTGCTTGGCCACAGAAGAATCAGCATTGAAAGTTTCAGAGAGGCAGGTTTTTGCACGGCTATAAGGATAAGGTCCTAACAACTGGAACTGAATCCTTGTGAAATGAATTACCTCAGTAAGCCATTAGCTCTCCATCACTAGAAGTCTTGAGGAAAATGTTTGTAGGCTATTATGGGTAGAAGCTGGGTATGGGAGAAAAAAACAGTAAAGGGAAATGCTGGTAAAGAATACATTCTGTTTTAAAGTTGACTTTAAAAAAAAGATTCTTATCTGTAGGGCTAGGGTGGGATGGGGTTAATGATCAGAACAACTTTGTGCCTTACATAACAGGAATTTCTAGTTTTTCCCCAAGCTATTTTCAATAATACAAAATAAAGTAAATAATAAAACTGAACTACTCCAGGCTGGCTAAAGCACAAATCTATCAAATGCATCAAAAATTACATTCATTAGAGTAAAGAAATAAAAAAAAAGGATGAAAGAAGCTGGGTCTGATGGAAATATACTTTCTAATAAATCAAACTGAAAGCTATGCTGAAATATGGAGTGAGAACCAAAAAAAAAAGCAACCTCCCCTTCTGACTTCCTTTATAATCCCCTGAAACTAAAATGTCTACAAAGTATTTTTCATTTCATGGATTACAAATATGTAGTAGGAGGAAAACATAGATTTGAATATCAATCCTATGACTTAGTATTAGTCTGATCTCAGCCAGGTAATTTCTCTTCTCTGACCCTCAGTTTTCTCATCTGTAAAATGAGTGCTGGACCAGACTGCTAAGGTCTAAATCTTACTTCTCGAGTCAATTTGCATAACACCACTATAGTCACCTATTGCTAATCTATGCTTAGAAGAGAAGGTAAAGAAAAGAAGTGGAAAATGGTCATCAATAATAAGTAACTATCTTATAAATGACAGTTATGCAGTTGGAGGTGGGGTTGGGGTAGGGGTAGGAACCTTAGCATAGTCACCAACTAAAAGAATGCCCCAAGATTAAACTACTTGTTGGATTAAAAAAACCCCAACAAAACAAAACAAAACACAACAAAAAAATTTTAAAAACCAACCTCACATGCATAAAGGACAAGAAACAAGCTAGCCCAGCTAAAGTTGTTAATGGAACTGAAACCAAGCCTTAGAATCATACACAATAGGGGACTTTAAAAAAAGAAAAAAAATCAATGTCAAATAAGACTGGTTCTTCACCTCAAGAGTTCCAACCAAGTGAGATTATTAAACAAACCCAGTAGCACTGTGTTGGCTACAATGTGAGATATTCACACTGTAGTTTATATTTATCGACTGAGTGACTGAAAGTTCAAACACTGTTTTACCTTGGATTAACAGCATTAAAAGATGTTACACCTGGATGGCAAAAAGAAAATAACAAAAATATATATTTCAGATTAAAATAGCTCATTTTACTTTGTAGGATGACAGTCCATGGGGAATTATGTTCTCCCCTTCCTATACATAAAAAGAAACCATCATGTTAATGATTTTTTTTCCTTCTGCTTCAATCTTTGAAAATAAAGCTAGTACTGATATAACTATACAGAAGAGTCACTTGGTGTTCCTATGAAATAGATAAACACCTCAGCAAAAATCTATCTCCCAGCAACCCTCACTCAGCAATTTTGTATAGGAATGACTTCTTAACAAGGTCTAGATATTGCAAAATACAGTGTAATTTCACCTCTGATTATTGCGGCTAATAAAAAAATAGCAGACTACACCTGGAATTATCAATTACTTGTAGAAGACTTCCTTATCTGACAAGAACTACTGGGAAAACTGGAAAGTAGTTTGGCAGAAGGTACTATCAGATACCATATACCACAATAAATTCTAAATGGATATAAACCCTTAATATTAAGCTTCACATCATTCAAAAAATTAAAAGAAAACTATATCATGAGATGTAGAGAATGTTCGTGGCTATGATAAGTGGGAGAATTCTTAACCAAAGAAGGGGTGAAAGGGAACATGGAAGATAAATACCAATGTATACAATATAGAGATAAAAACCAAAAGTTTTGAGTACATGAAATTGAAAGACTTTTGCACAAAACAAACCAATATAGCAAAGATAAGAAGGGAAGCTGTTAATTGTGAGAAAAAATGTGTGTGTACATTTGCATCAAATATTTCTGAGAAATGTCTGTCATTCAAGATATGTAGGAAACCAATAAAAATTTGTAAATCCAAGAGACATTCCTCAATAGATGAGTAGTAAGATGTTCTCAAAAGGACTGGAGGCTAATAGTGCTCATATAAAAGATTGCTTCAAATCATCAATATTAGGAAAATGCAACTCAAGATAGCTCTAAATTTCGACCCACACTCCCCAAATGGGCAAAGAAGGCAATAGATGAAAACACTCCGTATCTGAGGGGCTACAGAAAGACAGACACACTATTAGGAGAATTGTGAATTGGTCCAATCATACTGAAAAGCAGTCTGGAATGATGCAAAGAAAGTGTCAAAAATATCCAAAATACTTTAACTCAGAGATCTTATAGTTAGGCATATATCCCAAGGAGATCCAAGTGAGAAAGAACAGGACTATGTACACTAAAAATTTTGTTGCAGCATTTTTGTGTGTGTGTGCTTAGCAAAGAACCAGAAAGAAAATAGATGTCCACTGACTAAACCAATTGCGATAATTAATGTAATGGAATATTACTCAAGTGTAAGAAATGATGAATATGAAGATTTCAGGGAAGCACTGCCATCCTTCTAGGAAGTGGGACAAAGTAAAACAATCAAAAGGAAGAAAACAATAGATCAAATGATTACCATGATGCTAATGGAAAGCATGTTAAAAAAACAAAAATGAATATTGTTCCAAGCTATTGACTAAATGTTGGCCTTAAAGAAAAGCTGAGAACATCATTTCCTTCCATTCTTTGAAGAGTTCTTAGACTCTGGGTGGTAGATTGCATAAAAATGGAGGGGGGAGGAGATTATGTGCAAAACTAAAGGTAATATATAAATAAAATATGTCAATATACTATTATTGTAGCCCTGTACTCTATGCAGGACTAGAGAGAGTCACAAGAACCACTAAATTTTATCCTTCTCTAACATAAGCCTGTATCCTTTCACTGGAGACACAACTCTCCTTGCCAAGAACATGGTTAGTTAAGTATTCAATTCTCTTATGCTGTACCCAATACATAAAATTATACATGGTTCTGGTGACTTAACTTGACATATTTCATAAATATTTGTCAAAATAATTATTGTCAACTACAATGCAATTATACGTATTCAATTTGATGACTCAACTGGAAAATTACTTTTTTCCTAATAAAATGTTGCCAAGTGACAATAGTGAATCAGTGTTGATTAGTTGTTCAGTGACTGTTAATTAATTATCATAGGTAAATTTAGCTCTGTGCTAATAACCTTGAGGCAAAGAAAGCTTCCCCCAAACCAACCAACTTGAATACAATGAATCTGTACACATCAATCTTCATCTGGAAAAAGTGGGATTTAGTGTCTGATTTGTCCTCTTCAAACCAAATGCAATAAAAAAGAAAGTTCAACTACTTGAAGCTGACGTCATGGATTATAAGACAAGTGGTTTCTTGCTCTTTTGGGGAAAAGCTTTTGATATCTTGTTCTTAGGTCCCAAGAAAGAGCTCAATAAAAAAAGATTTTGACCTTTGGAAACTAGTAAGAGTCTCCTGCTGGCTGATCCTCAGGGTACAATTGGTTTTGATGCTCTGTCTCTTTGGCACAAACCACAGTGAGACAGCATTTTCCATCTTGTGTTACACTCCCTGGAGCTAATTTGAATGCTCAAGTTAACCTTCAAGGGTTCCTGGTGCTGGGATCAGCATTTTGTGACAAATATTATCAAATGAGAAAGTGGTCCAGAGGGTCCAGAATACTGTTGTTATGTCCTCCTTGACTGTTCCCCACCCCTCCACAATCAAATGGAAGATTTGGGAAAGGGAAGAAAAATTATCATGAAGAGGGTTTGGGGGAATATGCACAGCATCACAGTAGGGAACCATCACCGTTTTCCTAAACTAAAACGATAAATTAGTTCTAGAAGACTTGAATTTGAATCCCAGCTCTTGCACTAATTGGCTAAATGGCTTTGGCCAACTCAATTTATCTCCCAGTTCCTTTACCTATAAAATGAGGGTGTGAGACAGAGAAAACCTGATACTTAAGATCTCTGATAGAAATGATTACTAAATAACAAATTCCTGGAGAGATGCTTAACCTTTCCCAAAAATTTACCCCACCTAGACTATATTATCTAGGTGGACTTGTTGCCCTATCCAATTAGAAAACCTTACAAAGAATTTAAGGTGAATTCCAGTCCATTGTGTTCCACTAAAGGCAGTTTTGGGGAGAGGGGAGGTTGATCCTTTGTCTGGATTGCCCAAGGCTGGGGTTGATTTGGAAGTAACTGACATAACCAAATTCATATCCCCTGCTCCTCATAAGAATAGGTCTCCCTCTCATTATAATATTCATTGTTCTCATTAATTGTTAACCAATCAAAGTCCATTGCCACCCCTCAGGAACACCCCCTTTTCCAAGGGCAAACAAGAGGTGAGTAGGTTCCAGGAGGGGTCTTTGGCATTCAAGTGAGTCACTGACCCCGTTAATGAATTATTGCTAGCATAATTATTAAAATGATTAATTACCCAGAAACTGAGTAGCTTGAACTTTTGAATATGTCACATCTCTCTTGACTTTAAATCATTTACCATAAGAAGATCAGTGACAATAGATAAAAAGGTGGGCTACCACTCTTACCACATTTAAAGACATTTTAAAGGACTTGGGAAATCAGAGAAGATAGATACAAGAATCTAACCCTTTTGTTTTACCCATAAGGACACTGAGGTTGAGAAGGGCTAATGGAGGGAGGCAGCTCCTCCCACTAGGTCACTAAATTAAGAGGAAACTATATAAATTGTTTTATTTTTAAAATATAAATTATAGGTTAGGCTTTTTTTTCTTTAACATTAGACTATGCCATCATGGATATAGAAAACTAAGTAAAAAAATCCTCCCTCTTCCAGCTGTAGCCAAGTCCCTACTCTGTCACCAGTAGCCTTAGATATTTTCTGGGGAGGAGGAGGGACTGAGAGGTTAAGTGAATTGCCCAGGGTCAAACAGCCTGTTCCTGTCAGAGACAGGACCAGGAAAAGGGCTGGCTTTCTTTTTGGACCATCATAAGCCTCTTGTGGTTACATCACACAACAATCTCTGTTAAAGTACCCATCTTCCCAGGGAGTTTACCACCTATTGCTCATGAAATTTTTTAAGGAAGTTGCTAACAAACTAGAGTGTGTTGAAGGAATAGCCAGGACTGTAAAATATCTGGAAACAATGCCACAAGGGAAATGACTGAAGGAATTGAGGATGTTTCACATGGAAGATGGGTAATTGAGGGAATAGGCCAGAGCTGTCCAAGCATTTGAACACTTGTTATATAGAAAAGAAGTGGAATCATTCTGTGTTTCTCTGGGGCATAGAATTACATTCAGTGAGTGGAATTTATAGGGAGATAAATTTTAGTGGTTTTTTAAATAATGTGTTTATAAATAATATATATGTACATATTATATATTATTCTAACAATTATTCTAGAGACATGTCATTATATGTGATATATATTATATGTTAATAACAACACATAACTCATGTTTAGAGTACTTCAAGGTTTACCGAATACTTTATGACAAACCAATGGCAAAAGGGGTGCAGTTGGGATTATCACCACTATTCAGATGAGGAGACAGGCTCAGAAAGTTGGGGCTACTTGACCCAAGTTACCAAAAAACTTCTAAACAAAGTCAGGACTTAATCTCTGTCCTCCTGACTCCAAGCTCACTGTTCTTTCTGCGGTACCATCAATGAAAAAGAAAACCTCGTGAAACAAATTGTTCCTTGTCACTGGGGTTAAACCAACAGGAGAAACGGCTACTGGCCAGTGACTAAAAAGAAGAGATCACAAGAACTAACTGACCTCTAAATTCTTTTCCAAGTGTAAGAATCTATCATTTGATGACTTACCAGAAAGAATAGTGGTAGAAAAAAAGGAGACAGGACATGAAGGAAAGAACAGAGGAGAGAGAATATTGAATCCAAGAAATAGCCTTACGTATATTCCCTGTAACCTTTGGGTGTTTGGTTAGAATTTGTGGAAGAGAAAATGATACAGATTTCTACTTTCTCCCACAGGCTAAGAAGGGTCTCCTTAGCCTTCAAGGCTAAAAATAATCAAATACACATGATGTATCTTTTTATTACAACTACTTGAACTTTTAAAGAGCAGGAGAGACAAAATGCAGCTTGGATGATTGAAGTACACTTGAACTCTGGGAGAAAAGTTTAGATTAGTTTATTTTTCAACCCTCGATGGAAACAGTGGTAAGTGGTTTAGTTGTTCACTCTAAAAGAATCGCTGAAATTCTAGGACGTGCTATTGCTTTGACTCAGTTGCCAAAAGACTGAGAAAACTCCTATACAGTAGTTACCTGCTTTCCAGTGGTACATTACTGCCAAGGACCCAGCTGTCCTGCAGCTGGACGGACTCGGGTGTGGTTTGCAGCTCGGCGGGCAAAGCAGCCGGCGGGGCCGGACTCTGGTTCCTCCTATTGGTTAGAGAGTTTCTATTGAGAGAAGTGATGGATGGATGATGCTGTGCAGAATGTTGTTTGTGCGAAGGTGGCAGAGGCTGCAGAGTGGACTGTCCTTGATTATTGGCAGGTTGCTCTAAAAAACAAAAAAAGATGAGAAACCATTATGTATTTCTACATATAATACACGTACAAATAAATACACTACTGATTTCTTGGAGGATAGCTAAACAGTTGAGTTAGAATTAAAAACTGAATATAATTCCATGGTCTAATATATTTGCATATTATTCTATTAGCGAGTGTTCAGTGACATTCTCTAAGAGCGAGTTTACCCTTGATACACAAAGTTCTAATTAATATACAACAGATGGCAAAATTGCTTTTGGTTTTAATTTGTTTCAGGTTTTTTTTTCATCTGGTTTTATTAACACCTACAGAAAACAGCATCTGACAGCTCCCCTAATGTGCCTTTAGATCTCAGCTTTTTTTAACAAACCAACCCTGAAATTAAATGGGTAATTTTGGTAGAACACAAAGGTTTTCGAAATGCATATAATCCCTATAATTATTTAATGGAGTTTTTTTAAGCTTTATTTAACTGCAATAAATTATTACAAGCTAGTTGCTTAACAGCAGTAGATGACTCTAGTTTAGTGCATTTCAAATAAGGCAGATCTGCACTATGATCTACTAATAGATGCTAAGTATTCTTTACCAGAAGGTCACTCTGGGAAGCAGATGTTGCTTCATGGATATTTAACAGACTGAATCACATCTGATTACAACGTCAGAAGACTCATATACTTAATGGCCGTTACATCCATTAGAACACACAGAGAACAGATTTTCCAATTTCACACTATGCAGTATCTCTACATTTTGAAGTAAGTCATAGGTGACCAGAGATGGTCCCTCATGACAGCAGTGGAAATGGGATGTTACTAAACCACAACTGACCATAAAGAATCTGACCGTTTAAAAATATATATTAATGTGATGACTAGGTTTTAACAACCAATCAACCTTTGTGACCATAACAAGTTGTGAGCAAAAAGCATTATGTTTTCATAGATTAATGGGACATGTGAGACTGACTTTCAATGGCATTACCTGGTTGTGCAGACATGACAAAATTCCCCCCAAATTACATTTTAATTTTTTGAATGTTTATTCTCAATTGTAAAGATAATTTTCAACATTCTTCTTTAAAAATTTTGGGTTCCAAATTGTCTCCCTCCCTCCCTCACAGCCTCCCTCTCTGAGACGCTGAGTTCAAAATTACATTTAAGCAAACCAAACATTACATGAGCTAGAAAAATGGCTGTAACTTGGTACTAAAGTTATTATGCTTCTACCCATAGAAATATGTCAATCTTAGACTAACTACACTTCAAAGTGCAAAATAATTTTAAAGCAATACATTAAGCCATGATATTAATATAAATGCAGATATTAAAAAAGAGGAAAAGATGCAAGAACTATCCTTCACCCTCATTGTGAACACCAGCAGTGATTATCAAGCTAGATAATGCAGTCTAACGGGGTAATTCTCTCTTTGCTGGAAATGAATCTGTGATATGTAATGGCTTGAATACATACTATCAAACCTCTTAATACTCTTTGCAGGGTACAACAATGAAGAAAAAAAAACCTCCTCCTCTATTATATTACAACCAGTAATTACTGAATGTTTCTAATGGTCCCTAATAATCCATATCATAGTAATTTAACAACTAATAATTTCTTACTCTCGAACAAAGGGACAGAGGCAATGCCCGGAGATAAGAAGACAGAGCTATTTTCTTATATAACCTCTGGCCCGGAGGTCTTCTCTTCTAGGATTTTTAGAAAACCATCTTGCTTCACTGCTTTGGAATTCAACAAAATTATAAATGTTGAAATCTCAATTACATTGACATAATAAGCCTTTAAGGGAAAAGCAGGGTTAAAACTGCTCATATAATTGTAATGGGGTTAAAAAAAGGAAACTAACAATTTTAAATTCATGAAAAGATTTAACATTCAGGTGTCGTAGGCCTAATCACTTTCCCAGCACCAGTGGGTGTCACTGCATATGATTACAATTGCTATAGAAGGCTTTAAGGCACATTTCAACAAGCTGGTTATAGGATCATTTAACAAGGTACAGCTAGCGAAAGCTTTTTTTTTTTTAAGTCTACTTAAAATTTTTGTCTGATGTAGATCATAAAGCAATTTATCAGATGGTGCAGAACTAAATACACCCACTGCATGAAATAATATAAAAGGCAACAAAAAAGCAACTTTCACATTTTGGTAATCAATCAAAAGCAAGCACCTATCACACACAAGGTCCTACTGTGTACACAACACTATTCTAAGTAGTACAAAGGAGATTGGAGAATAAGCTATGGTCCTGGTCCACAAGGTTTTCCTTGTCATTATGGAGAGAAAGTAACACATGAAATTAACAATACAAAATGAGATAGAAGCACATAGTATAATCCCCAGAAGAAAGTCAACTCCTTAAGGATAGGGCCTAGTTTTTTTCTTTTTCTTTTTGGTATTGAAGTCCATAGTATAATGTCTTACAATTTTTATGGTTATTGTTCAGGAGTTTTTCAATCATTTTTGACTCTGTGACCATTTGAGGTTTTCTTGGCAAAGACACTGGAGTGGTTTACCATTTTCCTCTCTGCTTATTTTACAGATAAGGAAACTGGGGCGAACAGGGTTAAGTAACTTGGCCAGAGTCAGTCACAAGGCTAGAAAGTGTCTGAGGCCAGATAAGAACTCAGGAAGAAGAGTTCTGATTCTAGACATGTGTCTTATCCACTGTGCCACCTAGCTGCTCTACACATATTAGATGCTTATTAAAAGTTAGATGTATTATTGCTGGGTGAGAGACAAGAATCAGGAAGAGAGGAAGTGGTCCAGGAAGTCTTTAAGAACCAAGTAAAACTTGAATTGGCTGTTGAAAGAAGGGAAGTATTTAGATGAGCAAAGACTGAAAGAGGGCATGCCAAGTCCATGGGAAGGTGTATGAAGGGTAGAGGAAATATCTATGTAAACTGGAAGCTAAAATGATCACGTGATGAGACTTGGCTTGTTCAGAGCTAAAGTTTCATTTTGAGGAATAATAAGAAACATAGTTCAATATATAGGATAGAATTCAAAGGGTAGATGATAGAAGGCCTTGAAAATAAGAAAGGGCAGTTTAGGCAGTATTTTAGGATATAGGGAGCTAGTGAAGGTTTTTAATCAGGGTGAATATGTGTGTGTGTGTGTGTGTGCATGTGTGTGTCTATATTTACATACAAACACCCATAGAGTATAAGAGAGACAATGTTCAGGCCAAGAAGGAATCTTTTATAGCAATTGAGCCTGGGGAGATGAGGAAATAGGAATTCAAAGAAAGGGATGTATACTGGAGACATTTCCAACAGAAAAGTTAACAGAAATCAGAAACATCCTATATATTGGTGAGATAAGGGAAAAGGATGTGTCAAGATAACAGTAAGCTTCCTAGTCAGGGTGCCTGGGTGTCCAGGGAGAATATCAGTGCTGTTATTCAAAAGAAGGAAGCCAGAAAAATTAAACATTTCATTGTTACTAACCCTATTTAGCTATCATAGATGACGTGATATCTATATTTGAATTCAAAGGAGTTTCATTGGATGCAAGCTTATATGAAGTCTACCAGGAGTACCTCCTCTAGACTCCAAATCCCAAGCTCTTTCCATGACATGATAGTTATTTTCATATATTTGCAAGGTTGTGCTATGTAAAATTTAGATATGGAGGGGCCCTCTGAAGCCATCTGGTCCAACCCTCTCAGTTTACAGATAAAGAAATGGAGAGCCACGGATAATAGACTCCACCAAGATCACACAGGTAGTAAGCACTGGAGGTGGAATTTAAACCCGGGTTTTTTGACTTGGCAGTCAATGCTCTCCCCTACACTATGTTCCTTAAATGATTTTGAAAAATCAAAATAATGGGTTGAAAACAAACAAACTTGTCTTTAAGCTTCTGAATTGATTGTCTTACCTTTCCCACTTATCACCCCTGAAATTTCCCAGTGCAAAACATTCCTCCCAACACCGTATGACTTGTGTTCTCCTATTAGACTGTAAGCTCAATTAGGCTCACATTTATTTCCATGGTGCTAGTCCCTTCCTTGCTCCCTCCCTCTCTTCCCTCTTTCTTTCCATCTGTTAACTTTCTGTGGCTGCATGTTGCATTAGCTCATGTACTGGAACAAAGATGGTGAGCATCTTGAGCAATAGGTTCCTATTGCATTTGGGTGCACAATGAATGAATTAATCTAAATAGGATATATGGGTCCTGTGAATCCAGAAGGGGACTCTGAGGTCAAAGATTAGAATTCCAAGAGTTACTGATGTTGTGGCTAGGATTGGTAGTTGTTCATTTGCGTCCGACTCTTTATGACTCTATGAACCATACTTTCCATGAGGTTTTTTTTTGGGGGGCAAATATACTAGAGTGATTTGTCACTTCTTTCCTCAGTGGATTAAGGTAAACAGGTTAAGTGGCTTGCCCAGCATCATGGAGCTAGTAAGTATCTAGTCAGATTTGATCTGAGATCTTCCTGACTCCAGCCAGGTCCAACGCTCTATACACCAAGCCACTTAGCTGCCTCCTGCAAAAGGCAGGAAAGAGGATAAGTATAAAATCTGTGCAGGTAAATTGGGGTCCTTGCTCAGCGATCTAGACAGGATAGAAAGGGCACAAAAAGAAGCAGAATCAGAATATACTGGCAGAGACTCTTTATCAAGATTCAAACCAGGTAGAGTACAGCATCTGAAGCGAGGACCGATGTCCCAGACTCTGGATCTAGTAGGCAAGTCCATATAACAGTTGAACTAAAGTATGAATAAAAGTCCTGGGGTAGGAACTATCTACCTAGTTCCCATTAGTGTGTGCTGACAAGTTCTATTATGTCCATATTGTCCCACAAAACCAGGCATATATATCCCTACAGGGTTTTATGACTAGGGTCTCCACCATTAGCAGGCAGATTAGAAAACAGAAGGGTTCCTAAAGACAAAAGCATGTCTAGCCTAAATTAGAGTATTCTAGAGCTCTTTACAGAGACATGGCAGCCACGTGAATCAGCAGTTACTTAGGATTTCTTGTTAATCCTTCCAGAAAGGGCTTCAGAGTCCATCTGGTCCTAGTATTTTATAGACAATAAAACTAAAGCTAAGAGAGGTTCAATGATTTACTCAAATTTATACACATAGCAAAAGTCAGAGACAAAATTTGAATGCACACTCTCTAAAAACAAATTTGGTCTCCCCCCATCATATCATTCTACTTTCAATATCATTTATCATTTTCCCCATTCTTTTGAAAATTTCCCTTCCCTATGATATTCTGAAAATGGATATTTGAAGCCTTTGAAAATGATATTATATCTACAAATCACAGCATATCATGGCTTCAATAGAAAGACATATGGTAGGTATAAGTAGGCTATTGCCAGGAATGACTTATAGAAGAAAAATGTCATAAAAGATGATCAACCTGTGCATGTACAACTATAAAAGGTTATATAGTAAGAATGCAAGAGTATATATGGTCAGGTAGAGTAGTGCACTGTTATCTACAAAATATTAAAAGATCCAGGGAAAGATCTCAAGTATGCAAGGTAGATACTCCATGGAGAATTTATGGAAGATTGTGGAAAAGAATTAAACAAGGTGATAAAACACAAGCAAAGGGAATCAGCACAAAACACTGAAGTATACTGTTTGTAATCCTGGCTTGTATAACCATATATAGTTAGGCTTAGTTCTAACTCTTACCAGTAGCAATCCCACAATGAGGGCTCTCATGTAAGTTGGAGGGTTTGAGGTAGGATTATATACATGCTACCGTGGATGACAATTGCAAAGGTAAGATTCCCCCCCTTATCATTAGAAGGTAGAATCTTGCTAAAGTGGTCTGCTAATAAAACCTTGCAGCATTTCCCAGCAGAATGGGTACGACATTCTCTTGAAAAACTGGTAGGGACCATCGAGAGCAACAAATTTTAAGGGGAAAGCAATAAGGAGACCAGAGGGACTGATCTGGACCATTTCCCAAGAAAGGAAGACAGATGGGTACAGAGTAGTGTCAGGTTCTGGTGCTAAATATTCAGGAGTGGGGATAGTTAGCTGAGGAAGCTACAGTAGCCATTTATACCTGAACTAAAGCTATTTTAGGATAAAATTCTTGTGCTTTGAAATGGTATGATTCTACATTTCTTTGTTTGTTTAATTTTTATCTTACTACTCTGAAGTGTTAGTAGAATGAATCCCTTTCTGAAACCCAACCTCTTTTCTGATTCAGTTAGAAAAACCAAAGTTGGTACCCACATTTTAGTAAGGATAACTTGGTGGGAACACTGATATGTCTTCTGCAATTATAGATTCGAGGCTAAGATAACAGGTTTTAGTGCTGGAAGGGACCTTAGAAGCTGTACACATGATACAATTGAGGAACTGAACTGTTCAGCAATTTGCAAGAGTCAAAGAGCATGGAAGTCTTTGAGGTGGGATTTGGACTTATTTTACCCAGAAACTGGCCACCAGTCAACATTTTCAAATCATGCTGCCTGCTGTCTGGCCATCTTCCTTAATCCCCTCCTTACTGATCTCAGGCTTGGTCCTTGGGCCCTGGGCTGGGACTGGTGTCTTACTTATAACCACAGGCTACTGTGCCGCTTCTTGGTCATCAAGTCACATGACTTGACTGTACTCACCATAACCATAGACTCTACCTCTGGGACTTTGGGTTCTCATGTCTTATATTGCCTGAATCATACCACCTTGACAATTACTGGCATTTCTTTCTCCATTCTCTCTTCTAACTCCTCTTTCTGTTTTCCCTCTTTAGAATGGAAGTTCCCTTAGAAAAAGAATTGTCATGCTTGTTTTATCCATGTCTCCAACGCTCAGTATAATATTTGGCACAAAGTAAGTATTCAAAAACACTAATTCACTCACTCATTCTTGACTGTTAATTCCAAAGCTCTGTGTACTACACCAGATCTAGTCAGTCCCCACTTTTAGGCTAAATAAATTCTTGGAGACATCTCAAAGCAGATTACTGAAAAGTGAAATTCTGGTTTGTGAAATTCATACACATACATGTCTGTTTCCCCCATCTTCTTGTTCCTTATTAGTTGGAACTATTGATGGACTGAGTAAAAAAAGTGAGACATGAGCTATCCAACTTTATTAGGTAGCATGTCTGTAAAAGGGCTACTCAGCTGACAAATACAAGCAGTGCAATAAGCCTGGTATACCTGAAATTCCAAAGGCATGTGCTAAGATTTTCACAATATCCTAGTGGAGAGAACAGAGATAGAGGCTGGATAACAATGGATTTAGGTGGGTTTTCAGAATTAGAAAACCAGACACAAAAATGTCTGGAATGAAGACAATGGAAGAAGTTAGAAATGGACTGCTGTTGGCTCTATTGTGTTCTAAATTTTTATTAATAAATTGTATGAATAAAAGAGGGTAGGTTTATCAAATTTTTATTAATTTTATCAAATTAATTTTTATCAAATTTTTATTAATAAATTGTATGAATAAAAGATGGTAGGTTTATCAAATTTAGCAAAGCTGAGAAATATGGTTAATTGGCCAGATGGATTAATTTGTTTTAAATTGAAGGGGTGAAAATGATTGACTTAGTCCATTAAAGTTAAGTTCAATGGGGATAGAAATAAAGTCTTACACTTGGATTTACAATCAAAAGTAAAAATTTTGGAAGATGGCAAACTCCCTATGAACTGGACAAAATTGTAATCAGAAATATGATGTCCAGAAAGGAGGTGAGTCTTTTTATGTTCTGCCACGAAAGATGAGATCTTCAATAGTAACTTCAGGTTTGGTGAAGAAACAACAGGATTGTTGATTTAGGACTAGAATGGACCTTCAAAATTACCTACTGCTTTTACTGAGGGAAAAATTGAGATCCAGAATGGTGAAATGACTTGCTCAAAGAGGTCGTAAATACCGGAGGAAGGATTTGAACTCAGGTCCTCAAGACTTCAAATTTCATGCTCTTTTTATTGTGCCATAAGGACACAAAAAATATCTTCATATATCTGTTCAGTTATACTATGAATGATCACTGTTGGTTGACTGCTGAGAGCAGAAATAAGTGTAGAGCACAAAACAAGAGAAAGGAAGAAGAGAGAGAATGAGAGACAGAAAGGAAAAGGGAGAAAGAGGGAAAGAGAAAGAGCTGTCACAGCACAGAATGAACTGCTTTGGGAGGGAGTGAGCTCTTCTGTTCTAAGTCTTCCAGCAGAGGAAGGAGAATCACTGTTCTTTTTCCTTCCAACTCCAAAATGATATGGTTCTATTGGCACCAGGTAAATAGCCAAATGCTAAGCTTTGAGAAGTCTTTTATTGTAAGATGCCTTTTCTCTTGTTCTTGCCTATTGACTGCAACTAGGACACAGATTTCTAAAGGAAAAGATCATACTATCTTGTACATCTCTTCATACCCCATAATACTCAGCGCATAGCAGTCCCAAATAATAGTGATATTTATATAGTGATCAGACTGGGAGGGATCCTCTCAGGGCCACCTCCTCTGGGCAGGCCTTGGGCTAACTCATCCCTTAGAGAATCTTAGAATTTAACTGTTAAAAAGTAGGCAGAAAAATGTAAAACATGGAGACGTGGAGTCTGCAGGGCTTCTGATTAAAGGAAAAGAGAGCTCAGTCTGTTAGCAATGTCACTGGGTTGGGAGGTGGAAGAACTTTTTTTTTTTTTTAAAGAGGACCTAGAACCTCTGATGCTTATAACCTATGCTTATAACTTATTACTCAGTAATTTTTAAGTTGTGCCTGACTTTCTTAGACTCCATTTGGAGTTTTCTTGCCAGAGATACTGCCATGGTTTGCCAGCTCATTTTACAGATGAGAAAACCGGAGTAAATAGGGTTAAATGATTTGTCCAGAGTCACACACCTATTAAGTGTTTGAGGCTGGATTTGAACTCAGGAAGATGAATCATCCTGAATTCAGGTGGTGACCTTGGACAAATGACTTACCTCTCTTGTCCTTTTTTTCCTCTTTAGTATAATGTGGAGATTGTACTAGGTGGCCTCTTTTTCTTCCACTTCTAACATTTAGAGGTCACAAGCTTACCAAAAGCATAAATATGTCTATATTTTGGTAAAAATGCATGCCCTAAATAAGGGGCAATGAAAATTGTGTTTGTCTTATGTTTTTCTCCCTACCAGCCCTTTTGGACCAAACTCACTCTCAATTCTATCCCCCATCTCCCTGGTACCCTTCACTGCAGTCATGACCCAGAGACCAGCCTTCAATTCTGTTCTCACTGGTCATGAAACCTTTTATGAATCTAGCAGCTGTCTGCATGTATGTGGTGAGAGGAAGGGGAATTTAAACGCTTAGAGGTCAGATAAAACAGACTATGTAACAGGTTGCCCAGCTAAGGTCCTTACCCTATACCAAAGAGCTCTTCAATCCACGGCTGGTTCTCATTTTTAACCCAAATATTGTAATCTACTAACATAGGATCATGATTTGGGTCTTATTCCAGATTGCTGGTCCAAGAAAATATCATAAGCACCCACCTCCCAGGGTTGTGAAGATAAAACAAGATATTTGTAAGGCACTTTGCAAACCTTAAAGTGCTATATAAACGTTATTAGTATTTTTGCTATTAGCCACAAAACCATAGGCTTAACAGGGTAGACAGTACACACACAAAAGTAGTATAAAAGTAACTGTTCTTAACCTAATTATCCAGGCAGAGAAAAAAGTGCTCCCGGGAAGGCAAAGGACTGCTGTTCAAGTCCTTTTAATGGCTTCAGTGCCATTTTCTGACTTGGGAACTGATCATCTATTTTTATCTTTTCTGATGCAGCATTTCTGGCCAACATCTGTTTTTATGTATCACTCAAGAGAAAGAAAAGAAGACATGTAGGCCAAAGAGTTATAAACATGCTTCTTGGTTTTTCTTACTGTACTAAGAAGCACCTCCCCTTGGGGTAGAAAATAGCTGGTCTTACTTTGAATGTTATGAGAAAAGAGAACTGAATAATTGTGCCTGAAGTAGGTACTCCCTAACAAGCTAATGCTATCGAACAAACAGGAAGCTAAATGAGAAGGAAGTTTTTGTTTGAACTATTAACAACCGAGGAGCATCAGTGATGACAGAAGTCTTAACAAAATAAACCTGCCGCTCCTCCTTTCTGAGGGGGACAAGAGCTGCCAACTCTGGGGGGCATGAGGATGAGTCAGGTCGTGCTATTTTTCCTGATCTACCCTAATCTCATAATCATGATGGGGGTAGGAGGGAAGGTGGGGGTGGAGTTCTGTCTCAGGTCTGTTTGTAGAACAAAACCTGGGATGTGCGTTTGCCCTCATTTAGATGTTACTGTGTGTTCTACACTGCTGTATGTAAATTCAGCCCTTGCTCACCTCTTTTATACAGCCTTAAGCTTGTGTCCTTCTGGGAGAGAAGCCAAGGAAATGGGCTTTCCAGTAGCACAAGTAGGAAAGAAAACGATTCCTGCTGGGAAAAAGAAAAGTGTGTGTGTGTGTGTGTGTGTGTGTGTGGGTGTGTGTGTGTGTGTATGTGTCAGAGACAGACAGAGAAAGAGAGAGACAGATAGAGACAGACAGAAAACAGAGATGAGGGGGCATAGAGACAGACAGACAGATAGACAGAGACAGAGGAGGGAAGAAGGAGGCAGTAAAGATGAAGAGGACAGAGCTGAGGCAATGTCCCTGGTCTAAACTCTAGATGGTGCCATGCCTGGCTACTCCAGATGATTCCTAGGGTTCAACGGCTTGTTCTTTCTGCAAACAGGGTCCAAATGGAAAAGAGAATCTATGTTTTGCACAGATAGAGCAGGAGTGTTCCCTACAAAAAAAATACTTCCTCTTAAATGGCAAAGGGAGATAGAATGAGAGAGAATGAGAGAACACTGAAAGTCATCATTTCCCAAGATGAAAATTGTTTCATTCATACAGACTTAAATGAAAAAGGCATAGTTCTAGGTAGAGTTTTGCCAGTTTTTTAATTTCAAGAAACATAAATTTAGAGCTGGAAGAGACCCAGTCAATTCAAGGACAACACCCTCATATTATAGATGTGAAAATGGAGGAACAGAGAGTTAAAGCAACCTGCCCAGGATGACACAGCCAGTAAGGGTTTGAAGCAAGACTTGAACTCAGGGTTTCATGATTCCATTCTACTTACTTTCATGCCTAGAAGACTATTTAAAAAACTTCTAGAGTAGTGGAGAGCAACAAGCCCTGGAAACAAGAAAACCTGGGTTCAGTTTCCAACTCTGATATATATCTCTTATTGCTCTGAGAAACTCTCTAAGACCATCAGCTGCAATGCAGGTGGTGACCTACCTTGGTAAATGTGGTTTTCTCACCCAGGACTTTCCCATAGCAGTGAAATTCTACCCCTTATTTACTTACCTGTGCATATGTTGCTTTCCTCAAATGTCACATGAAATTTTAATGGCAGGTACAATTTCCCTGTCCTTTTTGTTTTATTTAACACCACTGGTGTTTAATAAATGCTTGCTAAATAGATGTGAATTTCAACAAAGGTTAAAAAACATCTAAGAATCAAATAATGTGTCTAACACAAGAAGATGCCTGGTTCAGTTTAGGAAGTCAGAATGCTACAAAAAGGAGAAATCACTTCTGAGACTCCCTTGGACCGATGTCACTGGGGAGAAGAATTGGTTATTGTCACCTGTCTTTCCATCTAGTGAGAGACAGGAACAGGGAAAGGTCAGAACCATTTCTTTCCTCACCTTATTCTCCACCCTCTATATCCTCACCTTGCCCTTTCCACTGAGCCTGCCTCATTTTTCACCCTTCTCTCCTATTCCTTATTAATTGCCTTTATCTCAGAACAACCTTGTTTTCTTTCTGAACTCAGACTTCCCCTATGGGAAATAAACAAAACACCTAAAACCTTTTTTCGTGTATTGTCACCAGATACCATGAACTGGTCTGCCTCATTTTTTCCGTTTGTTCACCTTAGACCTTTGTTTGTGCTATGCAGTACAATCTAAGCAAGATTCTAGCCTCCCAGAGAGCAAGTGCTAAAATGTGTTTTGTTTTAATTTTGATAATGAGCAGCCTAATCCTTGGACTTCGCTTTTCTTTTTTTAATTAAATTTTATTTTTTTCAATTAACAAGCATTTATTTTCTCTCCCTCCCAGTCTACTCACCTTCCTCCCACAATGAGAAAGAAAAAAAGAAAGAAAACCTCTGTAACAAATATGTAGAGTCAAGAAAAACAAGCACTCATGTCTGCTATGTTCAAAAATGTCACGTTCTGCATCCTGAGCCCATCCGCTCTCAGTGAGATGCTATTTCTAATCTGACTATTAACTTAAGTGTTATGTTCGGGGCGTCTCTATGCCTGGACTTCTCTATTTTCTAAATAGGGTCATCTTTGCCTCTACCTGTTTTTCAAGGAAATTGTTAAGAAAAATGAAATAAAATGTAAAAAATGCTTGGAGTTCCCCAAAAGTGCTATAAAATTCTAGGTCTTGTTATTATCCTGAAAGCGACTCATTTTGTTGACCTGAAAAAGGCGGCAGGTATATATCATACATATATATGTATGTCTCCTTTACACAGTTCATTAATCTTCATCACCCTATTCAGGAAAGTAAGCGTGTGGCAAATATTTTCCTCACTGTACAAATGGGGAAATTTGAGTTGAGGTAACATGTCCAAGGTTATGCTGCAAGTTCAGGGTAGATCGAATTACACAGCAATGATTTCTGGATGCTCCATGTATTTCCCTCCCTTCCTTTCCTCTTCCTCATCACCCACCCTCCCCACACATATCAGCCTTCTCCCAGAGCAGGACACTGGCAACAGAACCAGCCCATGATACAGCTAAAATGGGAAAAGGAAAACCCTTCCTCATCTACAATTTCCTTTCACATCATTAAAATAGTTCAGTAGCTCTCCACTGCCATCAGCCCTGACTTAATGCCAGGTAGGGGAGATGTCTCTGTTTTAGGAGGTCAGTTCTCATCCAAGGCAAGTATCTAAGTGTGAAAATGGCTCTGATTCCATTCCAGTACTTTTATAAATGGAATTCAAAGGCAATTCAAGTACAAAAATTCAAACCATAAACTGCATAATCTTGCACATTAGGTAGCAAGAGAAGGGGGGATGGTAAGCAGGCGTGGGCAACTTATGGCCTCAAGGCCACATGTGGCCCTCTAGATCCTCAAGTGCATCCCCTTGACTGAACCCAAACATCACAGATCAAATCCTCTTAATAAAAGGTTTTGCTCTGTAAAACTTAGACACAGTCAAAAGGCCACACCTAAGGTCATAGATGGCCACATGTGACCTCAAGGCCCCCCCTTGGACAGGGAACACCCAATGAGAAAATTCCCTTAACTAAGGCTGATCTGTGACTGCCCTAGAACTTCAGCTTTCAGGGAATTAGGGAGATGCGTGAAGATACTAAAAGGTTATGAATAACTTTCCTGGGATCATTCAACTAGTCTATGCTAAAGAGAGGACTTGAATTCAGGTCCTTTGGACTCTAACCAGCTCTTCATTCATAAGACCTCATTCCTGAACATAGTAGGTCCCTGAAAAATGTTTGCTGAATTGAAAGAAATAAAATTGTCCCTTTAAATCATAAATAAATGGCTCTGTGAATTATTTATCATCAGACAACTATTTTAAAGTGAATATACTCCCAGTAAACAAACAAATCAAAACAACCTGCAAAAGCCAGGGGGGAAATATGGACAGGGTGAGGAGGGTCAGTGTGGAGCCAAAAGCTTTCTTTTACTGAGCAGGAGCGGGTTGATTTTGAATTCTCTTAGGTACAATGGGTGAGAAATTTGTTTGGGTTTCTTTAGGATCACTTACCAGCAGAGGTATAAAAAGAAACAGGAAAAGAGAAAGGAGTCTTTTTAAAAAATCTTCACAGCCTCCTTTCCCCAGAAGAATTCATTATTGACTAAAAAAAAAGTTCCCTTAAAAACAAAAGAACCTGATGGAAAGAGGGATCATTTTCTAACACCCCCTAATCCAACAGCCATCCTCTAGATTCATCCCTGCTGGCCCGGTGTTGACCACAAGAAAAGACAAGAAAATAAGTGAGAGGCGAGGGGTGAATAATAACCTACAGACTTTGCACCCTAAGGAGTGTGATTGAGGTCTCAACTTCCTTATCTAGAAAAATGAGGGGATTGAGTGAGATGCTCCCTCTGGTCTCCTCGAGCTTTGATATTTTATGACTCTATGATCATCTAACTACAGTATTAGGAATTGTGGAGGAAAAATTGGACAGGCAGCAGAGCAGAGAATGTTGGGGTGTTTTCTGGTGGGGGTCAGGGGCAAGTGGTCGATTTGGACATCTTTGTAAATTTTTTATAGATACCCTTTGTTTTTGTTTTGTTTTTACAATACCTGTTTTTCCCATATAACTCCCTCTCCACTCAGAAAGACAACTGCTCTTAAGAAAGATTTAAAAATAAAGAGAAAAAGGTCCACCGACCTTCTTACATCTTACAACCCTCCTAGACCCCTAGTCTGTGATCTAATGGCAGGGATCGCCTTGTTCCTTGAACAAAAAACTCTATCTCCCAACTCTGGGCATTTTTACCGACTCGTGGAATGTTTTCTGTCTTCACCTCTGCCTACTGCCCCTCCACTTCCACCTGTTGTTTTTCAGTGGTTTTCAATCCGGACCAACTCTTTGTGACCTCATCTGGGGTTTTCTTAGCAAAAATACCACAGGAGTTTGTCATTTTCTGTTCATTTTACAAGTGAGACAAACGAAGTTAAGTGACCTGCCCAGAGTCACACAGCTAGTAAATGTATGAGATCGTATTTGAACTCAGGTCTTCCTGACTCCAGGTGCAGCACTATGGTGCCACCTAGCTGCCCTTCCCCAGCTCCCTTCAATGCCTGCTAAAATCATACCATTAAGCAGAGGACTTTCTTAAACCCACTGAATTATTGCTTGATTGTTTCCTATTTATCCTCCCATAGCTTGTTTGTACATAGTTGTTTGCATGTTGTCTCCTCCATTAGACTTGTTTCTTGAGAGCAGGGCCCGTCTTTAACCTTTCTTTGCATCCCCCGTATTTGGCATACAGTATGCACTGGATACATGTTTTACTAACTGATAGTACATAGATTTTTCCACTCCCATAGTACCTCAGCTCTGCACAGAAGGAAGGACCCTCAACTTCTCTCCAGACTCCAGGTTTGTAAATAATAGCACCCAGAAGACCCCAGGGGTAGCCTGTTCCTCGTTAATGCACATATTCCATATATTAGGGGAGTATACAAACCAAATAGCATGTGAGGTTATTAATTAGAGATGCAATATATTTTAAAATGGTGTGAAGGTGTATTTCATTTCAAATTGATATTTAAATATATGTTTCCCTAAGACAGCAGAAAGGGAAAAATAGAAACACTTCCCATTTAGGAATGCAGCACAGTCCAGAGAACTCTGGACCTGGAGTGAGGAGGATGAGTTCAATCTGCTGTGTGATCAGGACCAAGTCCCTTCATTTCTCTCTGCCTCAGTTTTTTCATCTGTAAAATGGGGATAAATGTTACTGGATAAATGTATGAATTTTATTGGATAAAATGAGTTGATATTTGAAAAGGGCTTTGAAAACCTTAAATTGCTATATAAATACCAGCTATCATCACTGCTGTTTTAGTATTGCTATTATTAGGAGTCAAAGGCTCTGGGTTTGAATCCTGTCTTCCTCACTTATGAGCTGTGTCACCCAGAGCAAGTCCGTTAACCTCCACTGGCATCACTTTTTTTATCTATAAAAATGAGGAGCTTGGCTGAAAGGTCTATCACCCAATGCCTTTGAGATCTACAAAACCCTTGTATGTTTTCCCATCTCAACCAGTCTTTACAATAATCCTGGGATTAATTTTAGGAGGAGAAAACAGACTCAAAGAGATGAAATAATTCTCCCAGAAAGGAAGAGCTCTTAAGCCAGGATATGAGTTCAGGTTTTCCTGACTCCAAATTCATCATTCTATCCACTACATGACACCATTTTACAAATAAACAGCATACAGACTGTGGACATCTATAAAATACTATTTCTCTCCTCTTTCATTATTTAATGAGCATTTAATTTCAGTTAAATTACATTTTACTGACTTTAAATGGAATATGATCCGCTATGGACAAAAAATGCAAATGTATTTGAAAAGACAGGAAGGTAAGAGCTGGAGGGATGGTGATAATGTCCATTTACATAAAAATAAGGATAATTAAAAAAAAGAAAGTGACAGCGATAATTTGTAAAAAAAAAAAAAACAAAACAAGGAGAAGGAAGAAAAGGAGAAGGAGGAGGAGACTGGAAGATCATTACAAGATGTAATTTGTCACATAGGCCATTGACAATCCCTCAGAATTAGATTGCTGAGACCACAGAAAGATAATTTGTGGAGTGAAGGATGGAGAATTCAAAAATCAAGAGGAGTTGAGCTCTCATCCTGCCTCTGGCAATGACTATGAGAATCACTTAACATCTCTGGACCTCAATTCCTTTGTCCATAAAAGGAGAGGTTTTGATTAGAAGATCTCTAAGATCCTTTTGTTTAGAAACCCAGCAACTCTGAGCTCTGTCAGACGTTCACTGGTTTGAGAAATTAATGTTGATTTTCCCAGGATGGAGATTAGTGGTATTCTGAATTGTATTTAATCACGGAGAAAGAAGAGAAGTTAGAGGAATATCATGGCTTCATATTATAACTAATTTCATATTATAACTAATAACTATAACTAATATAGAGAATGAACCCTACCTTTTGACAGACATTTCTTATTTGTAACAATGGGCAGATCATATAGCTTTTTCTTAGCTCACCTCTCAACCATAGCTGCCCCTTTGCCCTCTGCCTCCTGCAAGGTATACCTTCTCTAGCCCTTCAAAGTCCCCCCCGCCAGTGCTTTTCAGCTTCATTTTGTGTGTATTGTCTTTCTTTATTTAATTATAAGATGCCTGAGGGTAGGATCTACCTTCCTTTTTTGTATTTGGATTGCCACAATTTAGTATAGTTCCTCACACATAACAGGCATTCAATATATTTTTATTGACTTGCTGACTAAAAGTGGTAACAAAGATAACTGTAGTCCCTACCTCACAGTAAAGTGTTTTGCAGATCATAAAGTACCACAGAAATATCAGTTATTATAATTATATTGTCTTCTTCCACAAATAAAATAAAACACAATCACACTGTGGGTATATACAAAAAATAACGTGTCCTGTCAGGGATTACAGCAAAGTGTTTATTATTCTTTCTCGAATGAAAAATTCTACTTTCTGACAAGATGACACTTTTGAATTCTAAAAGGTCTATTTTTGTTTCTACATATTTTAAAACAAATTTTCTTAAATGAAATATGAGTTATTTCTGTAGGTATATTTAGGAAAAATGCTGATTCAGGCAATAATATATTTGAACTCTCTACTGATTCTTATTCTTTGCTTAAGTTAGCATCTGCTGGCACACACACAATTTCCATGATCTTGTGGAAATTTGGGTCTGGCTTTTTTAGTATAATGGTGATGGATTTTTTGCTTTACAATAAAGAAAACACCTTCATTCTGCAACAGCTCTCTTTCCAAGCACACTGCTCTGTGACTAGATGCTATGCTCTTGTATCTGCATCAGTTCAAAGAGATTGTTTGTAATTTCCCTGTTTATCACTCTCAAATAAAATCAAATCTGGGGTTTTCTGTCAAACACATTAGCTTCAACAATACAGATTCATTCAACTTATTTCAAATCCAATTCAGAGATGACACTTAATTATGCTTATCTTACTACAGAAATCTAACAATATATGTCATATATATGTATATAGACATATATATGTATATATATACATATATATGTCTATGCAGTGGAGGTAAATAATATACACCAAGGAATGAAAGAGAAAAGAGAGTCCCTTCCAGCTAGGAGCATCAGGAGATACTTCATGGAGGAAACAGCATTTGAATTGACTAATTAGCTTTCAACAGTGAGAAAATAGTGGGAAAAGGAAGAAGTAAAACAGTGTAAACTAAGACACACTGGCAGGACAGCATAATATCAATATCGATATCTGTGTATGTATACACACATATGGCAAGTTTGACTGGGGAATGGAATTTTCAAAGGTAGTTTGGAGGGAGATAATAGATAACCCTCAATGCCAGATCTGAATGTAGAACCATTAAAGTTTACTGTTTCTGTTGTGTTAGTAGGGAATGGTGAATTAGAGATTTGATATGAGAAAATTAATGTGGCAGCAGTGTAAAATATTGATTGGAGGTAGAGGAAGAACAAAAATGATTGGGAAAGCAGTTAGGAGGCTGTTAGAATAGCCTTTGTGAGGAGTAATGAGTACCCAACGAGAATGGTAGTAGTGGGAGTGGAATCAAGGGAATCGATATTGGATGACAGAGAAGAGAGATGCTAAGAGGGTAGACTGGATGGGATTTGGGAATTTATTTGCTTTGAAGGACAAGAAAGAGTAAGAATCAAAAGAAGACCCTTCCCCCTAAGGCAGGAAGAATGAAGCCTGCCATCAAAAAAATTGAGAAACTAGGAAAAGTTGGTGTGAGCTGAGATGGATCTTGGGATCACATTTGTTCTGTAGAACTTGAATTCAGTCAAAAGGTTGCACTCAAGGACCTAGAAAGCCACATTTGGACTCAAGGGCACAGGTTCCCCACTGTTATCTAGAATCTAGATTTTTCTGAAGGTTGCTTCTTTGATTCTTGTGCTTTTGGGATTTTTAATGTCTTTCTCCTCCCCCCACCCCACAGTTTCTTTCCTTCATTAATTCTAAAGACATCCAGATGTTCCTTATCTTAAAAGAGCCTTCCCTGGCCAGGATACACCCTCAAGCAAGCTTTCACTGAATACTGAACTTTTAGAAACAGGGCCACATTTCCCACCTCTGCCTCAACCAGTAACTCATTCTCTCAGCCTCTAGTAATCTGGCTTTAATTACAATGCCTCCATTGAAATTCCTCCCTCTAAAATTTTGGGATAATTCAATCTGAAAACCTTTAATATCTTTTAATGCTCCTTCATCTCTTAGAAGAAAATAGCATGACTGACTAACCTTTCCTTCTGGTTTCTCTCTCCTTTAACTTTTACTATCCCATCCTTCTTACCTCTTCCTTTTTTTCCTGTTTTTTTCTGTTTTCCCTTTCTTCTTCCAACATCTATTTATGTTCTTCAAGACCCTTCTGCTGGTTTCCTTCTGTTTCTAAATTCTCTCCCTTGATGCTCTCATAGCTTTAATGATCAATATCAGACTTCAAGCCATGAAGAAGGTTTTGAGCCTTATCTTTACATGAGGGATTCTCAAATATATCTGACCCCAAACTCTCTCTTGAGTGGAAGTGCTGTATTTCTTATTGCCTATGAGAGAAATACCACTACCGTGATGTCTTGATATCTCATCAAACTTGACATGTCTAAAGCCAAACATAATAACTTTTCCCCCAAACCAGACCATTCCTCATAGCTTTCTTATTCCATGAACAGCCCTTCTTCCTTTACAGAATATATGGTATTTGAGGTTACGGACAATTTCATTTTTGTCTTTGTGTCTGGCAACGTGTCTAGCACACAGTAGGAGCTTAACAAACTCTCCTTGATTTATTCAAAGCTTTTTCCTAGCTCTATATTTTGCAATCATTTCCCCTCCCACTATCTCTTCATTTTTTCTCCATCTAATTACTTACTAAATACTTTCATTTTGAGGTTCGATTTGATTGTCACCTCTTATAAAAAACCTATAATAATTTCACTACTTGCTAGTGCCTTTCCCTCTGAGATACTACTTTGTAGCATCTTTAAGCATATGCTATATTTGATCTTTTAAACTCAATCAGAATGGAAACTCTTTGAGGGCTGAAGCTGTTTCATTTTTTATTCTATGTATCCCTAGCACCTTGCACCATGCCTATCAGACAGTAGGCATTATATATTATCAGCAGTACTACCAATAGTAGTAGTAGTTTCCCATAGTGGTAGTAGTGTCATGTACTAGTAGTAATATCTCCTGCAACTACCCTTTCATTTCAATTTCTACTGCTCCTAAGATCTTCAGTACTTGTCATATGTATATCATAACAGTGGCTTCTTCCAATGCTTTCTACTCAGTCATGCTTGAACAATTTTCCTTAGGCACAGTTCCAATAATATCTTGCTACTGAATTATGACCAAGTCCCCCAGCTTGGCAATGAAGGTTCCCCACTGTTTGACCCCAATAATTTGACAGCATGGATAGCCCAGTGGAAAGAGCCCTAGATTTGGAGGCAGACCCCAGCTGTGCCAATTACAACCTTTGTTTCTTTGAGCAAGTCAATAAACTTTTGTGCAGCTCAGTTTTCTTACCTATAAAATGAGGGGATTGGGGCAGGTGGCACCTAAGGTCTGTTCCAGCTCTGAACAGAAAGATCCTAATCTTTCTGATCCTACCATTCAAATTTTATTTTACTACCCTTCACCTTCATATACTTTATAGACCAGTCAATTAGACTGTCTACTATTGCTCACATGCAGCACACCCTTTAGTGTTCAATACAACTGCAGTTCAACTTTGAACAGCTCTTTCTCATCCTGTCTCTTATTCATTTCCCATTTCTCACAAATCAATTTTCTTGTCCTTTAAAGACCACTGACATTTCTTCCACAGTCTTGTCTGATCCCCAAGCTGAAAATATTCTCTTTCAAAGCATTTTGCACCTTTTCTATGTATTCATCAAATTCTAATAGGCTTATAGTTGTCTTGAGTACATTTACTGCTTCTCAACTTGTATTTTAAACTCCCTAATAGAACAGAAGGAAGGAAAGAAGCATGTGTAAAGCACCTACTATGTGCCAAACCCTACACTAAGCACCTGATAGGTATTATCTCATATGGTCCTCACAACCCTGGGAGGTAGGTGCTATCATTATCATTCCCCGTGTTACAGATAAGGAAATTGACGCAAGAAGAGGTTATATGACTTGCCCAGCGTCCCATAGCTAATAAGTATCTAAGGCTAGACTTGAACTCAGGATTACCTAACTCCAAGTCCTCTACTCTAGCCACTGTACCATCTAGCTGCCTCTAGGGATTAGTGGTAAGGTGTGTTTGTCCTTCATTGCCGAAGAAGATCATGCCATCAGAGAAACGATGACATGACTTACACTTGACTTTGTTTTGAGTGAGGAAGGGCTGTGCAAGGTCACCAGCCTCACTTCTCCAGAGCCATCTGAATCCAGTGACCAGATATTCACCAAGATGACTGGAGATGATCCAGGATGAGGCCAACTGGGGTTAAGTGACTTGCTCAGGGTCACACAGCTAGTGAGTGTCAAGTGTCTGAGGTGACATTTGAACTCAGGTCCTCCTGATTCCTGCACTGGTACTCTATCCACTGAGCCACCTAGCTGCCCCTCAGGGGTAAGGTAGCAACAACACGTTTACATATAGCTCTTACTATATTCCAGGCACTGTGCTAAGTGCTTTACAAATATCCGATCCTCATAACAACTTTGGTGGTTCGCTACTACTATTGTCTCTACTTTACACTTGAGGAAACTGAAGCAAACAGATGACAAGTGACCAGCCCAGGGTCATATAGCTAGTGACTCCAGGATACAATGCTGTATCCCCTGAGCCCCCTAGCTGCCTCTAGGGACTACTGATGAAGTAGTAGAGAACAGAGTTCAGGACTTTGGGAAAAGAAGTCTTGGATTCAAATTGTACCTCTGGTCCTTACTAGCAGTTTGACTATGAGCAGGGCATTTAACCTGGTAGTTTTCTCCTCTGTAAAATGGGGCTATGCAGAAGACATGCAGAACCTACTTCACAGCATAGCTGTCAGGTTCTAATTAAGGGAATTATGTAAAGTGTTTTGCAAACTGTGTAAAGTGCCATATAAATGTCAGTTAGCATTATTCTGGCCAGTAACTTGCATGGAATGGAAGGATTAATGGATTAAATTGGATAGTGAATCATAGCTCACATGCACTGTGCACACTGTGAACATGGTTATTTTTCTTGAAAACAATAAAATTTAAAGTTCAAGCAATAACCATTCCCAGCCCACAATGACAGTCTGTTTGGCTCATGGAAGTATGTGTGTTGATTTGGAATCTCCTGGCTTTTACTCATCTATCCAAAGAATTTGACACTTAATAAAATTGTGAAAAAAAATGCAACAAAATATTAACATGTAGGTCTATGAGATAATTCACTTATTCAATGAAGTTTAAAAATTTTCTGATTTTTATTTTAGAGTTCTTGAAAGCAAGCATGCATGTAATTATCTTTTAAAAGTGCCTTCCTATTATTTTATTAAAGTGGTTTTTTTTTTAAGAGAGTCCCCCATAGAAATAAAACATGGAAGAAATCTACACATTACCCAAGTATCTCCCAGATCATTTAAGGTAAGCTTGCTTCAATTCTCTCATTTCTCCATATATTGATCTTGCAGTATGAACTGTGGGCTTTTTATTCATTTTATTTGAAGCAACAACCTAGAAAACAGTCTTCTCTCCCAAACATATGAATATGTAAAGATGGATGAAACAACTTTATGTTTTATGGCATTTACTTTGAAAATCTGATTAAGATAGATGTCTTTAGCTCATAATTCTTCAATGTCACGTTGTCATAGTTCCCATCAGCAAGATGTTTTAAAGGCTTTCGATTAATATTGCATGCCAGAACTGAAATTACATCCTTTGTCGTTTAGTTCTTAATGGTGCAAGTGATATCTATCAAGTAGTGTTTTATGAAGCGTGTGTGATTTTTATTGCAGGCTGTTTTCACAAATCTTTTTCAGGTTTCAGAAAGACCACTCAGAGTTTACAATAAATATGTCCTTCAGTTGAGAATCACGATAATTCTCAAAACTGAAGTGAAACTTAGATTATTAGAATTTATTTATCAATAAAACAAACATCTCCTCCTCCTTGAGCCTGCTGCATTCAAATTTATCACTTATGTAATGTCTTGACTGTATTAGCTTCAAGTCAAATCTTTTAGGAAATTATTTCTTTACAATATTTTCAAGGAATATGTTCCACCCATTTGCCTTACGATACAATACAATAGAAAGTACCTAATTTTTTTCTCTGTTGTTTCTTTCAAAGTACAGCCATATTCTTTGCATAAAGACAGGATAAAATCAACATTAATTGAATAAATGAATGAAGGAACACTCCCTACTTAGAGAAAAAAATAATTTAAGTGTAGCGTGTGGATTCTACATACATTGATGTTTTGGTTAAAGATCAAATGAATCCAGTTGGCTATTATATACATCAGGCAAAAAGAAAGTAATAAACTTAACAACTATGCTTCTGTGTATATATTTATCCTTAGGGGCAATTACTAACTTCTTTAATTAATAGAAACTTGACTTCCTACTGTCAAGGGCAAGCCTTGGTGAATTCAAACAAGTAAAATGCAAAAGATTTCATTTAATGAGAATTTATAATTAAGGAGACTATCTTGACCAAACAACGTGTCTAAGAACAGAAAAGAAACAGAAACACAATTCATAAAGTTGACCCTTTTCCCCCTTAACCTTCCATGGTCATCAGCTAGTAGATAAAGCATTTAGCAAAGACATATATAAAAGCATTACCAAGGACAAAAGCAAAGTACTTTTTTCTAGAATGTCCTATCTGTCTAATCTAGGGCCATACCTTCCTAGCAACTCTAAGAAGAGGTTATCCCCCATTTCCTGTGAGTAATCTGGGCTACTGGAGAGACCCAGAAGGCTATTTCATGACATTGGTCAGTTTAAATGTATATTAGAAAGAATTAAAAAATGAATATTTAGGATAATATTTTTCTCCAGCATTACTTTGCACAATCATCTTGTGCAAGTAATTGCACACTTAAAATAAGAGGCCACTTATCTGGTTCTAGACAATAGGGAATAATGCATATGGAAAAAGTCTTTCAAATTATATTCCCTGTGGCAGATGACTGCAATTCTCATTAATTTGATAGAGAAGACCTTGCTTTTCCTTCAATGTTTATTTGAAAAAAATTTCCCTCCTACCTTGTGTGGCTGTTGAAGGAATGGCAATAGTTCACTTTAAAAACATTCTCTCCATTAGCTGGAATTGATTTTTAAAGCATTCTGACACATCCACATCCAGTCTGCAACAATTCCCTTAACCCCTTATATTCAAATGCACTATAACCTTGAAAGCTTTATATAGTGCTCTCCATTTCAAGACAAGGAAGTCGTTTTGCCCATGTGTTAAATTTATTTGTATGCACACAACTTTCCTGGATTCAGGTATATTGTCTATCAGTATGTTCACTACAATTGCAGGAACTCAAGACAGGCAAGAACACAATGCTTTTCTCCAATCATGGGGCAGCCATGTTATCAGCTGGAAAAATAAATAAAAAGCTCTTGCTCTTGTAGGATTGTATTGAAGAAAGATAAGTGACTTGACCAATCAGCTTTGAATAGAACTGTACTTACTTTTATTACAGAGTGAGGATGCTATATAGTAAAGTCATCATGGATATACCTGTCCATGACAATGGATGTAAGTATCCTTTTCTTCCTTTCTCTTTTCTTTTCTTTCCCTTTCTTTCTCTTTCCTTCCTTCCTTCCTTCCTTCCTTCCTTCCTTTCTCTGTCTCTGGTTAAATGAGATCTCCCTATGGGGCACTTCAGCACAGAAAAAAAATTTACATTTGAATACTATTTTATAGCTTTAAAAAGTGTAGAACCATTAAAGATTTGGACACTGTTTTTTGTCATTTTGCAGGGTTAGACAGAGCAATCTCTCTGTCTCTATCTCTCCTGAAGAACTGTAAAACTGCTGATAAATATACAAATCCCAATTTCATCCCTTCACCCCCTCTCTCTTGTCCATATTGCGGTCGACTGACGATTTTATAGACTTGCAATAGATGTTAATGTACGTGTAGGACATTATTCCTGGAGTTCTTTAGGGATTCCTAGAGGGTTATCAAACCAAATAGCGCCATGAAGCACAATCCCGTGGGATCATCCTTGATTATCACAATAATTCACTTGACAAATATTTGAGACAGCATTATTAACAGCTCTCTATAAAACAGAAGGCCATTAGCTTTAACTATCTCATTTCCTGCCTTTATCATATAGCACCATATTGATATTGCCTGTCAAAACATGTTCACAGTAACCTATTTTGTAACCTATTTTCCCTAAACTAAGGATGATATTACTTCCATATCATTAGTTAGTGTTTTCCTTTTTATATTTAGATATTAGGGAAGCTTATTTCCTAAGTCTTACATTTTTTCTGAATAAAGTATCATAAAGGAATACTTTAAACTATAATTTGATTAAAATGCTTAGTCATTTATACTTGTTAGTATCAATGAAATTACATAAAACATACCTTAACTAAAAGGTATAATTAGAAAGTACCCACTGAAAGTAGAGTAAGAAAGAAGATGAAAGTAATTAGTTAAATGATTCTTTAGTAAAACGGAAGATCCTCTAACAAAGAAATACTAATTAACTTTGAAACAATGAATTTCATAAATCCAAATTATATGCATACTTATGACTATACACACAAAGATGAAAAGTGACCTCTGGAAATTTTTTTTTTAAACTCCAACATGCACTGCACATAATTAGCAATCAAGGCTGAATAAACCAGCTTAGCAGTGAGTGGTTTGCTCTGACACTGAGCTAAGATAGACCAGTTCATTCACGACTCTGACTTCTGCCATGCCTTGTTTGGTTTATGCCTGCTGCTCACAAAAGACTAACATGATGACAACGCTGTCTAATTTCAACCGAAGCCAAAGACATGAAGATTTATAACTGGGAAGATGCAAAGGAGCTGCTGGACATGGACATTACAAATGTCATAAAATAGCCAAAATGAACTCTAGTTTTCATTTTGATTTCCAAAAATTTTATTTTTCCTTTCAAAGATTCAGCCAATGATTCTGCAAAAGAGATAGGAAACGAAGGAAGGAAAGAGAACAAGGGAAAAAATAAAGCTTTGAAGGTTGTTCTTATTAATTTACAGATAAAGATAGAGATAAAGAAGTACATAAGGAGGGAGTGAATGTAGTACATTCTTTTAAGTACCTTATTTCCCCTTTCACTAAAAAGATAGAAGAGATCCAGAAAAAGACAAGAGAAAAGAAAAAAGAACCAAACTTCCAAAATAGCATTTAACTGCATTTTTAGTGCTTAATGGTGTCAGAAAGAGATGTGACAGCCTTCCAAAAAGTACTTTTCTCTGCATTTACTTTAATTAAGCTCCCGTGATTTACAAGTGAATTTCAGCCTCTTCTTTAAGTAGAAAATTCAGGACTAAGAACTGACTTGTTATTCTAATGGCCTTCAGGAATTAGACTACATTAAACAGAGAGTTATGAGGGTTTTCCAGGTAATACTAAGAAGTTCTTCATCAGTATCCCAACAAACACCATGATTGTTATGGATATAAGAGATCCCATGATATGCTATGTATGGCAGTACATGCCTTATGGCAGTACATTCATTAAAAAAAATTCAAACCAATGTTTGAATGTCTATCTCGTCTCACAACATGCTTCACCCCATAGCAAAACAAATCAAACAGATGCATGTTAAATAAACTGTTAATGTAAAAGACAGAAGGACAGAACAGGACCTCTGCAAACAAAGAAGAGGTAGTCTACTTCTATTGAGAGTTGGTGGTAGAATTTCTCAACAAACTTTCTTAAACATGAAAATATAGTTCAAATAAGGTCTTATTGACTTTAATTGTTGGAAAAAGAGAACTCTTACTCTTATTTCTAGTTTCTTGTTATTAATCTTATCCTAAAATGTCCTGTAGTACTATTAACTTGTTCAAAACTAAATTCATCAGCTTTTCACCTAAGCTAAACTCCTTTTCCATGGTATTCAGCTTTTCCTCTCACACAAAAACTTCATCTCCCAATTCTAGGCTTCCATATTATTGGTCTTCCATGCTTAGTATACTCTTTTTTTTCACCATCATCTTAGCTTCTCTAGATTCTGCCTTCCGCAGGAAGCCTTTCCCATTCCCAACTCTACCCCAGCGTCTTCCCTCTGAGATTACTTTATATCCTGTATATAATCTGTATGTACTTAGTTACTAAGGTATCATCTTCATTGGAAAACATTCATTTTGCTTTTCCTTGTATTTCCAACACAGTGGTTGGCTTATAGTAAGAATTCAATAAATGTTTGTTCACTTATTGAACATTATATGTCCAACCCCTTCTCATTGTCACTCCCTAGTTTGAGGTTAGGAATCTTACATTTATCTTTGACTTCCTTCTTAAATACTGTCAATCTTGTCTTCAGAATGTATTTTGTTTCACCCTTAGTTCTCTGTTTAAATGCTCCATCTTAGGCCTTTATCCTGTGGACTACTGCAACAGTCTCCTAAAATATTTCCTCTCTCTAGTTTTTCTTGTAATTACCAAGAATATGTCTGTGGATATATGCTTCTCTTATACATATTTCAAGAGTCTCATAAACTTAAAATCTTTAATCTTTGGCAAGAGAATAGCTTGGTATATAGTTCACCAAGCTCATACTCAAAAAAACCCTTTTTTGAAAACAGGAATGTACATTTATTAACCACATGGAACCAAACCATAAATTACTTATTTTATGGAAATTTCAGTTCTAAGTGTACTTCACAGCCACTGCGTTATATGTCTGTCACCTAAGGGCTCTCCTAGTCAAGTTCAGAGAGGCTTATCAGTAGTAGGCTGATGACTAGGTCATGAATCTTTTTGACTTTAGAGACTTATAAAGACTTATCAACTTGATTGTGTAGTGATTATACTTTGATATCTGAATGAAGCATGGGATTTAGACTGGAAGAGAGGATATTTTAGAGAGGAAGAACAGAACATCAGGGACTGAAGAAGCATGTCTTATGAGGAATTGTAAGGTGAAGACTGGTCTGACTATAAAAAAGAATACATAAATGGATAGCATAAAGTTGACTAAATAAAAGCTCACAGAAAGTTATATATGTCAACATGAAGTTGAGAACTTAAATTGATAGGTCCTAATGAAAAGGCAGTAGTAGCAGCAGCAGCAGCAGCAGCAGTAGTAGTAGCAATAGAGGTGGTGGTAGTAGTTGTAGTAGCAGTAGAGGTGGTGGTAGTAGTTGTAGTAGCAGTAGTAATGGTAACCACATCTCTAGCATCAAAAAGTTTATGCAACCCTTTACAAAGTCATTTGAGCCTTCCAATAACTCTTAAGAGATGCTCTTATCTCCTCTTTATAAATGATGGAGTGATATGTAAAACACAATGTTTAGGAAGATTAGTTTGGCAACTCTGTAGAATGAATAAGACCAGACTAAAAGGTTAGAGGCAGATTTGAAAGCTATTGCACGTATGAAGATGACAGTCTAGTTCGGAAGGTGACAGGAGGAATGTATACCAAAATAGAAGGAATTCAGAGGAATTGGTAAAAGCTCTTTTGGAACCTGGGGGCTCTGGATGATACCAATGGTGATGCTATTGAAGGAGAAAGGAAGGTTAAAAAGAGAAGCTGTTTTGCTGGTGGAAATTTTGAGGCTTCAGACATGTTGAATGCAACTCTTGGACAAACAGGAGATGAAGGCTTTCTGAGCATATGTGATTGCAACTCAGGTGAGATGTGAAGAGGAGAAATGTGGATTTGGACTTTATGAACATGGAGTAGATGAAATTACTCTTTTGTGGATGAGGTCTCTAGATCACTGACAAACCCAATAATGAGTAATACAGTGTAACCTATTATTTAGACTAACTCAATTGTCATTTTCACACAGCTTGCTTCTCGCTTTCAGATCCAATATATGTTCTGTTGGTTAATGTGAATTTTGATTATAAGTATCCCTGTTGGGGTGGGGGGCAGTAGCTAAAGTGATGTAGTACACAGAGCACCATGTTTGGAATCAGGAAGACTCATTTTCCTAAGTACAAATTCAACCTCAAATACTTACTACCTGTGTGACCCTGAACAAGTGACTTAACTCTGTTTCCTTCAGTTTCTCTTCTGTGAAATGAGCTGGAGAAGGAAAAGGCAAATCACTCCAATATCTTTGCCAAGAAGACCTCACATAGGGTCATGAAGAGTAAGACATGATAGAAACAACTGAACAAGTCGCTCTTTTTAATTATGAAATTAACTGCTAAGGATAGAAGCAAGTTTCTACCAAGATACTTAGTAATTTATACCTTTAGAAATTCTCTGCTTCCTGATTGTAAAGCTAAAAAAGAGTCTTCTACAGATGTTTAATACCTTTAGAGATGTCTCAAGTTAATACACAAAACACTTAGAAGTTAACCATAATTAATTTTTCCTTGAACAGTCTCTGTTGGCTGGCTGGTATGAGGAGAGTCAACAATTATTAGTATAGTCTATTTGCAACATAATTACCATTGATATCAAAGCATGGCAAGAAATATCCTACTTAACTTCTTATTTTTCCCTCTACTAACACTATTGTATTCATCATACTACATTCCAATCCCCCCAAAAACCGTAATCTAAGTCTAACCATCAGAACTAGTCTCTTCCCATTTTTATCCAATTACATTAAACACCTTCCCTTCTACAAAATTACTTAAAAGTATCTTGCTAAATGAGATCTTTTAAATGTTTTGAGTTCAAATTTTAGCTCTCTATAGCAATCTTTTAAGGATTTCATTATAACACTGTTCAGTTGCACTTAGTTATATATGCCCATTCCTTCTATGCTCCTATTTATTTTCATTTTTTTTTGTTTTTTCTGTCTCCATTTACATTGAAAGATCCTTTAAGATAAAATTCCCTTTCTTTTCCATAGGACAGATCTAACACTCAGTAAGTCTGTCCCTCCAAGAGCAAAATAATTCTGTTTTCATTCCGTGTCTTTTTGGATGTTTTTCAATATACCAGAATTGATGAAATTCAGATGTAATACAGACACAAAAGCAGAGAGGCCCAAGCAAAGAAACATTTTAGGAGAAAAAATATTTGGCATTGTCTTCTTAAAACCAGACATGTACATTCTGCGATAATGAAAACCCAGAGGAGTGTTCTAATCATTCTAAATAACTTGTGTCACAGCCATCTTTTCTGAAAGACTAATTTTTGTAAGGTCCTGACTGACATATTAATCAAATAATGAAAGCACTCTTCTTTTTGAGGAATGAAATGGTGTTTCAGTTCTTAATTTACCTAGAAAAAAGTGTAGTCTGAACTTAGCTTATATTTTTCTGAAAAAGTTGACTATCTAATTATTGGCTCTTTCAATCACTTAGTCAATATTCATTAGACTACTGTTATGTATATGGTAGCTTGCTATGTATGGGGTTGGGGTCAAGGAACAAGAAAAAGAGGATAGAGTCTCTGCTTTCAGGGAGCTTGGAGCCTCTCAGAGGACACAATTAGAATATAAGTATCTTGAGGATAGAGACAATTTAGCATCTGTCTTTGACATATTAGAACCATGCTATGTACACAGTGGGTGCTTAATACTTGCTGAACTGAAGTGACAAATACAGACTCCTACATATAAAATAACATGGCAGTTATCTAAACAAAATGCTGCTTTTCTAGCAGATGACTGACAGAACAGATAAATCTCTCTGTGAGAAAGATTAGAAAAAATGACTATATTTCTACTTTTATTAAACCAATTACGACTCATGTTTAGAGGCCATTATAAAAATTACTGATAGTTACAAAGCACTTTAAGGTTCCCAAAGACCTTTCCAAGATTATGTTCTCTGATCCTCCCAAGAACCCCTGAAGAATGAGCATTACTGGCACTGTCATCTCCATTTAACAGGTTTGGTGATTCCTTGTCATCATGTTGGCTGTTATGTTGGCTGGTATGTGTCAGAAGCAGTAATCAGAACTAAAATATCCTTCTCATCTACCATACTACTTTTCAGGAGGTTTTATGATGAGAATGGTCTTTTATGGATATGTCTTTTCACAAGCTGAATTAAAGGTCTATTTTGTTTATCCAATGTAACCAAGATGAAAGGAGTTTTACTCGTCCTTATTTTAAGAGAAAAACATGCTTCCCATAAAGTTATTTTAGTGCTCTTTACAAATAAGCAAAAAGCTTGTTCTTTACTTAGCAAAATTTGCTCGTGTAAAGAAAATTTTATTCACACCAGTGAGTAGAGAATGCTTTTGGACAAGATTTCTTGCCTAATAAAAATATGCTAAACTGCAAAGTTGCACATGGGGAAAGCTTCTATTAGAAGGGGTCTCAATTAAGTGGATTCTTTGTTTTAAAAGAAAGGATGGTTAATATCAGTTCTTAAATGAATTGAAGCTATCATAAACTCATAATCCATATTTTAGGATTAAAAGAAACTTCTTAGGTGTCTGCATTTATCCTATTTTACATTCATTCAAGTTTGGGAAAATATATTATTTTTCAAATATAAGTAAGAATATTTGGCCTGACATCATTTTTGGGTCCTGGAGGTAGGTTTAAAAACATGCCTGAAAAACTATGCATTCCATGGGGATAGCCTAATACTCTTTTTAAATAAAATTATAACTACTATAAAATGATCACTACCGAAGCTCAACTAGAAGGTGGTTTATGATAAAATTACAGCTGAATATTTAATGTGTTTCCATACATCATACCTAAAATAAAATCTGAAATAGAGAACAAAGCCTTGAAAAATAAAGTGAAAAATATGTTACAAAAAACCAATGTGGTTCTGGTCATGAACAATGTTTCTATGAATCACTGAGAATATATACATGAATAAGGGCAAAACTATTTTCAAACCAGTCTCATCATGATGATCTGGCATATAGATTGTATTTAGCAAAATACTCAAAAATCATGGTCATTGTAGTACGCCCTTGTAGAGACAAATCATCACTAATCTATTTGATGGAAAACTACACAGTTATCCCTTACACATTGTGGTGGCTATGGGTGACGTTTATGTCGTACAAAACTCCCCCGGCAAAATTTTGCTTTCATTTCTTATGATGACCAGTTATGTATTAAAATCACATGATGTGGAAGGTATAACTGTACTACATATAACTGTACTATGTATAACTGTACTACAAAAGATTCTATAGCAGCTCTTCACCTACTTCCACCTACACAAAGAGCCATAATCTGAAGGCATATTTGAAATTAAGCAAGAGTAAAGTCAGAATTTATTGATTTCTAAATTAAGCTCCTTTATAGTAGAATTCATGGTTCATTTGCTTTGTATTGTCTCACCACAATGCCATTAAACTTTTAAAATTGTAAAACTTTAAAAATTTTTTCCTGTTAAAGAATTTTACTTTTCTATGTTAGGGATAATAAGATATATAAATATAAATAAAAAAGATAACAAATTAAATAAGACAATGTCAGGGTTATCCCAACGGTACACCATCAACAGCTATTTAGCACAGTTACTTTCTCCACCATCCTAAATGATTCAGCTGTGTGGATTAAATATGAAAAATACTGAAAAATTTTAAATGGCTGAAAACAGTGGATGTCTCCTTTTCAATCTAAAATAACATAAGAAGCAAATTACTCCTGAAAAATGCAATGTCTCTACCAAAGTGGAAAACTGGTTCCTTTGCCTTTCATCATCAGAGCAAAATTTTCCAGGTCTTCATTTTAATGAGTTGTTTATCTGTTTGATTCAAGTGACTGATATCTACATTATCATCAGCTTTCTTTTAAAGTTTACAAACTAAAATCAGTTTGAATAGCTCAATAGAATTAATTCTGGGATCTTGGGAAATGTCCATCATTGCATATTTACAAAAATAGATTAAGGATGGCCAAGTGAAATACTGTACTGTTATATGCCATTAAATAACAACAGGAATATCTAGTTTTTCTGAGAACACTTTCCTGGAAACTGAGAGAGAGAGAGGTTTGTCTTAAATCAGTAGATCTTAAACTATATTTTGTGGCATAGAACCCTTTGGCAGATATAGTCTATAGACTCTTCAGAAAAATGTTTTTAAGTGTTTAAAATAAAATGCAGAAGGCTAGAAAGCCAGTTCTACTTAAATATAGCTATCAAAATATTTTTTTAAAAGTTAGAAAAAAAGAAACAAATTCACAGATCTTAAACTAAGATTCTCTGCCCTAAGTGGAAAAAAAGGGAGAAAGTTTTTGAGTTGGATTAACCTCCTTCCTACCAATGTGGCTGTAGAATCCATGTTACAGTCTATTATTTCATGGTGTGTGTGTGGAGGAATACAACAAAAAAACAAAACAAAAAAATACACATTTTTTTTATTACCTGTAAAAAAAGCCAAATGTTTACTTTCTATAATAATGGAAATGTAATGAAAATCTTTTCTATTTGTTTGTGAAAAACACAGAAACATTCAGGAAGCACACAGTTGCACATGTATGCACGCACATACAACATGTGCATACCTACACACATACTCCATTGTTTAGACACTAATGACCTCTAAGCCTCTTCCAAGTGTTAGCCTTCAACCTAGGTGGTCAACATTGAGGCCTTACTAGTGGAGAAAAGATCAACAAAAATAAACATAAAGACAATCGAAAATGAAATACAGACACAAACAATAAGGTTCATGCAGTTTAGTTGCATACCTGCCGCTAATTTATTAAGAAGCACAGGAATATTTGGTGTTGTAGAAAAAAGTGGAAGAGCAAAACCCACCCATTTGTACAGTCTGTTTGGAATAAAGTCCTGTTTGGAAATGAATTTCAAAATTTCTGTGTTAAAATTCACATTATTTTATATTGCTATACTAATATATAATAAACTTTCCTTCCAGCATTTAATCAAAGGAAAAAATAAGATCCTAAAAGTTTATAGTCCAACATTTAGAATAGTGGTGTCCAACTTAGAGATGGGGGCCATGAATCCATAGATAAGTATTTCTGTGGGCTACATAACAATGTGGCTTTAAAATGCTAGGTTACCTATCTTTTATTCTATTTTTATTTACTTTGTTAAATATTTGTTGTACGTTTGATACCTCTGGTCTAAAGGCATCTACTATACCAGGGGCTGGGGAAACTGTACCCTCAAGTTTACCTGTGGCCCTCTGGGTCCTCAAGTGCAGCCCTCTGACAGAATCCAAACTTCACAGAATAAATCCCCTTAATAAAAGGATTTGTTCTATAAAACTTGAACTGGATCAAAAGGATGCACCCAAGGACCTAGAAGGTCATAGGTTTCCCACCTCTGTACTATGCTTTGTCAGCACACTCTTGACCTATTTTAAATGCAACCCATTATGGTGACCTATTACCAATAATCGACATCAAAGTGTTTTCAGTTTAAGCTCTCTTGCCTAGGAGAAGGGAAGGAGAAATGAACAGAAATATCAAACTATACACTAATACCTAGTGCTTTCACTTATCCTTTACAGTTAAATACTGGTTCCCAGAGAGGCAGTTAGGCACAGTAGACAGAGTGATGGGCCTAAAGTCAGGAAGACTCCTCTTCCTGAGTTCAAATCCAGCCTCAGACACTAACTAGCTATGTGACCCTGCACAAGTCACTTGACCTTGTTTGCCTCAGTTTCCTCACCTGTCGAATGAGCTGGAGAAGGAAATGGCAAACCATTCCAGTATCTCTGCCAAGAAAACCCCAATGGGGCCATGAAGAGTTGGATGTGACTGAAATGACTGAACATCAGTAACAAAATTGCCTCCTAGAGATATAATAGGAAAAGCAATACAGTCCTAAGCTCTAATATACTTCTTTGAAAAATAAGTAGTGGGAAAGAGAATATACTGTTTTGTACAGACTATAACTCACAGCTTTGACCTGAGTGTATATGGTTTTCAAAATAAGTACTACTTCAATTTAGAGTTCAGTGAAATCCATCAGCGCACCTCAAATTTTCTGACATCCTGCACGGTTAGCAGAAGCCCAAATACTGGTGACAGGAAAAAAAAAGCACTTACTGCTCCTTTCCCAGGCTTCCCCTTCACTCTTTCCTTTATGATGTCAATGGGGAATGTGAGAAAAGTTTCTGGTGAGATCTTCACCAGCTCATTTTTGCATTAGAACTGCCACACAGCAAGTAAATTTTTTTCCCATAATTATTAATGCCCCAAACAATTAGTGCAAGAACAAACTATATTTCAATGCAGTTAGCTAAATAGTTAACTAATGAGAGCCATTAAGTAATTTTTGGTCCGTTGTATTAACTTGTGATAATCTTTTGAAAGCTCTTCTCTATCATCTGAATTAACTCTCCATCTCTTTCAATTTTGTATCATCATCAGATTTGAAGATAAGAAGTAACACAAGGAATCCTCTGCTCTAAAGTAGAAGTGACCTAGAGGTGATCCCATTCAAGGGTTTTACTATACAGATGAGCAAAGTGAGATCCAGAGACAGGAGATGAATTGCCCAAGGCTACAATTATTAAGTGGCAGAATTTTACCGAGGTCTGCTTTGGAGGCAGCTAGGTGGCTCAGTGGACAGACCACTGGGCTTACAGTTAGGCAGAGCTGAATTCAAATCTGACCTCAGACAGCTTGCTGTGTGACCCTGGGTAATCACAATCTCTGTTTTCCTTAATCCATCGATGAAAGAAATGAAAATTCAGTCTAGTATCTTCGCCAAGAAAATACCATGGGCAGTATTGGCATGCTATGGTCGATAGGTCCTGAAGGGTTGTACAGGACTAAACAGGACCAACCTCTGTCTCCAAATTCATTGGATGTTCCCTAAATTCTCATCTCTGCGTCAAACAAAACTAGAACTGCATTATAATGTTTGAAGATAGATCATTTGATTCCTATCAATTCAACATTCAAAATTTCTTCAGAGAAAAGTTGTAAAATCTTACTTTATCAAGTCTTTTCTAATGCTTAATCCCCTCTGGCCCTCAAGTAGTTGTACTTAATATCTAACAACTGTCTCTTACTTTACTTTGAGTTCATTTTCTCCTGTGATTAGAAATGAACACCAACCAGCAATGTTTTTTCTTTAAAAATCTCTACCTTTTCAGTCGGTTAAATTTCCCTTTTCCATTACAAATGGAAAAGATATTACAGTACTCATTTTAGTGTATTTGCATAACAGCAAAATATCAGACACAAATTCCATAAGTGCAATTTAATGAAGATGACGATAAAGAAATAATCTCTAACTAATGAAATATTCATAGCTTCTCCCAGAAAATAAGTATCTGCAAACTTGTTGAGAGCCATAGTTGGTTTCAAGTCCAGTGTGCAAATAAACTTATCATGGCTTTCTTTTACTAAAAATATTTGGGAAAGGTAATTGTGGAGAACATTAATTTCCAGCCTCAGAGACACAGACAAGACCGCCCAATTTATGTCAAGAAATATGGAAACAGGAAGGGTTGAAGAAAGTGCCTAGAGAGCATGTGGAAGTCAGGAACGGAAATGGAGTTGGAGCAAAAAGAAGAGCAGTCCTTCAAAGAACAGCCTTTTCTCCATTAAGAATAGGTTTGATTGCTTGAAGTGAGATAAAAAATCCAACTCAAGACTCTGCATTTTGAGCTAGAACCTTTAAAAATAGGAAACTTTAGTTGGTGATATTTTATCAAACTTAATCTATTTCTTTTCTTCCTGGAGCACCAAATTTCTACCACTCTAAAAATAAGTAGTCATAAATAACTAAGATATGAAGCATATTACTGCTTAAAAACAATCATGCCAGCTACAACTGTATGTGAAATATGAAACCCAATATTTTCCTCTTATTAATAAATAAAACATTGTAGCATTTGAGAATAATTGACAATGAACTATAAATGAGTTTTCTTTTTAAGTTTTAAATCATGAAAAAAAAAACCACAACACATACAAGGCTAGTTCCAATATATAGCTTCTATTTTCTCTCTCTGTTTCTTCATTCATATTTTCATATCCCTGAAAGAATTTTTCAAAATTCATATTAGTAGTATAATTCTCCAAAGCCACACACAATTGTGGCACTGTGTCAGGGTTGGAATGTGGGCTATAAATACAAATGCACTAGGTTGTCTGCACTCTCTTGTCTCTTTCTTTTTCTGCTTCTATTTTCCCCCCATAAACTCATTAGTCCTTGATGGCTCCAATACAAAGAATTCTTTCATGAGATGCTTACTAAAAACATGGTTGAAGGACTCTTATGCAGAAACATTTGCCTTGATACAACTAAATCAAACAAACACACTAAAATACTTAGCAAGGTAATTTATAGAATATAACATGGAATTCATATTTGAAAGAGAATTAATAGATGGGATTTATATATATATATATATATATATATATATATATACACACATACACATATGTACACACATACACATATGTACACACATACACATATACACACACACATATATATATATATATACAGATACCAAATATCTATATATTTTGTAATATATATTATATAATAATAAATATATATTTAATGTACAATATCAACCTTTGACTGATAAGTTTGTCTATATTTAGATAGTTTGAAACTGGTTCATTGCCAGGCTCCAAACTGAAGTATTCCTAGTTCAATAATACCAGCCAGGGTATATACTCCTCTTAGGAATGTGGGTCATCACCTCTATGTTGCAGTTATGCAAGAAAGTAAGGCTGTGTAATAAGTTAAAATAATGTATTGTCACTTTTCAATATGACATTTAATAGAAACTGCTCAAAAATATGCTTTCCTCCTCCTCTGATAAGATTCAATTATGGTACACTTCTCTTTTTAAGTATGCATACTTCTATGAATACACATGCATACTTCCTCATGTATATTACATATATGTGTGTGTTAGTATACACTCTGATAATTCACTTACACAATGAGTAGTTGTCACTATAAGCTTCAATAACTTCCTCAATATCACAAAGTTCAGAGTTGGGACTTCAGAGGTATCTAGTCCAACCCAGCATGAAACAAAAGTCCCATCTATCATACGTCTGACAGATGGTGAGCCAGCCATTCTTTGAAGCCACTGGTTTAGCTCCTCACTAACTCAAAGGGAAGACCATTCCATTTTTTAGATAGCTTAAATTTCGGGACATTTTTTCCTTATCAAGCTGAAATCTTCTTTTCTGCAAATTTCTATCCACTATTCCTGGTTCTGCCCTCTAGGGCCAAGCAGATGAAGTCTAGCACTTCAAATACTGGAGGACAGTTATCATTATCTTCTCTAAATATTCTCTTTTATCCAGGATAAACATTTTAAGTTCCTTACGTTGATATTCATATGGAATAATCCTGGGATCCTTCATCATTCTGAGCATACTAAAAACAGCGCATAGCGTGCCAGGCTTGGAATCAGCTGTGTGACCCTGGGCAAGTCACTTAATCCTGTTTGCCTCCTATCCTCATCTATAAAATGAGCTGGAGAAGGAAAGGGCAAACCATTCCAATTATCTTTGCCAAGGAAACCCCCAATGGGTTCATGAAGAAGCTGCTATGACTGAATAACGACACCAACCAATAAACATTCTCTGCCTTATCAGTGCCCTTCCTACGTTGTGGCAGCAAGACCTGAACACAATATCCCATTCTATCTCAGTGTAAGATGCTCAGACCCTAACCACCTAGAGTCATTTCAAACCCGTCTATAATGTGGACCCACCAGCTTCTTGAATGATAATTGTTGATGTTGATTTAGTCTCAAGACCTTGATCAAGATCTGGAGCTGAGGGCTACAGTGAAAAGGAAGCATGTATCTCTGAATCCTTTCTACAAGTGTCTGTTCCACAAAGGGGCCAAATACCATTAAAAATCCATGAGAGAGGGGGTGTGATGTAGGAGACCATAGGCTAGGTTTACATCCTGACTCTGGCACTAAACTCTATTACAAGGTCTGCCAAAAGCTACTGTCTAAATGATTACTTTTCCAAAATTGCCATAACATTTTTTCTTATGTTAGACATTGCTCTTAATGACATACAATGATCAGGTTGCTAATAGTTCATGCTGCAGAGAAAATTAGTGATAAAATGTTGCAGTTTAAGGTCCAAGTCGTTTAGAAAGTAGGTATTCACACATATATGGCAGCTAAATGGTATAGTGGGTAGAGCAACAGACCCGGAATGAGGAAGATGCATCTTCAGGAGTTCAAATCTGACCTCTGACACTACTAGTTGTGTGACCCTGGGCAAGTCACAACACTGTTTGCCTCAATTTCCTCATCTGTAAAATGAGCTGGAGAAGTGAAGAGCAAACTCTTTTAGTTATCTCTACCAAGTAAAAGAAAATCCCTAATGGGGTCATGAAGAGCTGGACATGACTGAAACTGAACAATCACCACCACACATGTTAGGCACTATGCTAAATGCTAGGGTTACAAAGAAAAATTGTCCTTGCTATAAAAAATGAGTTTAGTCTCCAAGTCACAAAAAGATTAATTTCTCCTCCACTGGTTCGTTTCCACCACTGTATTCAAACTGCTCTCTCTAAGGTGATTAACAGCTCCCTTATTCCCATTATTTCATCTGTCCTCATCCTTTCTGACCTCTCCCAGGATGTGACAATGCTACTTAACTTCTCCATCTTGATTCTCTCTCCTTCACTGGCCACTGACCTTGGGGTTTGCTTCCTGATCCTCTGACCAGTGAGTCAGTCAACAAGCATTTATTAAACACTTACTATTTGGGCTAAGCTCATCCTTCTTTTCTGTCTCTCCTTTATTCTTCAGACCTCTGAACACATTTTTAGCTGTCATTATTTGTTCCATTAAGAATAACAGGCATTTAGAGAAAATGTTATGGTTTGCAAAGTGCTTTCTGTATAGTATTTCTTTCTAGGTAACATAGGATGCATCATTACACAGGCTCTGGAATCAGGGAACTAGCCTAGGTCTGTCCTTGGGCAAATCACTTAGCCTCTGTGGACCACAGTTTCCTCATCTGTAAAATGAAAGGATTAGATTGGATGACCTACAGAGTCCTTCCTAATTTTTAACCAGAGACCCTCATTTATAGATGACATGCCAAGTGTTATAACATGGCTATGGAAATTCTTAATGCCTCAATTATCAAGTACTTGCCATCCAAATCTTACATAACCTTCAAGTAGCCGTTATCTTTGAACATATTTTTCCTAATCTTCTTCGGAATTTCCATAGCATTGTTTCTCATTCTCATAGCACTTAAAACATTCTGTCTTGTACTATTTAATTGTATGAATGTCTTATTCCTCTCTGTTAGATTAAGTACTCCTAGAAAGTTGATACTGGATCATCCATTTGGTATCTAAGTGCCCATACATGACAAATGCTTAATAAACACGAATTGAAATGAATTTTGTTGAATTGGAAATAACACATGCAAATGATGTGCTGGACAAAAAAGGAAGTGTGATCCCATGGTTCCCTCCTATTTGAAAAGCTTAGACAGATACTGGCTTTCCAACTGGAACACAGCCCATGAAAGGCTATTTTATCAACAACAAGTAGCTTTGGGAACAAAATAAAAAGAAGCATTAAAACACAATTTGTCGTTTGGCCACGCTCAGTAGGCACCCATATAATTATTAAAACCTCCAAATGAAGTCCTTAACTAGCAATTAATAAAACAAACCTTGAACATAGAAATGTCAACAAAGGGTTAATTTAATAGGCTAATTATTGATGGACATCAATGATAAGATAAATTTCAAAAAGAGTATGAGCAGCGACATAGAGAATAGTGAGAAGATGTTTCATTATTCAGGAGGTAATTATGAAATTGTCACTGCAGACATTAAGACTTTATCACTAGTGGCATTTAAAACTAGACTAGGAAAAAAGAATTAGAATTATTTTATACCAGCACAAGACCAAGTCATGCTCTCACCAAGAGTATACTGAATTTCCAATCTACAATTCATGTTCTCACAAAAATTGCAATACACAGAGAGCATAAAAAGCTAACAAATCCAAAAAACCCATATAGAAACACGAAATTGAGTTCCACTACCTGAATTTATTCTTCAAGGGAATAGATTGGATTCCAATCCTTATTTTCAACTCTATTTTCAACAATTCTACTTTTCTTCACTTTTGCATGTCTTTCTCAATGCATACCTTGGTGTGTAGAATGCACAGTTTATTTCTTTTAAACATCTTTAGGGAGGTGAACTCATCACAGTGAAGAAGAATATGGCCTCTCCTAGCCCTAAAAGATGTCGGTGGGCACAGTGATAAATTTAATCCTGAAAGGAGTAAAATAAACATTCTACAAAAGGACAAGGTTTCCAGAAAACTAGACTGGTGTGTAGTATGCTTCAAAGAGATCTGCAAAGGCAAATTTTAGCATCTACTCCTTGCAGAAGCACTTTTAGATCCAAAACTTGTCAACTGCTGTCACGAGAACGTATTCCAAACAGAATACACCTCTGTAGGTCCAGATTGATAGCTATTCAGAGAGATGATCACAAATCCTGAGGATCTATATGGCCAAATGAAGCAGAAGCAGTACATACATTTGGCAGTGTTTGCCAATCCTACAAAATACTCAGTGGTCTGGATGAAAGGAGTGAGAAACAGATCACCATCATTGTTACTCAAAGAAACAATCAATTCAGCAGATTAATCCCATGGAAGTAGGTGACTTCACCAAGTTCCAAGCTCTTATGCAGCCCCTCAGACAACTTGGGCCAGGCCAAATTTTTGCGTATCACTTACCATTGGTTTTCTCGTCTCCTTACTCTGTTTTCTTCATTCAACCCTGTACTCTGCCAGGTTAAGTCTTTTTGCTACAGTTAAGAAAACAACCACAATGCCAGTTGGGGGTGGGAAGGTGATCTGCATCATAAGGAAAGCTTTGATTGGGATACGCAACTTGTAGTAATGCAATGCTGGCAATGCTATCAATTCATATGGACAAACACAGAAGAAAAAAGTGTTTTTACTGAATTCATCTTTCCATGACTCCAAATATCATATGGATACTGGAACATCTTTGACTCAGCAATATCACTGATAAAAGCAAACATGCATTAAGAATAAAGAAAAGAGGCAGCCGTGTTTCTTAGCGCTCATCCAAGCACTGCAAAATGGTTAACCTGGGCAGCTCACTGTCATGGACGTAAGAAAAACCAAGGAAAGGCACTTTGTTGACCTTTTTGCTTTCAGTGGTAAGAAAACCATAAAACAAAACAAAACCCTTCAGAAACAAATAAATATTTTCAATAACAATGGTGGAAAAAAATAAATTACTTTCCTTTGATCATACTGGTGGAACTAGGTAACTGAATCCCCAACAAGCCATAATGACTGGGAATTCCTTCATGTTTACTTCCAACAGCTGGTCTCAAGTTGAAAAGAACAGCAGCATTCAATCTACAGACTGATGATTATTTAACAGATGTGGAAATCCAACTGTTTCCAACCCCTGCGCCTCCCCATTCTTCTCCATTCCCCGTAGAGCATGGCAAAAGTGGTGGTTGTTTTTTCCAAGCTTAAGATTCTGGAGATTCCTAATCCATACCCACTATGTATTCAACCAAGGAATGTATTTTCTTAGCACTTTAAGCAAAAGAGAGCATTTTGGATATCTTAAGAGGAAATCTGAAAAATGAATATTGTGATTTTATATTAGAAAGGGTAAAAAAAGCATTGCAGAATAATAATTCCTCTCTGCTATAGCTTATAAAAACAATAAGAGAGAAAACTATTCTGCCTGAGATATTTTAAGATTATATTATATGTTTCTCTTGCCATGTGGTCAATCAAATTAAATATATGCATACTTTTGAATTGTATACATAATGGAAACATATGGCACAAGAGGACATGAGCTTCAAGAAAGAGGACTTGGGACTGAAGTTCCTGGATCACCATTCCAAAAGGAGAAATTAAAAAAATATTTTTGCTTTGATTTTTGTGGTAATGGGAGATGGAACTGATGGGAAACCATAAATCATTAATAAAATTTGGCTCGTCATTCCAACCTCTGCCGTCCTACTTTATCGCTGTTTTTATAGTAAAAGCAAAACTGACTGATTTGATTAATTGCCTCCTCTGCTTTTTTGGCTAAAAGTAGGGGGTATAAGCTGACCAACCCACTCTGAAGTTTACTTGGGCAGGGTTGGTCTTCCTTTTACTTTGTCCCACTCCACAATGACATAGTTATTCAATAAATGATACAAGATAGATACTGACCATTATTGTAATAAACATCTAGTAAAGGTTTACTGTTTTCTTAATGAAACTTATATGAACTTATAGAACGTGCAAAGTAAGTACACATTAGTATGTGGGGCTGTGCTAAGACCAGCATCTCCCTGATGAAACATCTTTCCTCATACCCACATGGTGAGGCTTTACCAAAAAGAAGACAAATCTACCTTTGGGTCCTGATGGGCCCTAGTTTTGCTGGTAGAGTTTCCTGATATTCTAGGGTTATAAAAAGTTTCAATCACAGGAAATCTGGGCCTCTCAAATCTGATGGATGCCCAAGACCACTAGAGTTGCCCTTTTCTGAATGATGCATTTACAGATAGAGAAGAGAATGGCCTCATCCAGAGAAAATAAATGCCATTTCATCCTTGTGGCATGTCCTTGCGGGGTTAGAGCAAAATGAACCTTTTATAAATGTTCAGTGACTTCTGAGTGCCTCATCTTCTTCCCAAATAGAACCCAAACTAGAAAAAGGTTGGCCTTAGGGCTGTGATTTCAACAAGGGCTCAATAACACTACAGAGACAAAATGATAGGGCTTGACCCTTCCATCCCACCAAAACAATTAAAAGAGAACCACAGGAAAATACAAAAGAGGCATAAAGAACAAAGAGAAAAAAAGCTCCAATGATGTCCAAAGTCCTGAAAGGCTCAGAATAGAAGATGGATGGATGCAGAATAGCGTGGGACACAGAGGAGCCAGGACTCAAGCTTCACACCAATATCTTTATTTGCATTTTTGCGAGCCCGAGGCTGGACAGATTTTGGGCTCCCTTGTAAGTTACTTCTAGCCCCTCTCACCTCTGAAGCTCTGGTTCTGTGACTGTGAGCCATCCTACCCACTTTGTTTCTCCTCTTTAGAGTCTATAGGGAAAAACAGAGAGACATTAAGAAATGGCCATATGTCTTTAGGTATAAAAAGACCGAAGTAAAATTCATCTATTATTCAGAGGAAGGGGAAAGCTATTTTGCGGCAGTAAATAGAGTGGGAATTCTGGGATAATGAAAAAATGAGACTTTCAGGGGTGGGGGAAGGAAGAAGCCGAGAATGCTCACTACTTGAGAAAATAGAGTTTTCTCTTATTTTACTACCCTTTCCTTTTCACATTATACCCACTTGTCATGCTGAGGATGCCATTCTGGAATTATAATGGTACAAGGTGAGAAGAAGACAACAGGACACCAAGCTCCCTCCCCCACCCCATAGTAGTATATTAAAAGTAATAACAGCTTACATTTCTACCAAGTATATCTTTAGGTATCTGTAAGGTAAGGACGAATATTATCACCTCAATTTTACAGGTGGGGAAATGGAGGCACATGGCATTTCAGTACCTTGCCTAGGTTTTTTCAGAGATGGGGCTTCAAGCACAGGCCTTTTAGATCTGCAAAAAGGTGCCTTTACTACTAAACCACCCTTTGCACCTGTGTTTCCTACAGTAAAGGAGAAGACTTTATGGAACAGGGGGGTTTGGTAGATGAATGTGTGAAGATGGAGAAGGAAGGAGAAAAATTAAATCCTAAGCCTGATGATAAAGAAGAAAAATGAATTCTGTGGCTATGTAGGGATAAGGATTTGTATGGAAGGAGCACATGGAAGTTGGGGCCACTAGATGGTACAATCGAATACTGGTGCAATTCTATCAATTTTTAACCAGAGAAATGGAGTCCCAAGGTATGAGGTGACTAAGAAGAGCCAGAATTTGAACACAGGTCCTATGATTCCAAATCCAATTCTCTTTCCCACAGTGTCACAGGAAACAAAAGATCATTTTTCAATGGGACTATCAGGGAAGGCTTCCTGGGGGAGGCTTTGTTTTGTCTGTTTTTTGAGAATTGCCTTGAAGATGGGTACGTTTTCAAGAAGTGAAAGTGGGAGGATAGTATTTAACAGTAAGAGAATGGCACAAAGCTGAAAAAGCTTAGAAGATCCTAGTTTAAACCCAGCTCTAGACCCTAACTGAGTAAGTCACCTATTGTTTTTTACCTTTAGTTTCCTCATCTGTAAAATGGGGATAGTAACAGCACCTATCTCAGGGGGTTGTTGTAAGAATCAAACTTGATAATATACACACTACACTGACACCTCAAAGTGTTTTATAAATGCTAGCTATTATGAATTGCTTTCATAATGCAGTTAGTTGACAGTAGTTTCAAGGCACAATAGGACTGTGCAAATATGGTTGTGTTTCTGCATGATTTCTAGCTGGAAAAGCCAGAAGATTGTTTTTCCTTTATATACAATAATAATAAAATTTGTTCATCAAATAAATTAGCTTTTCTGGGCCATGCCACTGAGACCCACATCTGACTTATTTACCTCTGGATGGGGAAAATAACTGATCTGATTATCTGGCAGTTACCTTATCTCCATCTTTATTTAATAATACTCCTTGCATTTGGACTTAAGTCCTTTTTTGATGGTTCATTAAACCATGAAGTTGACCTTGAGTTCTTAAACGTTATGCCATGGGGAAGGAGGGGAAGAGGGAAGGAGAGAATTTGAAATTCAAAAATGAATGTTAAAAATTGTTTTTACATGTAATTGGGGAAAAATTAAATTTAAAAAAAAGAAAAGAAATAAACCACAGGAGCTTCAAGAGGGTAGGGTATGAGTTATCTAAATGTATTTCAACTAGTCATTTACAATGGAGTGCTTTAATAAGTTTGTAGAATAGAACTAGTCTCAACTGGACAGAACTGAACTGGATTAAACAGCCTAAAAAAATAAAAGAGTAGATCATTGAAAAAAAGTTATGCCAGAAGAATGCAGATGCTGGGGAATCTTTCCAAGTTGGAAAGACCTTGGGGATTAATTAGTTCAGCCCCAGAGTAGACCGCCTATCTATCATCTGATATCATCTGAGCTATCTAGCTAACTTCTGAGAGGTCTAGCACTGGACAATTGGTTTGTACTTGTCAAATTTTTTCATCCAGAGCAATTCAAGACACCATCTAATGAGGTGTGCAATCAGCCAAACAACAAATATTGATTAAGTGCTTACTATGTATCAGGCATTGTGCTAAGTGCTGGGGATACAAATAAAAAACATTTATACATATATATTATATAGAGAGACAGAGACAGAGAGAAAGAGATAGAGATGACTCCCTACCCTCAAGGAATTAATACCGCAATGGAGAAAGACAACACATCAAAGGGACCTTGTTTCAAAAAGGAATAAGAGAGGAAGGTACTCCCAAGCATGGGTGGTGTGTTGGCAAAGTCTGAGGAATGAAAAATGGCTAGTGTGGGCCATTCCTCAAAATGGAAGGAACTCTAGGTATGGATGAACAGTCACTAAAACTCCCAAAGTCATAAAGGTACTCCTGTTCCTGCCTTTACACTATATCATCTACATTTAAACAGTGTTTAAAAAGTATATTTTTCCCCTCAGCAGTTTTGGGAATAGAGATGGCAGACTGCTGCTACAGATTAGGAAACGGAGAATGTGAGAATTTAAGTGACTTGCCCAGGGTGATATTAACTAGTAAGTGTTGGGAGCTAGAAGAACCTGTACTCAGTTATTCTGATTCTAACATAAATGAAAAGAGCATTGACTCCAAATTATTTTCTAAATTTGTGACTGTTGTTTTTAAGACAATGGGGTCACTCTTTGTGACCCCATTTTTGGTTTTCTTGGCAAAGAGTGGTTGCCATTTCCTTCTCCAGCTCACATTACAGATGAGGAAACTGAGGCAAACAGGTTTAAGTGACTTGCCCAGGGTTACACAGCTAGTAAGTGTCTGAGGGTGGATTTGAACTCAGGAAGATGAATTTTCCTGACTCCAGGCCCAGCACTCTATCCACTGCACCATTAGCTACCCCATTTCCTAAATTAGAGTGAATAAAGGTTAAAATTGAAAGCACTAACTCCTATTATACCCTTAGCCTCATTTTGTACAAAGGCATTCATTCATTCATTTATTCAACAATTGTTGAGCACCAACTCAGCAGACCATCTTTAATGTCACCCCAAACCCCAAATCCACACTCTTATGATTCTCTTAGATATGCCTAAGTGCTAGCTAGGTGCCATATTATTCAAATAGTCAACAAGCATTTCTTAAACATTTACTACATACCAAGTACAAAGGCTAAGAACCTTAATGATACGGCCCAAGTTCTTCAGAGGTTTGCCACAGGGAAATATGTAACATATGAAAATGGCAACAATACCAGTGATGAGAAGTTCTTCATGAGTGAAACAGATTATTATTTATATCAACTCTGTAGATCAATCATAAATCTTTGGATGGAGTGTTAGAAAGAACCTTCTAAGTCTCTGGCTCAACCCTCTAATTTTACAGCTGGGGAAACTGAGGGTCAAAGTGCTGGGATGAGTCACCTGAGGTCAACAGAAGAGCCAGAATTTGAACACAGGTCCTATGGTTCCAAATCCAGTGCCCTATCCCATTGTGTCATAGGAAGCAAAAGATCATTTCTCAATGGGGCTATCAGGAAAGACTTCCTCAGGCAGGTATTTTTTGGAGATTTGCCTTGAAGGTGGATATATTTTCAGTAAGTGAAATTGGAAGAGAGAGAAGGACAGCATTTAAAATGAGAATGGAATGAAGACGAAAAAAGCTTGGAAATGGAAAAATGCCACAAGATATATCTGAAGGAGAGTGAAAAACCAGCTTAGCTGCAGCAGAGGGTCCATAGAGGCAAACAGTAGGGGTTAAGTTTGCATGACAGACTGAAGTCAGGTTATAGAAAGGCTGGAATATCAAGTTAAAGAGTAGGGATATTATCTTATAAACAATGAGAAGTCATGGAAACGTTTTGGGTAAAGGAGTGATGTCATTGTTAGCAAATGAGAGCAACATTGTTACTGACCCAAGAAGAAACATACATGCTGTAACTGATAGCCCCCTAATAAGGACTCCAGATGTGTAGATAGTCCTGACAAAGCTAGCTGGGTGATGTCCTACCTTCATGGGGAATGCATCCAAGACAAGAAATATAGCACTGGACATAGAAGCAGGAAGAAAGACCTAGTTTTCAATCCTTTTTCAGACGCTTATGGGATGTGGGATTAAGAAACTATTTAGACTCAATATCTTTGGTCCTTCTCTGTAAACTGGGAATAATAAAGCTAAAAAAAGTATGGCATTTACTTCAAAGGACTGTTGGGAAGGAGATATGTGTGTATGTATATGTGTGTGTGTAGCTATACTGGAGATATAAATTATATATGGAGATATTTATGCATATATTTATGTGTAGACATATACACATGCACTTCCACACACCTTCTATACATTTTATAGTGCTTTAATGTTTGCACAGAACTCTCTCTATATACACAAAGTATTTTATATGTAGACATACACGGTTATAGATATATGTACATATATACAAATATTTCTTTAATGTTTGCAAATAACTTTATATATACATAGAAAATATACACATATATGTGTGTATACACACATAATACACATATGTGTATATATACATATGTTACTTTATATGTATATATGAAGTTTTTTGCAAACACAAGGCACTATAAAATCAGTTATTAACATTATTATTTGTTCAACTAAACAATATACCCATTTTTATGATGAACTGGAAGAAAAAGAGACTAGAGGGAAAGGAGATCACACGACAGGCTTTCACACACAGGAATGAAGGGATAAGTATTTGGAACTAGAATGTAGACACTGAAAATAAAAAGATATGAAGGGCACTAAGAGACTGTAAAGGAAGAATGACTATGTCTTTGTAACAGATTATATGGATGTAGGTGGGAAGGAAGAGGAGGAATCAAAGCTACAGTTTTAGTCACTGGACATCCCATCCCTTAAACGCTCACACCTGCTTACCATCAATAAGCTTCCATCAAAGACTTGGAGAAACCTGACTTCTTGCTAGAGCTCATTGCAGTAGGTGGTGGACACAAAATCTCCCCATTCTAGCTATTTGAAAGCTCTTATAAAAGAGGCAGTCTGGAATCTTCAATACAGTTCAACTCAAAAAGCACGCATTAAGCAGATATAATGCATAGTGTGTTAGACACCATGCTAATTGCAAATTCAAAACAACCCTCCCCACAAAAACAGTCCTTTCCCTCAAGGAGCTGACATTCTACCATATTGCAAAATAAAACTGGAAAAAGTTTGTAAAGGAGTTTAAGTACCAAGCTGAGGGTTTTTATTTTATCTTTGAAGCAATAGGAATCAATGAAAATTCCTGAAGAAAGGAGTGATGTGGTCAGAACTACACTCTTGGGCATATCATCTTTATAGGAGAGGAGAAGAGAAATCAATTTGGAGGGCATAACAGAGAGTGAGAGACAAACAATTCATAGACTATAGCAAACAGAGGAGAGGCAAAGAAGACTTGAACTTGGGTGGTTCCCACATAAATACAGATGGGGACAAATGCACTTATTTTGGGGTGTCAAATCAACAAGATTTAGCAACTGATTAGATGGGGGTTGGGTGTGATGAAGAGTCAAGGATGACTTCCAAATTGTTAACCTGGGTGACGAAGGTTAAGAGGTGCCCACAACAGAGACAGGGAAGGTTAAGAAAAGGAGATGATAGGAGGAATGGTAAAAAATAATTAGTTTCTTTTTGGACATGCTGAATTTAGGATGATCATGGGACATAGATGGAGTTATCCAGCAAGCAGTTGGTATAACGGAAAGAAGTCTGTACTGAGAGGTTGGATCACTTGGATTTAAATGTCAGTTTCAAAATGTATTAACCATACTCATTTTATCTGAGTACAGAACCTGAGTCTCAGACTCAGAGTCTAAGTGGTCTCAGACTACTTGCACAAGAGAGGGTTAAATTAGATTAGTGGTTCTTAACCAGAGGTCTAGGAACTTAAGAAAAATGAATGACTATTTCAATGTAATTGGTTTCCTTATAATCCTATGAATTCTACTTTATGCAGTTAAAAGCATTATTCTAAGGAAAGTGTCTAAAGGCTTCACCAGAGTGCAAAAGGATTTCATAAAATAAAAAGGTAAACAATCCTTGAACTAGATATCCCTAAAGCTCCTTGGAGTTCTAAGAATACTATTCTAAGGATGGACTTCTCTCTCTTGGTCACTGGACTACCCAGTAACTTCTCTAACATGTGTTTTCAGTAAACAGTGTAGATGCGTCAATCAGTATACATTTTGTTGATTGGGGAATGGGATTGGAAAGTAGGTGGACAGATCATACAAAACACTGAAATAATTCCTTAGCCATCAGGCAGAAATATGCAAACTCTGAAGATATAAAAAAAGATAGCCAGATCGAATTATGTCTTTGGACCACCACTCTTTGTATTTCTTTCTCCATCTTTTCTTTGGACATGTTCTTCTCCTCCCTGCTCCTCTCTTTTTAGTCTCCCTGATATCTTGGCTTCCCCCCACCCCCTTCCCTCTCTTATTCCATCCAGCCTCATTTAGGATGCCCTGCGATCTTGTTTTGTTCCTAGGGTTGCATCAGGGCTACTGCTTCTGTAATATGGTGCTGGCCCATTGGGGGCTGGGGAAGCACCATGAAACAGATGTGATAGTTGTCAGTTCTGCTCCTGCTAAGGAAGTTCTTTGTTCAAGAACAGAGCAGGCATGACCACCTACCGATGGCATTAAGCAGTAGGACAGAACAAGGAAAACCATGTCTTTGCTCCCTGGTAGAGGGATTGCATTTGCTTCACTCTGCTGCTCCAGCTGGCATTACTGGGAAATCACTCTTTACAGGAGAAGCAGCAAAGGTGTGATTGAACCCCAGGGAACAGCTCAAGTTTGAAAACAGTACGTTTCTTAAACCATATTTGGAATTTAACCCAGTTAGCTCCTCTTATTTAATAGCATGGATTTCAGGAAGAAGGGAGAACATAGGTTTAATTCCAGGAAGGAGAGTTTTTCCCAGTGTTTGACATTTTCTGCTATGCTGTTAAAGTAAATGTTCAGCTATTTCTCCTTTCATACAGATTCTTTGTTCAAACTATACTGTAATGAGCTCTCTTTGGGGGGAGCAGAGGATCAGCATCATAGGGTCACAGACCTAGAGATGGGCAGGAGTGGGGCAAGGTGGGGTGGGGTGGGAGTTCCTCCTAATTATGCTGTCCACAAATGTAAAATTCATTCATAAATGCCTTCCAGATGGGAAAGTAAATGTTAATAACATTCTGGAAAAAATAAAGCTCACTCATCTTTGGTATGGAATTTAATTCAATTTAATAAGAGGTTATTATGTGCCAAGCACTGTACTATGTGCTAGGGATAAAGAAACACAAACAAAATACTCCCTGACCTCAAGGAGATTATATCCTCTTGGTGGGGAGAGGAGAAATACATACACACACACACACACACAGACGCAAATACAAAATGTAATATATAAAGCAATTACATGTAATGTAAATACAAAGTCATTTCTGGGGGAGGGGCACCAATAATGGGAAGGAATGCTTTCTAAGTAGAGGGAACAAGGTAAAGAGGCACATAGAAGGAGATAGAATGCTATGTTCAAGGAAAAGCAAGGTCAACATGGCAGTAATGCAGAGTGAATGAAGGTGAGCAATATGAAATAAGCCTTATCTATACAGTTATATATACGTGTGTGTGTGTGTGTGTGTGTGTGTGTGTGTGTGTGTGTGTGTGTGTATGTATGCATGAATGTACATAAAGCCAGAGAGGTAGACTGAAATCAGATTGGGAAGAGTTTTAAATGCCAACCAAAGGAGCCTGTAATTCATCTTAGAGACACTAAAGAGCCATTGAACTTCTTAAATAGGGGAGTTCCCTGGTTAGACCTATTCTTTAAACATATCAATTTAATAGTTGTGTTGGAGGATGGATTTGAAATGTGAGCTACTTAAGGTAGGGAGAACAATGAAGCTGATTCAGTAACTCATGTGAGAGATGATGAAGGTCTGAATGAAAGGAATAACTGTGTGAGCAGAGCACAGCAAAAAAAAATACAAGAGATTTTGGGAGGTAGAATCTACAAGACTTGGGAATAGGCAGTGAAGGAGAGAGAAGGGTCAAGGATGATTTCAAGTTTGCGAGCTTTGGTGACTGGAAGGATGGTATTGACTTCTAGAGCAATAGAGAAGTTCGGAAATGAGGCAAGAAAAAACGGTCTTGAGCAAAGGGAATGAATCTATGTTGGGTATGTTTGGAATGACAAGAGAACAGTTTGTCTAGAGCATTAAAATAAATATGAATATGAAATATCATTACATTGACAGAGGCATGCTTGACTTCACAATACGTCCGGGTCAAGTCAAGGCAACAAGCATGTAATAAATGCCTACTGAGCACCAGCTACTGTGCTAAATGCTAGAAGTTCAAGTTACCAAGCTGGTCATTTGGAGGTCCCTACTGGAAGACATTCCTTGAGAGAGATGTAGAGAAGAAAAAAATGTCTTAATCTGAAATGGAGCAAAGGCTAAGGCCATTAGGTGTTATTACTGAGGAACCAAATGGATGATAGCCTGATGGGCTGTTGGATGTCAGGAAGACTTAAGATGGAATCTAGCCTCAGAGAGCTGTGTGACCTCAGCAAATACCAATTTCTCTGATCTTCAGTTTGCTCGTACGTAAAATGAGAATGATAATCGAATTTGTTGGAAGGATAAAATGAGATAACATAGGTAAAGAATGCCACCAACTTCAAAATGCTACAGAAATGCTACCTAATTTTGATTATTTTATGATAATGAAACAGGAAGTACTATATGACTGAAATACACATGTAGGCTCACAGGAAGATTGATTTAGAACTAGAAGAGACCTTAAAAATCTCATGGCTCAACTTTTTCAGAGAGTTCTTTAGAACTGAGTCCTTAAGAAAGTCAAATGACTTGCCCAAAGTCATCCAGGTAGAAAGCAGCAGAAGCAGGACCTGAATTCAGGTCTTTTCATTTAAAATCCAGCTCTCTTTCTACTGTATCAAATTATTTCCCCGATGGGAAAGGAAATAATTATTTCTGTGGCAGCTGTGAAGATTTCTTCTATGTCTACTTTTAGGAACATCTTCATATTGCACTGACATTCTCATTTCTAGAACCTAAATCACTTAACCCTGCTACGGTGCAATATTCTCAGGATTCATGTATCTGTCCCATGTTTGTAAGAGATACTAAATATCATTCTAGTGGGTATGATGGGGTGGGGCATAAGCTTCAATAAATCAAACCAAGATGTAAAGCAAAGAAAGGGTACAAAATATGAAGTACAGGAGGTAATGTTAAATAAGGAATCATCCAATTTGACTGCACATTCAATAGCCACAGCTGACACCCTAGAGAATTGTGATACTAGCTGAATTATATTAAATTCCAAGCTTCACTGATTACTCTGTAAATAACTATAAGGTGTAGATCACCAAGACCATTTGGAATATTTTTTTAACATTATAATTTTGGATAGGATATGCATCTATGGTAGAAATATCAATTTTATGCTCCTTATAATTATAAAATCTCAAATAAAGAAACATTTGAAATTAAAGCTCCTTCAGAAAAAAAAGCATAAAAACTGATTTATGTCTAATGGCACATCAAAGTATCCTGGGGTTTGGGAGTTGATGCTACAGAAATACAGAGTTATTATTTATGTTAGTGGAAATACTTGAATGCGGGCCATTTATGCTACATTATAATAAGATTAAAACAGTGTTATCTCCCCCATCTTTGTTGCACTGATGAGATTAGTAACAACCTTTTCAAGTGAACAGCTACAGAGGCTTTTTACACATTTGCATTCCCAATCTCAATTGATGTACAGTATCTCTGAAGAAACCACATCTTTCAGCCCTGCCATTTTTATCACCTCCATCGAGAGTGCCTGCTGGCAGATCAGCAGCATGTCAGAAATTGGTGAGAAACATGAAGATATACAAGTGTGAATTCCATGAAGCCTGATGCTCCTACAATGCCATATATTTCTGGCCACTAAAACACTGTAAGTACTTAGCTCCCAAACCCCATGTTGTGCATCTCATCCCAGTAGCAATTACAGCCAGAGTCCAGCTGTAAAAACCTGATGGAGATGCTGTGCAGATTCAAAGAATCAAAAGCACAATTCATTAGGAGTGCTTCACTTGTTTTCTGAAGCGTTTTCGCTACAGGCGTGCGCTGACAGAGAGGCCGAGGTCATTCCCTTTCTTGCCTTTTCCATTCTCCATAGAGGGCAAACTACTGAAAAGTAACCCAGAAACTCAAGATTGCCTCAGATGCCACTTACAGTCTTTCCTTAACACATTCAAAGGAAATCGGATTGTGAAAAGAGAAAGCAGAGAGGAAAAAAGGCCCGCTTGTTCTACCACAAAGTTTCCATTTTCATAATACCCTGAAGAAATAGAATAAATTCAGTCGCACCAATGGTAACTCATGCCATACCTTCGAAATGAGCAGGTGACTTTGCTAGAGATTTGAACTGTCAAATAAGAACCTTAAGAGAAATTATTTCAAATATACTCCACTGAAATAGACAGACATCATTGTGAAAGCATTTCTGAAGCCTATCTACTGTCTGTCAGGCAAGAGAGAAGAGGGGCTAAAGTTCAGGAAGAGGAATGAATAGTTATTAAGCACATTCATTACCGAGAGTCTACTTTTCCATTCTTAATGATTGCATATGAAAATAATGACTGTGACTGGATGAATTCTTGGTTAAGGAACAGAAGCACTGAAATATAAGCTTATTTTTGAAAATTTCAAGATGAAAAGTTTAGCATTTCTGTTCAAATGAAAACAAAATTATATTTGCAAAAGAAACATTAGAAAAGGTCCTAGATGATGAGCACATTTATTGTTCTTTACTACTTTACATTGTTAGCCAATTGACCTAAAAATGGCAGTTGATACAATGGCAGAATTCATCATTAGATCTTAACACAATTGGTGAGTAACTCGAAACATTCACTTATTTCATTTTGGTCTAAGTTGGCTTAGAAGAAATAATACTCATGAATATAGGACAATCTTATAAAAAATGTTCCATAGTCACAAAGAGCAATACTGCTATAAAGTGTCATCAAAATTTGTAGCTCTCCTTTAGCTAGTCCTATAACCTCTCCATCAACCAGAAATGGGAAAAGGGCACAAAGTTCTCTTTGTACTTTGTACAGCAGACAGGAAGTTTAAATGTCTACCTGCTCATGACCAATTATTATCAGTAGTAGTTTACATCAGAGAGGGAATTCCCTGGATGAGTATATAACTCCTTATTTAAAAGACTGTTTTGTAGAAAACAGAGAAAATTTATTTTTGAATATACCTTTAAAATAGAAACTATCATCAAAGAGACAGGTCACTACTGTGATTTCTGAACAAAATATGTGATCCTGGGTAGGTCATCTAACCTCTCTCTGCCTCAGTTACCTCAAGTAAAATGAGCATAAAATTAGCATCTCCCCTACAGGGTTGTGGTGAGCATCAAATGAGATAATATTTGTAAAAAGCATTTAATGCAGTAGCTGGCACATAAAGGTGCTTAACAAATGTTGGGTTTTTTTTTTTAAAGTTCTGGCCAAAGATAAAGAAAAAAGTATATAAAGAAATCATCCTTTAAGAGCAATTTTTAAAAAGAATATCCCAAACCATCTTGGTGGGTAACCTTTTATTTTTTAATAATAACAAAGCCTTTTTTTTTACTGATTCTTCAGAAATAATATCTTGGCACAATGATATTTCATGCTTATAAATACTGATAGAAATAATTCCACCAATTACTTTAGTACGTTCAATTTTGAATAGTTTGCATAGCAGAGTTTTAGCCCAATAAACTATGCCTGAATGGTCTGTTTACCCCATAGCAAGTTACAAGAAAAACTCTTCTCTCTTAAAGGACTTGTCTCTTTGAAATGCACAAACTGGCAGGAAGCCAAGGGGAGCTGGTGCTTAAGCAACCAAGACCGAGCAGCAGTGCCTGTGTGCATTTCAATCTCAGCCAACCGAAGTAAATGTTATTGGAGCTTTTGTGCTGTAAAATTGCTGCTTTCATGCCCACTGCATCTGACAATAGGAATCCTTGGTCTACGAAGAGGGAGGGAGACTGTTGTGCCTTCCAGTTAGATTTCTGCATGCCCTTAAAAACGGGGCTACCACTTCAGCCTGCTCTTAATGGCTTAGTGACAATGAGACTTATGTCAATGGCGCATCCAGACAGAGCAGGAGAATGAGTGGAGAAGGCCTTTGTATTGTATCAAATACAAGAAGCTTGGAAGTTATTTCTGAATGCATTCCTAGTTCTTTTGTGAACAAACAGAATAAAGAGTCCAAAGAAGGTTGGATTAGTGACTTAACGTGTTTTAGCATCTCCTAAAGTGAATAAAACAGCTATTAGGGCATGTTTTAAAAATGTTACAAAGCACGGATATCATGGTGATAAACAACAATAATTGGTGTTTCTAGAGTATGCTCAACTTTCCAAAGTGCTTTCGTCACAACCCAGTGAGACCATATTAGAAAACTATCATTTCAATTAATAAGTGAAGAAATTGACTTTAGAGAGGTTATGAGATTTGCACAAAGTTTCACAGCTAAGTGGGACTTATTATCACTGATTTGGAGTTGGAAGCAACCATGGAGGTCACCTAGGCTGGCCCTTTCATTTTACTGATGAGGAAACTGAGGCTCAGAGAGGATTAATGATTTGTCCACCTCCAACAAATTTTATGGATGAAGAATGAAGGCTTACATTAGATCTTGAGGGTAAGGGATTTATTTGCCCAGACTCACACAGGTGGGAGAGTCCAGCTCTGAACCCCAGGTCTTCTGACTCCAAATTCATCAAAATCACCAAGTCAAATCACAATAAACTTTTAAAATTAGAGACACAGTTTTAAAAATTATAATGTAACACATTATTACTGTGTCCTTTTATTTCTCTTGGGCTTTAAACTTTTCCTCAGCACATGACTTACTTGAAGAGTTGGACGCATTATTTAACTATTTTAAATAATTTTAAAAGGGGTAGTTTTAATGCATTTAACTCCATTTTTTATTTCTTTGAAAAATGTTCCAGAGAATCACTGTTAATTAAAAGTAGCTTCAATATTACAACAGCATGTCTCTCTATAATAGCATGTTATAGGTCATGCAGCATTTATGGATTTTTGAATTCGGAAACAATATTCCAATAAAAGATTTTGATAAAGTAAATGATTTTGGAGGAAAAAGGACTACTTACTAAAGAACACACTGTATAGGATCCTTTGCCTTAAGGAGACAGTGTTAGAGACCATAATTATCAGGTTATTATGCCATGACATCTGATTTCCCCATATTTTCTGGTGTAGATACATAGCTGGCTAGTAGTCTAACAAACTAAGATTGTAGCTTTCTTACTTTAAAAAAATTAATGACATTGAATTATAGCTAGGGTTTGAGGTATGAAAAAAATGGGAACCAACATTTTGGTTTCTTAATTTCTCCCCCCTCCACTTGTTAAGATGTCCTCTTCTCTAGGATTAAGAAGACTATAGCAAGTCTTAAAGTCTTTCAAAGGTCTATTTTTAGAATACTGTTATGAAAATAGTTTTCCTGGTTTTTCTTACTCAGTTCATACAAGTCTTTCCAGGTTTCTCTGAATCCATTTCACCATAAAAAAAACAAACTAACTCACAGTAGATTTCCATTACATTTGATACACTACAATATCTCTGTGAAAATTTTAAACCTGAAATGGAATTTCCCTCTTGTTTTGGGAGGGAATATGTCTTACCTACTACTGTTTGGAAACTTCACTTACTGGACTAAAAATGCACATTTAAGTGTAGTTCAAATAAATTATCTGTATAGTGGGAAAATGGACTTAGACTGTCCACTACTAAATCTACCTAGGGACAAGTTTCTTGATCTTTATCTAGTTGACATTTCAAGACTTTTTTTCCTTTTTCTTTAATAAACAAACAAAAAAACCCAACAAAAAAGCAGATCGGCGCTACTCCAAAATCAATTATACATTTTCTAGATTTTTTTAGCTTACATGGTCTTTTTCTATGTAATATTAAGAATATATCTCGGAATCTGATTATGACCATATGTGTCACACTTCTGGCAAGATGAACCGACCTTGGAAAAGGACTCATTTGTCATTACAAACCCCTTGAAATTTGGAAATCCTTCTTAGACAGATAGCAGCAGTCACTAATCACCAGAGACGTAGAAAAAGAGTGTTCTCTGAAAACGGAGAAGCCCATAATCAGAGGAGAGATAATTAGTTTTATCTCTTCTATTGAGAAACAAATATCAAAAAATATCTTTGAAAAATATGAACTACAAGGATAACACACTTCAACTAATTGCCCAACCACTTTGCAAAATTTGATTTTAGGAAGGCAATGGTCATGGGAAGAGGACAGTAATTACCTCTTGGCAAAAGTTGGAATGCTTAATTAAACTGAACAAATGTACATTTATGGTATATTAGAAGAACAATACCGACAGGGTTTTGGCATAGCAACTAAAGAATGAAAACACAAAAGGAAGGATTAATCAACTCAGAGATCAAGAAGGGATCAGAAATAAATTGGCCAGTATTCACAAAGCCTTTGTTATATTGAAAATGCTCCTCTGCTCTCCCCAACCATGAGAAAAAGAAAAATGAGCTGATATGTACCTAAAGGACACTGACCTTCCAAGGCATGTCAGATATTAAATGCATCCACAGGGTCTCATTAAGGGCCATAAACAAGACAAACACAAGGCAAAGCCCTGAATTGGAATAAATGTAGCATACATTTTGCATAGTGTGCTGATATGGCGTTCTCTCACCTGGCAAAAGGCTTTCGTGACTCCTTTGGAGTGCATATGCACATAATAAGGTGGGAGGATATTTTTCACATAAAACTGGGTTATCATCCTAAATATTGTATAGAACAGTAGGGTGGGTGTGAGTTTTTAGCAGCTGGATAGTGGAGGAGGGAGAAACAGAGAAGTGTTGCTTTGGCAAAGAGGAAGGATTGAGTTGAGGGGCCGTGTGCTTTGGGGGGAATTTGGCAGCCGAGGTGAAAGGGCTTAGAGGAAATCACAGGCTTCGATAAGTTTAATTCACAAAGCAGATGGGATCTAACTCTCCAATTTTCTTTGAAGGTTTAGATCCTGGCCCAGGTTATTGAGCTTGTTTTGGTTTGGAAAAAAACATGCTGCAATAGCTAACTGCAAGAATGCCTTTCAAATTTGAGCCAATGTAGTTAACTCCTTACTTGACATTTTTCTTACAAAAGGAAAGAGTCTGGAAAGGAATAAGAGTGTTTTCTTTAAAGATACATTCTAATGATTGGGAGGGAGGGTCAAATATGCTTCTTAACTGTAATGATATTTAATGACTATCCAATATCCTAAAACATGATCATTAATGGTAACATGGTAGTACATAATGTGTTGCCATGGCCAAAACTTGAGTAGGAAGAAGAAACCAGATTGGATAGTCCTTGGGAAACCATGGATTTCTTTCTCTGATCACAAATTGTTCAAAGTTGCAAAAGCTTCTCTCTGACAACAATATTCATCTACTATGACTATGACTGTAGATCACAGAACGCCATGAACTGAAAAGAATTAAAATGATAAATAATCCAAAGAACGATGGGAAAATTCATGAAAGGAATAAACATGATGCAGTCGGTTTGACAGTTTGTATTTCAAGAAGTGGAATAAGATATATTATTAAGGATATATAAGATTATAAAAGAAGGTGGCCTAGTAATGAAAATGAGAGATGACAGGTCAACCCCAAAATACTAAAAAAAGCAAGGGAAAGGTTTCTGACACACTATGTAGATTCTGCATTTATGGAAAAAAAAATACCACAGGATGAAAAGGTGGGGAGGGGCTGAGATCTATCTAATCTATCTGTCTATCTATCTATCTATCATCTGTCAATTTATCCATCTAACATCTGTCTGTCTATCCATCCATTAATCCATCCATTCATCCATCCATCCATCTAAGGTAACCATACTGATGAAATCAAGGATCCTCCAGAAGTTGCCTAGAGAACCAACTCCATGTGTGATACTGTGAAGTGGGGAGGTGGTGCAGGGTGGGGTACAGAAGGGGGAAGTGAACAAGTACAGGTAAGGAGTAAAGATAACTACTTCTAGGAGTTTGGCTGAGGGTTGTTGTTGCTTTTTTGGTTGGTTGATTTGTCTTAAGAGAACCTGAAGGGACGGCAGGGTCAAATAAAGATTTTTTTTTAAGGTGGCATAGACCTAGTCATATATAAAAGAGGTAAGGAAGAAGCCAGTGGATAAGGAGAGATTTAATATTAGGGAGAGAAGAAAAATGATCAAAATTGTCAAAAAGGATGGAGGAGATGAGATCCAGGGCATTAGCAGAGTGGTCAAAATTTGTAGAATGGCTACTTCTTCCTCAGAGTAGGAGAAAAGAATAGATAATTATGTCAAGGTGATCTGAAGTGCAGAACTGGAGATGAGAGAGAAAGAGCTCCTGATGATGGATTCAGTGTTGTTCAATGAAGTCTGAGGCAAAGTATTTTCCTGAAAGGGAAGGGGGAGGGATGATACTGTTTGCTTAAGGGGAGAAAGATTTGAATGCAAAGGGAATAGGAAAAAGAATCAATCCAAGATTATTAAGAGAACTAGTGGACAGCTGTGAGGTTCCAGTGGAGAACATAATATAAATATGTACTAGACCCAGAGAGCACTGTTAGATGACTTCCTCTGTTGATGTTCAGCAACACAGGTAAATGAGGGCACAGTAGGTACTGGAAACAGATGAAAGGTAATAGGATAAAGGAGTGGGTACAAGGTTCTCAAAGAAAGAGAATCACATAAATTCTCCTGGTTAAAGACAGGGTAAAGATTTTAAAGGGAGAAATGTGAGGCCAGAGTAAGGGTGATGACCTAGGAAAACGGGAAGGAGAAAGTAACTGAAGGTTGTAGTGATGACAGAGAATGAGTTCAGAAGGAGTAAAGTAGAGAAAGTTGTAAGGATGAGCAACTATGATCAGGAAGGAGAATTTCAGGCATGGATAGCGATACCGAAGCAATCATAGTGAAGTCAAGGTTATGGGTATCCCTGTTTAGGAGTGAAGATACAGATTACAGGAGCTGAGGATGTTGATGAGTTCAGAGGTGATTATCTGAGGGAACATCAACATGTAAACTGAAATCCCCAAGAATAAAGGCAGGGATTGGGCAGGGCAAGAAATGTTGTGACAGTGATTGTTCCCCTTCAGAAAGAAGGAGAAATGGTCTAGGAGGTAGTAGATAATGGCACAAACATCTGGATAGGATGATACAACAGGATGAAATGAACCTCAAAGGATTAGATGTTACTGATAGTAGTAGTGGAAGGGACTAGAAGTGGTAATGAGGAGTAAGAAGGCTGTCTACTCTCTCTCCTGGCCCAATGTGTTTGGGGATAGAAGTGAAGGTACATCCAGTACTAGGGAAAGTGGCTTGGAATGCAGCATCTTCTGGGGAAAGCCAGGCTTACCAGATGGCAAGAGGAAGAAGTGTTAGATGATGAGTACTAATATGAAGGACAACTTCCTTGTTTTTGGTGGTTGCTCTTTGCATGCCTAAGACCTTGCATGTAGCTGGTGCTTAATATATATATGTGTGTGTGTGTATATATATATATACATATATATATATATATATATATTTGTTGATTTTCATGATCTTATGAGCTGAGATTCAATAAAAATCAAAGCAAGAGAGATATGAGGTTTTAATAAAATTACAAAACTGACAATGATACCGATTAAAGAAGAAAAGGAGTAAGTTCTCTAGAGAAACAGATGAGGTCACACAGTATTCTCCTACTGTCTCAGATTTTGAAGAGGTATAAAAAATATCAAAACAAGGCAATATGTCCAAAGCAGTTCAAACTTGTAATAATACTGCTAAGAAAGCTTAAGTACAGTAACTGTTGAGGGATTTTTAAATTATGTTTGGATAAGAAATAGGAAAAGGAAGAAAAATCCTACTGTATTTAAAAAGGAGGACTGTCGATTGATATTTGTTTCCATCTTACCAATCAAAGAAAACGATCATTGGAAAAAAACAAGGGCAGAAAAAGCATGGTTAGGATGAAATTAAAGCCAAGAGACTAAGTTCAAGTTTCTCAGTCACTGAAGAATAACTCTACATAATTCTCAAAGGTCTAAAACTGAATAGTGTGGGATAAAAGATAATGGAGATTAAGAAAGATGTCAAACACCATTCTAATTAATAAAAGAAAAACACAGAAGATGAATTCCAGAAACTATGGACCCATGAATTCTATGGAGTATCTCAAGAGAAGTCTAGAAAAAAATATACTTGGAAAAGAAATTAATATTCCCTAGTAGTTCCCATGGAGCATCTAGGTTGCTCAGTGGATGGAGTGATGGGTCTGAAGTCAGGAAGACCAGAGTTCAAATCAAATAGATAATTAATAGTTATATGACTCTAGGCAAGTCATTTAACCTGTCTTCCTTAATCCACTTAAGTAGGCAATGGCAAACCACTCCCATATCTTTGCCAAGAAAACCTAGCATTTGTGTGCTAGGTCTTGCCCTGTTCAGCATTTTTATCAATGACTTTCATGAAGATAACGCTATAATGCTGATGGAATCTCAAAGGTGTAGATGACACAAAGCTAGCAGAGATAACTTATTAACCAATCAGATCACAGAATCAAGGTCCAAAGAGACCTTTCTATATTAATTTATTTATCTAACAATCCATAATTTACTCTAATTCTATATTTGGGCTAAAAAGATTCAAGAACAAAGTTATAGGCTGGGGAAGATGGGACTAGACAAAAATTTATATAATAATAAATAACATTTCTATAATTTCATTTAATGCGTAAAACATAACTTTTAATACTACTTAAGCCATGGGATTTTTGTGGTCACAGAATTCTTCATTATGTTAAATTTAATGAACAATTATTAAATGCTTATTATGTGCTGAATATTGAGCTAAAATCTAGGGGAGGTAGAAAGGGTAGACAAGATATTGTACTTGCCCTCAGGTAGCTCCCAATCTAGAAGGGGGAAAGTGCAGGCTCTCCCTCTAGAACACTCAGCACACTTGGACTCCTCTTCCCTCATGCCACAGCCACTCAAATTCAAGTTCTCATTACTTCTTTTCTGGAATATTACAGGAGAGGAGTCTTCTAATTAATTTTCCTGCTTTCAGTTTTTACCTTCACCAAGTCTTAATAGAAATCAAATTAATATTCAGAGAGTACAGAGATAAAGACCACGTCACTCCTCTGTTCAAGAACTTGTTACTGCTTCTAGGACCAAGTGCAAACTCCTCTGTGGCTTTCATACTCCTAAGAAATCTGGCTCCAACCTATTTTTCCAGGATGATTACATATTACACCTCCTTATTCATTCTATATTCCAGTCAAATCAGACCACTTTCTATGCTCCATACATGACATATCTTTGAACCCTCAAACAATCCACCCAACCCTCCTCACCTCAGTATTTGGGAAAGCTCAGCTAAAGGGCCACTCCTGATTTCTCCTATTCAGAGTACTCTTTCCTTGAACCCTAGCAAAGTAAAGTCAAGACAGCTAAAGAGATAGTAAGAGGACTAGTTCCTCTAAATAAGTTGAAGTTTCTTAAACCACTGATAAATTTATTGTTCAGTAACTTCAATCATGTCTGATGCTTTGTGACCCCACTTGGAATTTTCTTGATAAGTTACTGGAATGGCTTGTCATTTCCTTCTCTAGCTCATTTTACATGTGAGGAAACTGAGGCAAAGAGAGTTAAGTAATTTGCCCAGAGTTACACAGTAAATATCTGAGCCAGCATTTGAACTCAGATCTTCCTGACTCTGGGCTCAGTACTCTAACCCCTGAGTCACCTAGCATCCCATCTACTATAAATAACTCCATAATTTTGAAAGAACCACAGTTGGTCAATGAAGAGAATGAGAAAGATTTCAGATCCTGGAGTAGGACAGGTGGGACACTGTTTGCATAGAGTTGAATTTACTTCTCTGCGTGCAGACTATTTCCTCCTAATAATGTAAGCTCCTAGTGGTCAAAGACTGGCTTGTGTTTTTGTTTGCACAAGCACATCCTTTATATCTATAAAATGAGGGGATGGAATGAGATAGCTTTAACGGTCTTTTCCAACTTTAGATCTATGACCCTAAGTAGGCGAAGTATTTTAGCAGCTTAGTTTTGAATTTGTCCTACTCTCTGTTTGGTTTTCCTTCTTTACCAAAGAAACAATTGGGTGTGGGGGAGAAAGATAGACTGCCACAATGTGAAGGCAAGACCTGACTCAACATATGCTCCTTAGGAATCCAGACAATGTCAAGAGAATAGGAAGAAAGGGTGAAAGAGTGAGGGAACAGCTATTTATTAATCACCTACTTTGTGCCACGCACTGTGCTGAATGCTTTACAAATATTTTCTCATTTAATCCTCACAACTCTGTGATGAAAATACTGTTATTGTCTTTCACTTTACAGTTAAGGAAACTGGGACAGAGAGTTGAACTGACTTGTCCAGGGTTACAGAGCTATTAAGTGTCCTAGGTGATTTTAGGTGAGGTCTCCCTGTGACAAATTTCCAGGTAGAGAGATGGAAAAGAGTCACAGAGGCTGAAAGGCACACAAATATGGAAAAGTTGTGATCTTCTGTCACTGAAGGATTACTCAGATGGATAAATTCTCAGGTATACTGGATTATTCCAGTATTTTCTGGGACAGGAGAACAAAATACTTGATTAGAACTATTTCTAGCCCTTCATAGGCTGAAAAATCCTTAGTTCCCGAAGTTTTATTGTACTGAAAATTGTTTTCATCATACATTTTGCAGCCTCAAAGATTGTTAAAAATTCCTCTTCTCCTCATCATATAACTGAGCAAATATCACACTGTACACATATCCAGGGAACCAGCTTCTGGTTTGATGAAATAGTTTGTCCTCTAAGCTATGAAAAGTCCTCCTTGGAGGGATTGATACAAAACGACTTTTCCCCCTGGGCTTTTAGTGAAATTGCAGAGAAGAAGGTGGTAAATGGGGAGGGGGGGGCAGAGTTCAAATAAAACTCTCCTGGGATAAAGTTAATTACCCTGGAATTTTGCTATAAGGCAATGGATTGGTGTTATAACTAAACCCATGTTATAATGATATCCTTCAATTACTTCCAGGATGGTGTCTGAGGCATACTTATTTAACAGAGAAGTAATTAAATTACCCAGCGTCTACCTTATAGTGTTTTACCTGCCAGTGCTATTATCTTATGATATTTTATACACTTGGATATTTTCTATTTCCCTTATCTTTATAGCTAGACCAATTAAAGTGACTCTCTAAGTCCATTACTATATCTAGGGTTGGGAGTAGAAGACAGTCTAACAGTAGTCAGAACATAGATGGAAATAGTTTGATAATTATTAACATATTAAACAGAAACATTTCACAGGTCATTATAATCTGAAGTTAACATACTAAAACAGTGGAATCAGTATAAAGTATATTTTAAAAATTAAAATTGAAAGACAAGTTACAATTTCCAATTATTTGATTATTTAAAAATCCAGAAAACACACAATCAAAGAAACATGGGACATGTTCAGAAAGAAGGTGGACTGGTCATTTAGCCAAAACGAATAAGATCACTTAGCCAGAATGAAATTAGCCTGTTAAAAACCTACTATGTGCCTTTACAAATGTTCTCTTGTTTGACTTGTATAACAACCCTAGTGGTATCATTATCCCTTCTTACAGTTGAGGAAACTGAGGCAGACAAAGTTGAAGTGACTTGTTCAGGGTCACACAGCTACTAAGTAAGTAGGGTTGAGATTTGAATTCCAGTCTCCCTGATTCCCGGTTAATGCCTCTCTATCCACTACGCCAACTAGCTGTCTGAATATTATACTGATAGCTGTGCCTTGACTTTCCTAAAGTATCAGAGGAAGGATTTTAAGGGCATTGAATGGGATTTTTCTCTAGGATTATTTAGTGTCCTTGTATGTAAAATCAGGGTATTGTAATAGATGATATAAAGGCATCTTCCAACTCCTAGATCCTGAAATTTTTAGAAATATATAAATAAGAATCTAAAAGGATGAGAATTGCACCTATGGAGAAAATACCCAAAGGGATGCGGTCAACAATCACTGTAATAAGAAATTAGCTTTAAAGTGCTTGAATGGAAAAAAGAAGTCACAAGTATAACATAGCCTGGAGGGAATGTGTAGAATATAGCAGGCAATGGTAGCAGCTTTCCCTTAGCGGTAGTAAGAAGAATCTGTGGATTGAGTACTGGCTATTTCTCCCTCTATTTCAATTCTTCCTTGATTCACTTTCCAGATCTCTGAATCAGAGGTTAGGGGACTGATAAATTACCCCAATAAAATGCACCTTAGAAAATCTCAGAACACAACAATGTTCAACCTGGATATGTCACCTCTTCTCACAACTACTTCCTTCATTCCAGGTACATGAAGACCAAAGGTCAGGGCCAAGCTGGGGAGGAGGTAATTTTTTCAAGTGATAACAGTTGTCCCTAGTAAATAGAGAAGTGAAGGTTCTGGATATACTGAGCTAAGGGACCTGATGGGATTCCATAAAGTGGCTTCAAAGCAGACCTGCTAAAAAACTAGAAAGATGTGGAGTAAGGACAAACTTGGCTGGGGGACCATCAGATCTCAAGAGGAGCAGTGACTGTGGATCAAGAAGCAGGCCATAAAATAATCCCAATCGGGGGGTTACCACTGGTCAGGTAAGCAGAATGTACTACTAAAGGAGGGTCAGGTTGACATGGGCATGTGACACCCTTGGGGAGGTGTCCCTGGAACCTGTGATGGACAGAAGATCATGAGTAGCCCAGCTGTAGCCACATGTAGCCCTCTTTATGGGGAGGAGCTGAAATTTGGCTCTCTTGGTTATGTACTAACAAGGGGTCAAACAAAGGTACGTCTAGGAGTTCCATGTTTAAAGGTTCACTTGTGCTATGAATGTTTTCAAATTTTGAAATACAGCCTGGGCTATTACTATTGCTCCAGCAAGTTGGGTTAGAATTACAAATAATTAAGAGGCAGGAAATTGTCTGACAGAATTAGGCCAATTATAATTATGTCATGAAACTTCAAAGAATTGAACTTGGAAATTCCCTCCACTAACAGAGATGGCCATCCATTCTGTAAGACTGCTTATCATCCACGGTATTGTATGATCACAGATGGAAGAGAGCTCAAAAGTCATCTAATACAAGTCTTCATCATTTTACAGATAAGGAAACTAAAGTTCAGGGAGATTTAGAGGCAGTTAAGTGGCACAGAGGATAAACTCCTAGGCTTGGGGTCAGGAAGATAGTTCAAATATAGCCTGAGAAATCCTATTTCACCAGCTGTGTGACTGTGGCCATGTCACTTAATCTTAGTCTGTTTCAGGGCATAAGAATAGCACCTATCTCCCTGTGTTGTTGTGAGGATTAAGTGAGATAAAAACTATAGTACTTACTTAGCACAGTACTACCACAAAGTAGGCACTTGATAAATGCTTGTTTTTTAATTGACTTTTCTGAAGCTACATAATTCATAAGCAACAGACACAAGATTTCATCCCAGCCTCTCTAACATTAGAGGCAGTGCTCTTTCCATTGTACCAGGTAACTCTTCGGTACCTTATCTGGCCATTGGACCCAGATGGCTCCGGAGGAGAAGGTAAGGCTGGTGACTTTACACAGTCCTCCTTCACTCAAATCCAATTCACTTGCATGTCATGGCCTCACCTCCTTGATGTCATAAACAACAGCTAAGTCCTGAGGATGTGCTTACAGCACAAAGAGATTAAATGATTTGCCCAAGGTCATTCAATGTATACTATGTGTGCTTTGACCCTAAGTCTAATATTCTATCTACTCCCAAATTATTTCCTATTAGATGACTCTTTCTTTCTTTATTCCTAGAGGGGGAGGTTGAATTAGATAATATATAAAGCTATTTCTAATTCTGTATGCTATGATTTACATGCTGCCGCCCATATCACGTTATTAATTAATGTTCATGAATATTCTAACATAGCACTGTATGACTTATTCTTAGGGCTGATGATTTCTCCAAGGTCTCATAGTTCCATTGAGGGGGAAAATGCAAATAAGAGATTGATATCCAAATCCAGTATTTTAAGTCTATCTATAGAGAATTTCTCCCTCAGGTTTTCAGTTAGAGATACTGATCCATATGGAAGAAATGGTTAACTTAGAATGCTTCAGCTTCAGGGACTCAGCTTTCCTATTAACATCTTTAGCTCTACTCTTGTTAGAAAGTCTAAAAGTCTTTCTCAACTCTAAAGAGAACTGTCAATCTGCGAGGAACAAGGAAGATACAGACATAGCTGTGGCAAAGATAGGAACATGTTAAGCATCCTGTCTTCTATACCACCATGGGTCCCATTCTTTAAGGTTTGGTGCTTTCCTTGAAGTCTGTTGGGGGAGAAGAGCAAAAAAGCAGAGAAAAGGTCAGATAACTTCTCACAGTAATCCAGCCATCACTTGTGTGCACCCTGATGGGTGAGAGAGAAAGAGAAGGGGAGAAGTAGCATAAGAGAAAAAACAAGGGAAAAGGAGAAGGAATGTTTTTGTTTTAAAACAAACTGGACTTTTGAAAAAAATTTAGGTGGAACTTATTGAAATTTAAAGTGAAATTAACCAGCCAGAGAGTGGAAAACCACCCCCCCCATTTTAACTTTCTTTGATTGTTTCACTTATGTTTCCCATCTGTGTCTGCCATTTTTCCTTCCACCAAGTACACCTGTGCTGCTTCTTTGTCTTTCTCCCTAGTCTTTCTACTCAAGCAATTCGAAATACATTCCTGTTTGAACAGATTTATAAAAGTCTTTGGTAGAGATCACCCCTGAGGCTGCAGGAAAATATCCCATTTATCATCCATCACTTAGCAGATCTGAGAAAAGATGAGCTGAACAGTTATTCATGTAACTTGCAACATGCTTCCCTATTTAATGGCTCACTTATTTAAAAAAATCAGAACTCAGACACCTCTAGGATATTTTACCGGAGGCATCATCAAGCTGCATATACTACTAGCTTATGAATTTGCTGGAACAGTTCAGGTTATTTTTGAAGGATGCATATATCTTCAAGAGAAGAACAGTGGAGGAAACAGGGATTGCCCTCAGATTCCAGAAGACTCGGTTCAAGTCTTTCTTTGGACATGTATTGACTTAGTGAACTTGGGAAAATCATTGTCCAAGGTATCTTTCTAAGACTTCAAAATGAAAGCTTTGACAGAGGGATCTTCCTATTGATAACATAAAAAATTTGGGGCAGATATTTCCAAAAACCTTTTTCCATAAAACATTTTTATCCATATGATAAATTTAGTGCAAACTAAATATCACCCAAACTACATTTTAATAAAATGTATTTTGCAGACTGGTGAGAGTATTAAGATTAGGTGATGAGAAATAGTTTTAAATCAGTGGGCTAAAAGGTTCAAATTGCCCAATTAAATTAAATCATTTCAATTAACATTCATTAAGTGCCTACTATGAGCCAAAGTCTTGGGCATTGAGGGTAAAAAAAGGCAAAAACTGTCTCTGTCCTAGGGAAGTTACAGTTTCATAAAGAAGATATAGGTTGCTGGGTCAGCAAAGGAAACCAGGGAGAAGCAACAATTTAATAAAGTCTCAAGGCAAATATGGCAAAAGAGTCACCTTTCAGTTCAAAAGAAAAAGAAAAGATCTTGCTATACGTAGCTCTTCAAGCATATTCAAATATCCTTTTATTTGGTCTACCAAGGTCAAATTTAAATCATGAAAGTTACCATTCAAATGAATAATTCTAGATACTATGTTAGTTTCATAAGTGCCTGCTTTCTGTTTAAAAAAAATCACAATCTGAAAGCATTGAATACTTTATTTTCCTGAAATTTTTCTATAGTTTTATAGCTCTCCTAATTAATTTTTGATTTGATTTTTTCTTTGTGAAATACCAAAATGGTGACTGATGGTAATTTCTGTTAGCATCTTGAACTACTTTAAATAATATCCAAACAGAATTTGAAAACAGAGTTGCCATTAATTGAAGGAAAATGACTGGACTTAAGATCATAAAGCAAAGTTTAAGCATTTTTAAAAATTAAAACAAGACATTTTCTTTGTCTAGATTTTTTTTCTCTAAAGGCCAATTAAACTAAAGTGTTGATAAAAATGGACCAAGTTCTAGTAAAAACTTTCTACCTTTGTTATCTACATTTCAAGCTTTCCCTATGGAATAATCAATTAGGAAGTATTTATTAAGCACCTACACTGTACGAGGAACTCTACTGGGCGCAACGGAAACAGGTACAAAGAGCAAAATAATCCCTACTCACAAGAAGCCTATATTCTAAGTGTCTCAGAGTCAAACCAGACCACAGTATCCTATTCTTTATGCTCTCTTAAGTCTTCCCAAGAGGAAGCAAAGAAAATGGTTTTAAAAAGAATTCAACGGGAAGGGAAATTACACAGAGTCAACTTCGGGAGCAGAAGAGTCTATGAAATGCATTGAGCCACAGCTCAAATAATATGCCTACTACTTCTGTGGTTACGAGGCTCTGATGGCACTAACACTTGCCTTCCAATTGTCTATGAGAATTCACCTAACGCATTTACTAATCCAAAAACCACTAAAAGCTGAGAGCTAAGAGTTCTGAAATCCCATCTGATGGTCTGGAAAAGTCAAACAAAACGATCTACACTTTATCTAGAGGGATTTTTATGATATTATGGAACTCACCTTGGAAGGGTGACTGCTTCCCCTCTTTTTATTTCAAGAGATAGGAAATGCTTTATTTTAAAATGGGACTTTTAAATCCAAACTCTTTTAACTGAAAATGCTTTACAGTTTGAAATAAATTTATTCTAAGTTATAAATAGAATGCCAGGATGCTATTTAAAAATAACACAAAAAACCAGACCAAAACAAAAAAGTCTCATTCTAGAAAACAGAAGGGATCAATGATATAATCTGACATGATGACAGAACCAAGATCTAGACAGGCTTTTTTCCCTTCTCTATATTTATTCACAGTGTAGCACGTTCTCTTACTAATCAAGAAGAAATTTCTGTACCCATCCTGTAAGTAGGTTGTCTCTGTGCTACAAAAGATGAGAAATCAAATAATTAATTTTTGGCTTGCCTTTTGCAAATGTTCATGAGAGTTGTCATGTCATGGCAATGACAGGTTGCCCAACTGCCAATAAAGCCTATGAATAGACACTGGATGACTAATAAGGGGCTGAAAGTTTTCGAATGACAATGATAGCTACAAAGAGGGGCAGCTACATGGTATAGTAGATAGAGTGCTGGACCTGGAGTCAGGAAGACTCATCTTTCTGACTTCAAATCTGGCTTCAGATACCCAGTAGCTATGAGGCCCTGGGTAAGTCACTTAACTCTGTTTGCCTCAGTTTCCTCATTCGTCAAATGAGCTGGAGAAGGAAATGGCAAACTACTCTAATATCTATGCCAAGAAAACCCCAAATAGGGTCATGAAGAGTTAGACACAATTGAAAAACTGAACACAAGTGGAAAAATGACTGAAGACAATCTGTGGAGATTTTCCCAGTAAGATTATCAAGGAACCACTTTTTTCAGTTATGTGGTTTTATACTAGAGATTTAGCAAAGAATACTAGATGAGATCATTTTAACTGGGTTTGGTTTGATAAAAAGTGAGTTTCAATGGTTCCCAGTGATTCTGCCCAAAGCCAAGACATGGAGTTTCTGCCACTCTTGTCTCTCCCTCAACAGCATCAACCAGTGATTTTAAGCTAGGAGTACAAAAGGCTGAGGATGGACATAGAAACCAAGTTCCTGACTCATGGAAAGCAGCAAAGTCAAACCAACCAGTCAACAAGCCTTTATGAAACCTTCTGAGCCTCAGTTTCCTCATGTTTAAAGAGAGGAAGATTGGATTCAGTGGTCTCTACATTCTGATCCCTTTCTAAATCTATGATGATACTACAATACGGTTGCTTTCTGTGGGCTTTGGCAACAGATAACTATCTTGCTCGTTCTCAAGGACCAAGAACGAAGAAGTGGCTTTTGATTATAGCAAATTCTGACTGGTTGATACGAGACCTCCTCCTTTCATCCTATTCAGATTAAAGGAGTAAGGTGAGTGCTTTTTTTAGACAAAGGTGGTGGAGAACTAGATTCCAGGAAACAACCCCCACAGCTGCTGCAAAATACTTATTGCTACTGTAATTTCTTTAATATCTATAATTATAAAATACCCATGAATTGTTAGAGGAAGAACTAGAGTATTATTTTTTAAATTTGCTTGCTTTCTTGAAGGATGCAGAAAATAAAGAATTTAGTCAAACTACGGACAAGGTATCATCTTACCATCACATGGGGCACAAACTGAAACCGTACCGGTCTGCACTAGAAAAGAGCTGGAAATGTACTCATCATCAGTGTCAGAGTCCTGAACTGGCTGGATGGCACTAGTACTTAGCAACCACCTCTGGTTGTCATGGAGATTGGGTGATGGAGGAGGGGAATGTGTATGCTCAATAACTGATGGACTAGATGAGGAGGATGGCATGGGAGGACCTAGGAAAAAATAAAAAAAAAACAATTTCAAATATGGGTCAAAATAATGTACAAGGGACCGATCAAGTCCTCACTATTTTATTATGAAGAAACTATTATAAACAAACAATAATACAGGTCTATTTAAATTCATAACAGCAACCAAATGAATCAGTAAACAGTTTTAAAGCAGGATGAGACAAAATAACTATAAGCAGAAATTTGACGTAGTTCCTTCAAGATTTAGATATAAACCACTTGTTAAAACGAACTATGATTTTCTTCAATGGATGATCCGGAAAGTCTAAAATTAAGAGCTCAGTTTGTTCTGAACCAAGCAGGCAGAATTGTTTACAAAGCAAACATACATACACCTGCACAATTCTTCTGCTTTACCATAATTCACTTTCCTACTGAACAAATAGGCAGGTGTGAGTAGCCATAGGTCAAGATCCCTGCCTGCTCATAAGAATTAATCAGGTAAGAAATAACTGGGAAGATATTTATTTTGTGAAACATACATGGTCCCAGGGCAAAATATGGTACACTAAATTGGTTTAGCAGAGGTCCCTTGTATCAAATGTTTTTTAAAACATCAGAATCACAAACTTTTGAAATCAGAAGACACACAGATACTGTACTTGGGGGTGTCGATTCCTAAGCAGGAATCTCTCTAGAAAATTTCTGACATACGTTCATCCTGCCTCCTCTTGAAAATCTCTAGGGCAGGGGAAATCTACAACCTCCACAGGCTATCACTCTACTTCTGGACAGTTCTGTTAAGAAGCTTTGCCTTAAATGCTTCCCTGAAACCTCCATTCATTGTTTCTAGATTAGTATTCCAGAGTCAAACAGCCTTATCACTTTTCCATCTGATAACCTTTGAAAATTTGAATGTTACCTCTTCTGCTTTTGTTTTACTGTATTCTTTCTTGTATTTTCTTTCTTTCTAGTACCATTCTCCCTGCTTACAAGCATATTCAAATTTTCTTTTTTTTGAAACAGAATATTCTTCCTTCAACCTTTCAATGCTCTCAAATTTCCATTTTTCTCATCATCCCTTTCCCTGTTACACTTGTTGAGCCAAGTCTACACTTCCCAATTCCACTTAATTACCACTGACTTTTTCCTCAATTTCTTGTAATGGAGCTTCTGGTCTTGACACTCTATAATAAAGTTGACCTCTCAAAGGTCATAAAAGGCATTCCAATTTCCAATTATCAGTTACCTTTTTAAAAAACAAAAACCTGAATGTTCTTTAACCATACTCTACCACTATCTTCTCCTTGGAAGTCAACTGTTCTGGCTTCTATGATATTGCATTTGCATGACTTTCCTTCTAGCTTTCTCATTTCTTTTTCTCTGTATCTATCATTAGCCTTTCTTTCTACTTCTTTAATGTGGATTGTCTCTAGGTTCATACTCTAGTCTTCTCTCACTATTCAGTTATCTACTACTATGTTTATGGATGATTTCCAAATATATATCTATAATAAATGTTGTTAGAATCAAATTGTATAACCTTGAGTTCCAGATTTAAATTTCTAATTGCCTATTGAGCCTATCCACCCAGAAGTACTGGTGCCTCAGTGTATCCAAAACTGAACTCATCTTTTTCTGTGCAGTGAGTCTCATTTGTGACATTTTACTATTTTATTATCTAAGTTTATTCTCTATGTTCAAAATCTCAGAGTCATCTTGGACTTTCTCTTAATGGCTATATAGAACCAAAGAATATATGAATAATATTTTAGACATATACTTAAGTAGTAGAAATGTATAATTCCTAAGAATCTATGGGATATGAGCTCGTGAAAATGGACAGTATATCAAAACAAGTGACAGAAAGCAATTTACATTTAATCCCACAGCAGGTTACAGTCTCACTTGTCCAACGGATCCCATCCAAAACCAAGTTCTGCGTTCAAAATGTCTTTCACTCCTCCTGTTCACCTCCCAATCTTACTGTCAACATTCTTACTCTTCAGATCTTTTGTATTGTTCTCTGGACCACTGAAATCCACACCTAATAGGTATCTGCCTTCACTGTCCTTGCCTGCCAATTCATCCTGTCTTCTTCACATTGCCTTTTATATAATATTCCTAATTCACAAATCTGTTTGATGATGTTACTCCACTTATCAGAAAGTGACATTGTTTCTACCCTAACTACTCATTAAAACCCAAAGATCTTTAACCATTTGTAGCTCTCTACCAAATAGTTCCAGCTGACCTTTCCAGTCTTTTCTTACATATTCTACCTGGTCAAATTATATTAAGTCCCCAAACCCCTCCCAAATTATCCTGCATTTTTCCCATTTTGCCCATGTTATTCCCTAGGGAGGACAAAGAATATGCTCTTTCTCATCTCCAGTTCTTAACATCCTCTCCATTCTTCAATTACCATTTTTTTCCATTAAACCTCCTCTGACCCTGCTCCCCTCAGGTAGAAATGATTTCTTAATATCATACTGCTCTTCTGCACTTACCTTATTCTAATGTCTTGTCACCCAATCCTACAACATTGTTAAAGTCTCAGAGACAAGGTGGCACAATTGAAAAAGCCAGGGCTTTGGAACCAGAAGACCTAAGTTCAAATGCTACTAATGCTACTCTGCATTATAAGTAAATCACTTAAGTTCTCTGACCCTCAGTTTCCTCATTGGTAAAATGGAAGAGTTAGGCTAGATGAGGGGTTCTTATCCATTTTCTATATTATGGATCACTTTGGACAGTTTAGTGAAGCCTATGGACCCCCATCTCAGAATGTTATTTTTATAATAATAATATTTATATAACACTTTAAAGTTTGCAAAGTACTTTACAAATATGATTTCATTTTATCCTCATAACAACTTTGGAAGTTAGATGCTGTTATTCCTATTCTACATTTGAGCCTTGTCTAGGGTCATACAGTTAGTCTGTCACATTTCAATGCGTGTCATCCTAACTTCGGTTTAGGGTTCCATGTACTGCACAATAAAATATATAGGATTACAAGGAAAACCAATTATAATGAAATACAGTTATCTAAATCCTGTTCTTTCAATCACAGGCCACAGGTTAGGAATATCTCAGTTGGATTGCCTCTGAAGTTCCTTCCAAATCTAGAGCTATACATGCTTATCCTCACCCAATCATCCAGCATAATGCAGAGCAAATACTTGATTCCTAAGAATTTCTGTAGGATATAACTCTACTAAAGCTTGTTTACAATGAATTTATTATTTTATGACAGCATATGACACATTCTTGACTCTCAAGGAACTACAATCTATTTGGGACAAAGATACATTAATGACAGAAATGTCAAATAATTTTGATACTTCAAAAATTCTTTTACTCCATCACTAAGAATACCCCTTGACCCTCAGTTTGTATGGTTTGTCCTTCATTCTCAAAGAAGACCATGACATGCCATGACCTGCATGTGAATTGGATTTAGGTGAGGCTGGGCTATGCAAGGTAACCAGCCTCACTTTCTCCTCTGGTGCCATCTTGATTCAAGAGTTAGATACAGATCAGGACAACTGAAGATCATCCATCACCCCTCAGACAACAACTCTTTTAGACAAAAATGCCTTAATAAATGGCTCCATGAACTGCTGTGGCCATATACTTTACTAATTGGTGGCCAACTTCACAGTTGGCCACAATATAGTAAGTGCTACAGGAATTCAGAAAAGGAAGGCAACCCTGTGGCCTGGCATAGTTACAGAAGGTTCCACAAAGTAGATATCTGAATAGAGTCTTGAAAGATATTTAGGGAAATAGGAAGTAATTTCACCTGAAGAACACAAATTTCTTTTCAAATATTTGGATGAAAATTTGAATGATTACTGTATGTTTCTGTGAGATTATTTGTATCTATAATATTATTTGCATATGAATATATTTGTATCTCTTCAAAAATGTAAAATTTATTGACAGCCTTATATGCCTGCTGACCGCTATCAGAAATACTACACTAGTTATGTACCTCAAAGTGGAGAACAGAAACAAAAGCAATGTTAAGAATGTACGGCATTGGAACCACAGATAATTTACAGTATCACTTAATTTGGGCATTGGGAAACATTTATAATTAATTCTTTTGCATGATATTTCATACGTATGAATTTTTAAAAAAATGCTTGTTCTCCTAAGCAATATATTTTGTAAGACATTTTGGTTCTTAAGTATAGAGCTAGACAATTATACCTGGGGAAAAACCCACCTCACTGCCACCATAAGGATTAAATTATCTCAGCTGGTGTTCCAAACCATACTAATAAAAAAGGCTGCTAATAAAGAGAAACAACTTTATATAGGCTCCTATTCAAGTAGAATCATGATGTTAGTATGTAAAACCTTTTTTAAAATGGAACAGTTGGGGGGTGGGGAGAGAATTCTAAGTGGAGCATCATCCCACCCATAGATGGAGCACTATGTCTGAAAAACAAGTAAGATAAATGCCTGGGACTTCGATTTAGAAAGTGCTTCACCCACAACATTAACATACACTGACAACAAGGTATTAAAATGGAAAATTTTACAGTGTCATTTTACCCTCTAGTGACAGGCTCACTTGAGCAACGGGAGCAGCAGCACAGTTTTGTGGAATGTGATGACACAGTATCTTCTCTCCTTGTAAATGAGTAACACATTGTTGGTAATTTCTTGGATTGTCTGTCTCCTGTTTCTTCTTTCAGACTACATGTTTAGTCACTCTCATATCAGATTTGTTTCCGGTTTAGGTGTTTTTGGTGGTTGACTTTTTTGTCTGTTTGTTTGTTTCCAGTCAGAGCTTTCCGAGCTCCTATTGGTCTGCAGTCATATACTTTGAAACTTCACTTTATCATGGTGATGTCATTTTGGTCCTCTTTGAAATCGAAGGACAACAACCAACTAACCACAGCAACCAGTGCTATGACCAAAGCCAGACCTCAAAATGTAGCCACTGTGGTGCTCCCTACATTTACCTGAAGCTTTACTGGAGTAACATACAACTTGACTCGTTACAAAATATCTTCATGTAATGAAGAACAGAATCTTCTAGAACAGAAATATATACATTTAGAAATATTACTATTAAAAAGTATGGCAGTCTGCCTAGACATAAATCATCCTCCCACATCCAAAGCATCCCAGGCAACTGCCTACCTAGCTATTCCTAGTACTGGCTCTGCCTGTGACATGTCAATCCATCAAACAGCAAGCATACATGAAGTGCTTACTATGTCACAAGACCTCTCTTCAATGTGGGAAATTACAAAGAAAAAGTCCAAACATGGGCTTACATTCTAATGAGAAGACAATATGTAGGTAAATAGATAAATAGAAGCCACATTGTTGATTTTTGTCCTTCATTCGTGAAGAGGACCCTGTGGGGAAGGTAATCTTAGAGTCAATGGAGAAGAACCTGGGAGCATCAGGAATGCCTTCCTGCAGAAGGTGATGTCTGAGTTGATATTACAGGGAAACAGATGAACTCTTTCTCTACACTGTCCATCTGTACCAAATCCAGATGGTCACCTGAGTCTCATTTAGTTGAAATCTGTCTTTTTTTTTGAAATATTCCTTCAGAGGGAGCTTTCTTTGCTTTGCTTCTAAAGGATTGTTTGCAGTGAAAGTACTGCCTGTCATCTCTGATGAAACATCTGATTTATGTTGTTTATACCATGCTTATTTTCAGATGACTTCTATGTGTTTGTGGGTTTTTTTTTTCCCCTCTCTAGGAAAAAAATACTAGCCTGAAGAAGCCTGCCATAGACAACACAGACTTCTAGGGTTGGAAAGTACTTTGAAGACCTTCTAGATCAACTCCTTTAGTTCTAGATTAGAAAGCAGAGGATCATGGAGGCCAAAAAGGGCTTGCTCAAGGTCAGATAGTTAGTTAATGACAGAACTGAGGTTCCAACCAGATGGCCGACTTCTACCGCCAAGCTCTTTCCACCAGACTCTGCTACCTTGGACTATTCTGACCTTTGTCTACTAAGTCTTCAAGAGAAGGAACCAAGAGTAAAACAGTAGGAGAATAAGATGAAATAACAGGAGTTTTGAAGAAAACTCCCTTCCCTCTGAGCCTCCAGATCACCTCCTATTTATATTATACATATCTTGTACCACACATAGCTACTTGCATGTTGTCTCACAATTAAACACAGGGTTCTCTTTTTCGATAACTTCTATTTTGCCTGGGACACCAGAAGCTCTTAATGCCTGATGACCAATCGACTAAAACTCTCCTTACAAAAGCAGAAAAAAAGTTTCTAAACAAAATTGCTAATAAAAATAGGAGAATAAGGAGGGAGAGACTGCCTTGGAGTTTTGGGACATCTCCGTTTGTACTAATTTACTCCTGACAAAATGTTTTTAGCCCTGTGGACACAAACAATTGTTAATTTAAAAGATTCTCTGCTGCCATGTTCAGCTCCTTGAAATCAATCAATCAGTAAGCATTTATTAAGCGCCATGTACTGTGTTAGGCATTGGAGATACAAATGCAAAGAATGAAATAATTCATTTTCTCACGGACCTTATGTTCTAATGAGTGAGACAAGTTCATAAAAAATCTATACAGCATATGTATAACATTTACACATAAGTATATCTAAAGTAAACATAAGGTAATTTAGGAGGGAGGGCTCGAAAAGTTGGAGGGATCAGGAAAGGGAGCAAGAGGAGAGAGTAGGAAATGAGAGTAGGGAGAAAGGGAGGTAGGTCATCTGGAGCAAAAGGTTTAGTTATTTTTTCCTCTCTTAAGTGCAGTCAGTACTAGGGGGTATGTCAAGTAAGGAGGCTGAATTTTTCATCGGCATACCAGAACTTTAAAGGACACATGCATGGTAATTTGGGGACAACAAATACTTAGCCAGCAAGGGGACTAGAGCTCAAAGGCATTTCTGGAATCTTCCTTTGAGGACTGTCTCCAAAGCAAACTATGAAGCTCTTTTCACTGGCTACTTGACACACACATCTTTTAACTGTGGGTATGACACAGAAACAGCTGAAGGCTCTTCGGAGGTAAGTCACATGAATGAACTGGGTAATCTTTTTGGGGAGAGGGAGGTATCAAAAACAATAAAGTAGTATGACTGGGTCTAAGTCTACCAATCCATAAAATGAGGGGTTTGACGAGATGATCTCTCAGGTCCCTTCCAACAACTGTGATTTTCTTGTGTGCCTAATTCCAGAATTCAAAACTCCCTTGACACCATTGTCCAATTTTCTCCCCTTGTCCAGCTTCAGATGACAAGGTAGCCCCTTCTCCTCCCATTTGTTCTTGTCTCTTCCATTGGCTTACCCCTTTAATAATTCCCCACACTATAATTTTCAATCTCTCCCTTTCTACCTGCTTTTTTTCTTCTTCCTAAAACAAAGACACCTAACTCTGTTTCATCCTTGGAAAAAAAACCCCAAAACCTTTCGTTTGACCCTGGCATGTCCTCAAACTATCATCCTACCTTCTCCTTTCATAGCTAGGCTTCTAGGTCTTAACAGAGTGCCTAGAATATAGTAAAGGTTTAAAACATCCTTGTTGTTAGATAATGGTTCTCTGTATACCCTGCCTCCACTTTCTATCCTCTCCTCTATATTATAGACTTTCCAAGGTTATCACTCAACTGAAACTGGTCCCTTCAAGGTTACCTATGATCTTTTTATTGACATATCCAATCATCTTTTTCCCAGTCCTCATCCTTCTTGGTTTTTCCAAAGCCATGGTCAGTGTTAACCTCCTTTTCCTCTTAGAAAACTCTCTTTTCAGGGGTTTCATGACACTTCTTTCTCCAGGATCTTCTCCCATTCCCTGCTCATCCTGAGAATGCTTTGCTAGACCCACTTGTTTCCTCTCTGTGTGGTCACACAGTGTACCAAGTTTCAGATCTTCTCTTCTCTCTCTACACTATGTCTCTGGGTAAGCTCATCAGCCCTGATGGGTCTAATTACCATCTCTTTGCAGAGGATTCTTAGATCTGAACTCCAGTTTTACATCACCAACTGCATACTGTACATTTTCAACTGTATCTCTCTTAGGCATCACAAATCATCATGTCAAAAACTATTATCTATCCCTAAATCTCTCCATTTAGGTTCCTTATCTCTCTTGGGAAACAAAATTCTTAAAAAAAAACACAACACAACTGTTCCTTCAAATAACCCAAATTCTCAAAATCATCCTGAATTCTCCCCTCTTCCTCACTCATCATATCCAATAACGTGTCAACCCTACCTCCACCCCAACCCTTATATTAATTACTGTCCCTCCACAACCACCACCCTCATCAACTTTTGGCTAGTATTGATTGGTAAAATCACCTTCCACCTGGTCTTTCTGCCTCCTGTCTCTCCCATCTTGAATGCACCTTTTACAGGTAGAGAGCAAAATGGGGTAGCTAGGTGGCACAGGACATAGGGTGCCAGGCTTGGTGTTAGGAAGACTAGTACTTCTGAGTTCAAATCTGGCCTCAGACACTTACTAGCAGTGTGACCCTGAGCAACTCACTTAACCCTATTTACCTCAGTTTCCTCATCTATTAAATGAGTTGGGGAAAGAAAAGGCAACTCACTCCAGTATCTTTGCCAAGAAAACCCCAAATGGTGTCACAAAGAGTTGGACATGATTAACTAACTCAGCAACAACCAAGTAAAATGATATTCCTAAAGTGTAGATCTAACCTTGTCATTTCCTTGCTAAAAAAAAGTTCCCAGTGGATAAACTATTTAGGAAAATAGAAACTCCTGTATTTGGCATTTAAAGTCCTTTATAATCTGGCTGCAGACTACCTTTCCATGGCTTACTGTGCTGTACTCCCTATACACATTCTATGCTCCAGCCAAACTGGCTAACTTACACAATGTTCTCCTGTCTCTGTACTTTGGCACAGGCTGCTTGCTCCCTGGGCCCACAACACAGGCCTTTTCCACCTCCACATAATTGGATCTCTAGCTTTCTTTAAGATTGTTACCTCCTGCAAAAGGCCTTACTTATCTCCTTTCTTTAATGTCTCACAGAATTAATCTGTATATCTTTTGCATTCTGTATAATTCTTTTCCCTGTCAATAGAATACAAACTTTCAGACGGTAATAACTATTTGCTTTCTGTCTGTGTCTCTAGTAGGGGCAAAGTACCTAGCACTGTGCTGGGCTCTCTGAATGAAAAAGTTTAGATACTGTGGGAATGAAGCAGCAATCCGGATGACAAATCATTCGAAGACAAAGACACCTGTTTGTACAAGGGAAATGTTGGGAGAA
>CM053774.1:73315630-73339687 GCA_028658325.1 Potorous gilbertii | reverse complement strand
CGTCTCTCTCTCTCTTTTACCAAAAGGGAAACATTTCACATAATGGGATGGATCTGCTGGAGACAAGGTAGTAAATTGCTTACTGTGTTGGTGCATTAACTCTTTCCCGCCTCTTGGGCAACATTTACCATACCGTACTAAAAGAAGTAATTTACTAAATGGTACCCTAATGCCCAGAAAGAGTTAATGTGTTAATCAAAAATGAGAAATTTACTTCCTATCAACTAATCAGGCTTAGGGAAATTTTTATTAAAATACTTTGGCCCCTGTTCAACTAAAATTCTCATCGAAAATCTGAACAGCATTTAACTAAAGATATGGTGGTATAGATACCACAACTGCTTAGACAACAGTTTAAGAAGAGTAACTCATCTAATTGAGGTAAAATATCAAGATACAAAGATTTATATCTTAATATATTTTAATGACCTAGGTAATTATGTAAACAGTTCATTAATCAAACGCATTTTGAGAAGCATCATAAACTCAGTTGAAGGCAGAAGCTACTCTGCAGATCTCAAGGATTTCTAAAAAGAAACAAACCAAAACATATAACAATACACTGGAGAGTCTCTGTGGCAAAAGGAAATTAAAAGTTCCTTACAATTTAGAAGGACCTTAATAATAAAGTAGGAATATGACATAGAAGATTGTCCTGCTATCCTATTCCAACTGGGAATTATCTTCTTATTTTTGCTTTTCCACATTTTACCGAATGAAGGTATTCAAGTTTAGGAGGTTCCATGTCTTCTGAACAGAGTAGTTGATCTACTCACAAGGCATGAGTTTTTGCCAACTGCAATGTCTGAAATTCAGAGGTTTTTCCTGAAACTTCACATTTGAAGCTTGTTAAGATATTCTTTCCCCCTTTTAAATATATTTCTTTTAGCTTTCAACATTCACTTCTATAAGTTTTTGAGTTTTAAATTCTTTCTGCCTCCCTCTCCTCATCCTTCCCCAAGATGACATGCATTCTGATAAGGGTTCTCCATATATAATCTTTTTAAACATATTTTCACATTAGTCAGGTTGTAAAGAAGAATTAGAATGAATGGGGGAAACCAAGAGAAAGAAAAAACAAAAGAAAACAACCCCCAAAATAGGGAGAGTAAATAGTATGCTCCAATACGCATTCAGATTCCATGGGTCTTTCTCTGGATGTGGGCAGCATCACGAGTCTTTTGGAGTTGCGTTAGATCCCTGCATTGCTGAGAAGAGCTAAGTCTATCAAAGTTAGTCATTGCACAATGTGGCTACTACTGTGTTCAGTGTTCTCCTGTTCCTGCTCATTTCATTCAGCATCAGTTAAGATATTCTTTAGAAAGCATAACACTGTATCAAACTAGACCATTAGAAGGATTTTTAATAATCTGATTCTGACCCATAGTCATGCACAACAAAGTATGACCTTGAAGAAAGGGATATTTCATGAGTAAATTTTCATAAGGAGAGGAGGTTAAGGCATTTACTAAGACTGGCAGAGTTGGCACCCCAGAGGAAGACAAGGGACCGCAGAGAGAGGTATGGGCTGGGTACTAACCAACCATGTACAATACTTCCTACGGTCGGCATTCAGTATGCTGACGCACTCCTCACTTCTACCTGCTCCTAGAATGGTAGCCCACAAGACAAGAGCAAAGAGAAGGAGAGGAAGGAGACAAGACCTGAACCACTGAAGAGAGGTAAATGAGGCTTGCCAACTGCCCCTCATTATTTCTATCCCCATGGAAACCTATTTATAAAAGAGGGGTCAAGATATTCTCCTGATCCTGGTAATCAGAAAAATAGGGTCACACAGGCAAGAGCTCCTGAGAATTGATCATGAAGTCATTCAAGAAAAACTAAAGGCTTAGATGTCAGTGTTTTGGAATTGTGGTTGAACATGGAAAGAGTAAACAATGGTTCAAGTCTATGAGGAAGTGAATGTGATTAAGAGATGAACACATATGACCATGTGGAAGCCAAGTGAATGTGAAGTTACATGAGTGAAGGAGGTAAGTTTAAAAGTAGATTCCTGGCAGTTTGTGGCCAAGTCTGGTCATAGTTCCACGAAATTTGTTTCTAGTTTATTTCGTTAGGAAGCAGGGACACTGCCCATCACCACTCAGCCCTTCCCCTCCACCTCCCCACAGCCCAAGTCTGTGCCTGTAACAGGCAAGATGGTATATAAACTGGGTGCCTAGTACCATTTGAAGATATGATCTTTAAACAAGACAGTTCTAGGTTCCTGACAGTCCTCCCAATCTGGGATAAGAGAATGCCGTAGAGGCAGTGGAGAAAGCAGATCAGTGACTTAGCATGTGACTAAGAAAGGGAGTATGGGTCTGAGAAGCCTGAGAAAAGTGTTATCATCCAGTCTTTCCAAATGGATGATTTCTTCTTGAAGGGATGTTCACAAGCACACTGGACACACATCAGGCATGTTTATTAAAAGGCCAGCAAACTACCTGAAGATAAAGTGGGAGACATTCATATATGAGAAGTCCTCTCCTGGTTATCAATCATACAACAAACAAAGCTATAACAAGAATCTATTCAGGTGTGGGTGGTATTGAAAATCTGATTCATAACAACACTAATATTTTTTCACTGTCTAGCTTCCTCCCTGCTCCCTGACATCATTCCCTGCTCCAGCCTCATTCAGGTTCAATTACTACCCTGACCCCCATATGTTACCTGCCTCCTGCTTCAATACCAGTATCCTGACAAATAGAACTTGAACACTGGAACATGTAGGAGACTGGAGGAGTGGAATCTGACATTCTATAAAGCCAACCATTAGAGGCATAGCAAACAATCATCACAAATGTTTATGGCAGAACCAGAGTCATTTAGGGAATTTGCACATTTCCGGCATCCCTTTATAGTACAGTGTAGAGTGAATTTGCACATGAGGTTGGTAAGGATATATGGATTAGATTGCAGTTTCTGATCTTGTAAATTTAAAAAAAAACAAAATAAAAACACCCCACGTACCATATGCCACTTGTCTTTTCCATATCAAAAGAACGACTTTTTAAAAATTCAATTGGCTTTAAAAAGAGGGTTGGAGTTGGGATGGGGTGGGAAGTATAAACTTCTGTGTTTCAGTTGACTTCTGATCAAAATATGTCCATGCCAACATCAGTTTTAACAGTCTAACCTACAGGAAGTCAAGATTGCATTTCTTAGTTTAGGTGTTTTTGGAACTATTACCCAAACTATGAATAAAGCACTGCCATTTATCGTCAACAAAGCCGCTGCTCTTAATAGGAAAGATGAATACAGCAGATAATGATTCTGTGGCCATTTAATAGTTTTTTGAGGGGCATCTATTGGGTGTGGAACTGTATCCCCAGTGCAAAACAAGCATCTCTAAGGCTAAAGGCTGGCTACTGACACAACACAATAGAATTCTTCTGAGGGATTTAAATGCTTATGGCTTCAAAGATCTGTAACTTTGTTAAGTGTGGGTACCCCTGCTAATACAGATTGCAATTCCCCTCCAATTAAGAAGTTCTTTAAGAGCAGAAGTAGTAAAAAAAAAAATCATTGCTCTGCAGTCAAACAGGTGCTCAACCTTTCTAATCTTAGGCAAGGCCAGATCATGAATGTCTAATCCATCACCGGTTGGGAATCAAACTACAAGAATTTATTGGTGAATGCCAGGCACTGTCCTAGGTGCTGAGATATGAAGATACAAATAAAATAGTCTCTGACCTAGGGAGTTTACATTACATCAGGGAAGACAAAGTGCACACATGTAAGAGTATAAAAGGTAAGTTGGGGGAAAGGGTGGCATAAACAGCCAGGGAGGGGATCAAAGAAAGTCTTATGTAGACAACAGCTTGAACTTTGAAGGAAACGAGGGATTTTCAGAGATGGTGAGGCCCTAGGAGAGTACTTGGGAATTTTTCCAATTTGGTCTTATTTTCTTCCAGAGCTCATAGTGCCTTCAAACATCTGGGCTCACCTTCATTTCAGGTTGAGACATTAGTAATGGACTTCAGTGCCTTATACTGTTTTCTATCGCTGGTTAAAGCACACACACTCACACCCTCTCTCTCACACACATACATGCAAACAAAAACTCAACTCCCTTCTTTTATAATGAATCACTGTTTTCCTTAACAGGTATTTACTTTGAAAAGATCAGCTCATTTAATAAATAAGACTCTTCTTCCATGTTTCCAGTGTTAAGTATTACAAATAAGTGATCATTTTCTCCTTGGACTTATGGATGATGACCATCAAGTTCGCTTCCTAAGTGCTCTGAATTTCAATAAGAAACTTTCAATATTTGTATAATTTCTTCCTTACAAGTTGACCCAAAGGGAAACTTATTTCTAAATGCTGCAGTAAAAATTTTAAAGCCGGGAGGAATCTTGGGGATGACATATTCATTTTACAGAAGAAACTGAGACTCAGGTTCTAGTTTGCTCTAGATCACACAAAGTTGTTGGCTGTGCCAGAATCAGAAACCAGTTTTCCTAACCCCTGGAGGCTCTATCCAACACATTTGTCATCCCTAACTATATATTTTTAAAAAATTTAAAAACATTAATGTTCAACTTTAATATGAGATTCAAGATAATGTAGTATGGGAGGGAAATAAATATTATTATACAAAATACATAGATGTGAGGATATTTACATGTGCCAGATGGCTTCACATTTGGTTGGGGGCACAGAAATACTTGGAGAGTTTAGGAATGAGGGAAAAGGGTGGATATTTCAGTCTCAGGTCATAAAAGCACAGGAATGTAATTGCTTGTAATCCGGCAAAGGATAGTAGTGGACATACAAGCCAAAGTGGTAGACAGATGGGTATTTCCATTCCAAATGCTAATTTCAGAAACAAACATCAGCAATGTTTTTCAGGGCTCAAAGGGCCGATAAAGAACTAGTTCCCATTCTATGCCTAGTAGGAGGTTGAAGGGGAAATTAAGATGATTCAAAGTAGAATGATCTGACATCTCAACCATCTATAGAGAAAACCATCCCTAAAAGAGATGGGGAAGAGATCAACAACAGAAAGTTCTGTAACATTATCAGATGAAGTAGAAGTTGGAGGAATGGTCAATAATCCATTGAATGTTACCAAATATTTCCAACAACTGGAAAATACTGTAACTATGCGGTTACAAGATTTGTGGCTTCACCAGATCCAGCACCAAACTATTTGTGGCTTGAATAAGAGTTATTAAAGACAACATAATAGACTGGAAAGAGCCAAAGACCTGGATTCAAATCTTATCTCTGTTACATATTTTGTGAGCCTCAGTTTCCTCATCTTTAAAATAAAGGTGCTAAGACTAGATGGCTTTTAAAACCTCTCCCTAGCAGCTCTAAATCTATGAACCTTACATCCTAAGTCTGCTGTGATTTGGCCCTTTATTGCAATGAAGAATATTTGTCAAACATAGTATTTGTCAAATTCTTTGAAGCCAGAACAACGTCTTCTACCTTTTTTTTTTTTTAACAACTGCCATTCCAGATTAGTACAATACTCCACACAGTGTGCATTTGGTAAATGTAAATTTTTGTTTAATTAGTTTTGGAGTTAAGTTGGCCAGAGGATTTATTTGGTTCTCAATGTGACTATTTTAAAGTCTTCTGCTCTAATGCTTTTTAAAAAAAACATGAATTAATTTGTTCCAGTGTGATTGATATGTTAGGGAAAACTTGAACATAGCATGAATTTCGCATTTGCTTATGTGCAATTTCTTCTGTGAGAAACAGGGAGAATGCAGAAAGTTTCAGCCAGATGAACCAAGCCGTCTAAGAACACACAAAACAATACATTCACACAAACTTCAAACATCTGCCAGGTACCTCAGGTCACCACGTGTGTTAACCTATAGGGTTGTGTTTTTTACTCTTCTTTTGCAATTCTGAACTTCTCTATATTAAAAAAAAAACACACACACTCAGTCAACACCCCAAGTTAAACAAATCTCAGAGTTACAGCCTTCTTGTCTATCCCTGTAGACTCTACCAGTCTAACGTGTGGAAATGGGACACAGGCTTAAAAGCAGTCCAAAGCTATGGATATCATCACTATTTATTGTTATATTTATCTATTTCCTAACAAATTAACAAATATAAAACTGTGTTACCATTTTTATTAGGTTTTTCTCTTTTTTTATGCCATGAGCAAATTTTTTGAGTGTTGGGTACCTGACTCCATTTTCCCATTAGCCAAGTGATTTTTTTATTGTGCAACTTTATACAGCAGGGCGATTTTTAAGAATCTATATGTCATCTTATAGAAGAATTGACTGTATATATGTCCCCAAAAGAGAACTAGACACCTAGATGTTTTTCAACCAAGAATGTAAGTGTATCTGATATTTTGCTATCCTGTGTTACTTGAGGACACTTTCACATGCCACTGCATCATCTACTTGTCAAAATCAATAAGCAAATTTCTGTTACTCCTTTTCTGTCCTGTGGCTATGATGCATACAAGCCAGAGGAAATGAGTGGAGGAAGGGGGTAGCTAAAAGATAAGAAATGAAAAAGAGTTATGGGCCACTGAATCTCCAGGGTCTAGCATCTTTGTTTCTCTTAACCATAAATCCTTTATGATAAACTCATTCCATAGCCTAGACAGCAAATTATATGATGATTTATAAAGAGAACAAATATTTTTATTAATTTGAGTTTACACTTATCCTAGGTCATAAAAGAAAGTGATCTAAGAGAATTCCTGTCTTGTGTCAAGGCCATGCTCTAATTAGCCTCTCTCTTTAAAAATAATTCTTTGTGGATGAGAAAATGAGCAGACTTGGCTTTGAAACCTGCCCCCTCTTTTCCATACATCCCACTACTGACATTTTCAGAAAGTTCTGAGCCACCACCAGAAACCCCACAGGAAATCATGATGGACTTCTGCGTCTGAGCCCAATTCTGCAGCTAGCTCCGATCTCTGTTTTACATCACCTGGGGCTTGCCTCTTGAGAACAGAAGAGCATAGATTTTTTTTCATAATCTTTACTTTATCTTGTCCTCTGCTACCACTGATTCACTAACTTTATTTGGATTTTTGTGAAAAGATAGATACTGAGAAAGATAGTGCCTAATTTTGGAAGGTAAGAGATTTACATATGGAAGGGATGTCAGAGGTCACTGAGTATACAACCCCTTCATTTCAAAGAACTAAAGCACAGAGATGCTAAATAATTGACTCAGGATCACACAGTTAGTAAGAGCCTAAGGCAAAATTTCCATCCTGATTTCTAAACCATGTTGTCTCCTGTTAGAATCTGCAGGATCTGTCATGCACATGCCTAGGAAAAGTATAGCTAGGTAGGATGCTTTTATATGTGAAAATAGAAAAATGGGCCAATAAATATACTGATTTCAAATTTAAATAGTCAAGTTTCACTGAACATTTTTTCTGTATTTTGATCCATTAGCTCATGAAAGATGATCTGAGTTACAATTTCAGATGAAATTCAGTTTCTAAGAGGGAGCTAGAACACTTGGAGGAACAAACTTGTGGACCCAAATGGAAAGAGGATAAAGTGAAATCACAACAGCATTTAACTTCTCTGGTTAGGAAGGACTGTGAATTATTTTGGTCAAAATCTGGCCAATTATGGTAGAAGTCTACAGAATATCTTTTAGACATATAAAAAAGATATTGTTAAAGATAGACATTAACAAATTTTAGGAATTTTTTCATGTTTTCCACTAAGTTTGAAAATGACTTTTTATGCTTTTAATTACAAATCCATTTTATATTATAGACCCCCCATTTACTATCCAACCTGTAAGACTTGGCAATGGCATTTATCTCTCTGTTGGAGACTGTAGCCTTCTGCAGTCGACCTGTGGCGACAGTTATCTCTTAATTAAAACTCTACATGCAAATAGCAGTATTGAAAAGTATTGTTGCAAAAGCACACACAAGGCATGATAATTTATAACTGTACAATCCTTTTCATCTAAGGCTTTAATACTCAAGACAACCACTGTCGTCAGTGTGAAGCTTTCCCCAAGGAAAAATATGCATAGCCAATTTTTCATACATATAAAAAAGGATGAGATAGCATAGATCTTTCTATTGTCACATCACCTCAGTGAGAAGAATGGTGAGCTGTATGTCAACACTTTGAAAAATGTGTGACGGTCTATGGAGTTCATGATATTCCCTTTCATAAGAGATGATGACCCATTTAACCTTGAATCAGAAAATATATTTTCTAAGTTTTAGATACTTCAACTACTAATGAACTGTCACTACTGCTCCGATGCAAATCGGAAATAAAAAATGACAGCCGCCTTTAAAAGACTTCTGCGCAAACTTATTATTTATCCACAGGAGGAGTATATCACCTTGTCAAATAGTTGAACTTACAAAGTTTTTATTATTCCCAGGGAGTGTAAGAACAAAAACTTGGTAAAATTATAACAATAAGGGAATTCACCTGGTTATCAATTACCATTAGGAAAAGAAATAATTAGAACTATGGCCCAGGAGACAGAAAAAGAGCTGATAGAAGAAATTTCTTGGTAGTGTAATTATTTTTCTCTTAAACCTTTTTTTGTAATAAAAATAATAAATCATAAACTCTCCAGCAGACATAAACCTGTACTGACTTGCCAAAAAGAGATTCATAAAGAGGAATAGCACCGACTTGGGGGAGAAAAGTTTGTGTTTGTTTTAGAAATGCCAACATCTGCTGTGCAATAAAATTCAGCAATAGACTCTCATGCTAGCATGTGCACTTAGCAAGAATAATTTAATGCATAAGCTTCAATGTTTACTTTCTGAAAAAGCCAATGTGTGGAACAGAGCACTCTCAGCTATATTCAGTCCCGAATAACTAAAATGGCTAATTTTTCTGAGACCAGAGCCAGAGAAAATGTGAAGTAACCCCAACAAACACCCATGGTATAATTTGTAGATTACAGTTGGAAGAAATGGAAAGATTGTTCATGAGCTATCATCATAACCTCTGTCCAAACCTAGATGACTTCGTTTTTTGGAGCTATAGGGAGATTTGTGGGCAGGTACATGGCACGGTAAATATAGTGCTACACCTGGAGTCAGGAAGACTCATCTATCTGAGTTCAAATCTGGCCTCAGACACTTACTAGCTGTATGACCCTGGGCAAGTCATTTAACCCTGTTTGCCTCAGAGCTAGAGAAGGAAACAAACCATGTCAATATCTTGGTCAAGAAACCTCCAAATACAAGATACAAGAGTGAAACACAACTGAAGAAACAAAAGGGAGAGCTACATCACCCCTTAAATTCACCTTTCAATATAATCACAGTAAAGAATATATTTTTACCTACAAGTTTATAGCCCTGAGGTTTTCCAACACGACTGCTTTATTATTATGTGTACCATAACTATATTTATTATTACATCAGATAATATGGAAAGAATCATATGACCCTAGACCTAGCTGAAAAGGACACTCTGGAGAATCTTTTGAACATCAACTACCTTTTAGTTAAATCAGTTGGTATATTTGTTCATTACATCTGAAGATTTCTGAGGTCACAGATTAGTTTTAAAAGAGAATCATCAATTAAATAAATCCATTAAATTGACCAATCCATTGGTCAATTCAGTGTCTACTGTATAAAACTGACCATATCAAATTCTCATCCTCACCTACTCAATATAATCCTTGAAAAAGTAGAGTCAGGTATATAGATGCTGTGAGCTAGTAAGAAGTCATGAGACCCTTAACTTTTGGTACTTTGAAAGATATATAATTATATTTCACTTATTCTCTCAAAGATATAATCTCTAAAAGAATGTAATTGTTATCTGTTTTCAGTCATGTCTGACTCTTTGTGACCCCATTTCAGATTTTTTTTGGCAACGGTCCTGGAGTGGTTTGTCACTTCTCCAGCTCATTTTACAGATGAGGGAACAGAGGCAAACGGGGTTAGATGACTTTTCAGGGTCTTACAGCTAGTAAATGTCTGAGGCTGGAATTGAACTCACAAAGATAAGTTTTCCCCATTCTAGGTCTGGCATTCTATCCACTCTGCTACCAAGCTGTGTCAAGACAAAGCAGACAGAGCATCAAATAGTTAAAACACATGAAACAGAGGTATGAGACAATTGGGAAGGAAAAATCCATCCATACTATAACCTAGTCCTGAGAAGTTCTTTAAGATGATAATTCCCCCAAACAGGTCTGAATTATGGGAAGTGGCTTGAGGGGCATCAGCCTTAGGCAAACTAGACTAGAAAGCTTCCTACAATATATCTTTGAGAAGCACTATGTTGTGGTCCCTGACCACTACCACTTGTCACAGGATCTGAAATTTATCCCTTTGAGAATCTTAAAAACAGCTGTCATCATGAGGTCCAACTAAAACGGAAATATCATGTTAGGTCCAAATTAGTACAGCATAATCAACAGGTAGAAGACAGCAAGGTGGTAGAGAAAATGACAAGGTAAGGGTGTAGAGAGAACCATATAGCAGTTCACATTAGCCCAAAATAATGAGTGTTTTTAAAGGGACAGCTAGAAAGGTGTCAGAGGAGTCTGATTACTTCTCAACCTTTCCTAAGGCCATTTCTATAAAAAAACAGCTGAAGAAGAAAGGGTGAAAACACAGAGGAAGAAAGGGAGACATATAAGGATTACCGCAAATGCTATGATTCTTATCAATTAATTTATAAGATCACGGAATTTAGAGCTAGAAGCTACAAGCTTAGACATCTTTTAGAAAATAAATCCTTATGTTTTACTGAGTCAGTTGGGTAGTAAGTCAACAAGAACTTGCCACGTGTCAATGTGCAAATCACTGGAGATTTGAAAAAAAAAAAGGAAAACAAAACCAGTCCAGACTTCAAGAACTATACATTCTAAGGAAGAGGTGAAATGCAAATAAGTAGGTCTGTATGATATATACAAGAAAGAGTTGGAAGGTAATCTGAAAGAGGAAACATTAGCAGTTGGCGGACCCAGGAAAGATCCTACACAAGGTGGCCTTTGGAATGAGTCCAGCAGGAAGCCAGAGAAATCAAGAGAAATCAAGAGATAAAGAAGTAACTCATTCAGGTATAGAGGAAAAACCAGTGCAAGGGCATTAGGAACCTGCTTAAAGTCACACAAATAAGCAGCACTTAGCATGCTAACAAGATGTCAGCCCTAAGGATACAAAGAAAAGTAAAAATGGTTCCTGTCCTCAGAGAGCTCATAATCTAACAGGAAGGCTGTTATTTACAAATTGAGATATATTTTAGATAATCTCAGAAGGAAGGCACTAGCATTGAGGGGGACTGAGAAAAGCTTCTTGCAGAAGGTAGGGTTTGAGCTTAGACCTGAAGGAAGCCAGTTATGAGACAAGAGGTGTGTGGGAGTTCCTGGTATTGGGAAGAGCTACTGAAAACATACAAGTCTAGAGATTCTGCTGCTTGTGGGAAAAACAGCAAGGAGGCCAGTGTCACTGCATCACAGAGTATACAGAAAGAAGGTATTAGAAGACTAGAAGGTAGGAAAAGGCTAGATTATAAAGGGCTCTAAATTCTAAGGAGGATTTTATATTTAATTAGGGAGGTAAGAGGGAACCCTTGAAGTGTACTGAATGGGGGTGGGGTGGAGTTCAAGGGCAGACCTGCACTTTAGAAGATCTTTTGTTCGCTGAGTGGAGGATGTACCATAGGTGAAAAGACTTGAGGCAGGGAGACCCCTTCCCTGCAGAGGATTACTTCATAGCCCAGGTGAGAGGTGTGCAACATACCACATGTGAGGTGAGAAGGGACCTAGCAGTCTAGCAGCAGCAGCATCCATACCAGCACCAAAACATTTATAGAGCACTTAAATGTTTACACAGCACTTTACAAATACTACCTCCTTTGACTCTCACAACAAACTGGGAAGTAGGTGCTATTATTTCCATTTGACAAATGAGGAAACCGAGGCAGACAGCTGTTAAGTGACTAGCCCATAGAGCTAGGAAGTCTATCTGGAACTCTGATCTTTCAACTGCAGATAATAGGGATGATAACTGAATCCAAAGAAACTTACAAAATCATCAAGCAATACTGTATAAATGGAAAAGAAAAGAAAGGACCCAGGATAGAATCTTGGGGGACACTCACAGAGAGCAGTCATGACTCAAATAAAAATTCAACAAAGGAAACTGAGAAAACAGGCTCAAAAGAAAGAAAACTCATTTTGTTTTTTCTTTCTAGGAAAATTATTTTTTTCCCCAATTATATGTAAAAAAAATTTAACATTTGTTTTTAAAAATTTTGAGTTCTAAATTCTCTCCATCCTTCTCCTCTCATCTGTTTGAAAAGGTAAGCAATTTGATATAGGGAAAACTCACTTTGAATTCCAAGCTCAGAATGCTGGGAAGACATCTCCTTTGACATAGCCCTAGTAATTGGAATAGCTACTCTTACTCCCATTTCTAGCCTGGACCACAGAAGTGGGAGTCGAAGTCTTAAGAATCCAAAAAGAAGAGATCCTGCAGCTTCTCAGAGAAGGCACAAAAGGACTTCTGCGGCTGGGGTAGAAAGGTACAAGGTAGGAGGCTTTTGCCCCATTTACCTGCGTATATCAGGGACTCCCTTCTTCTAAATTAAATGTTTCTCCTAGTTACTCCTCGATTCTCAGATGTGTTCCAAAATTTCATTTAGTACTTCACAGAGAAAAGTGAAGGGGAGTGAATATTAAACAGAATTATTGAATATCATAAATTTCAATATACTATGGATATCTGTACCACATAGCTTTGAAATCACAGTGTATGAATTTCAAGCTCATGCAAAGGAATAAAATGTCAAAACTGGTACTACTCAGCGTGACTGGTAATATGTGAGGAGGAAGCATGATAGAATGAAAGAAACCTGAATATAAAGAAATTATCACTTACACATTAGCTAGGTGACCTTGAACAATTCACTTAACTGTTTTTCAGCTTCAGTTTGCTCATTTCTAAAGGGAAAGTGTTAGAATAGAGGCAACAAGGTGTGGCAGAAAATGGGTTGGATTTGGAGTCTCACGACATGGATTCGAATCTTGACTCTGTCACTTATTAGCTGTGTGAGTTTGGGGAAGCCAGTTAGCTACTCTGGGGCTCAGGTGTCTCATACAGAAGGGATAATTGGCCTCCGAGTTTCCTTATATTTCCAGATCTTCGATCCTTCCATCTTTTGAATAGATGATCTCTAAAAAGCCCATCTAAGGAGGAGTTCACAATTAACATCTATAAATTCATTCCTTCAGAGTTCATCTATGTTAGTTTTAACCCTGACTTTCACTGGTCACTGGACTGTCATCAGGCTTGTTGTTTTAAACGGGGGACAGAAAAGAGAGCGAAGACTTGGCTAGAATCCATTGTCACTGTGAACCTTCAAGGTGTTCTGTGATATGACAACTCCAAGAGTCTCCCCTTGCTTTCAGATGGTCGTTTGTGGCAACAGTTCTGTTATTTGGGTTCATCCTGACACAGCTCCTCATGTAGGATGGGCTTTTCTTTGAATCTTACCACATGTGAAAGGGAAGAAATGCTTTTTTTTTTAAAGTGAGGTGGATTTTTTTTCAACTTTTCAAAAATACGAATAGCCTAGAATAATTTACTTTAGATAGAGATAGCTATAGATAAGTAGATATAGATTAGATAGATAGACAGATAGACAGGCATATATATCCTTAGAGGAAATAATCTTAGTATCTTCTTTTTTTTTCTAATTCAGAATCAGATCACTATTCTGCCTGCCTAGAAGGGAATAGGAGCCAAGACTTCTCATATTCTTAGACTCCAATATGTGGAATGGAAGGCATCTGAAAAGCCATCTGATCCAAACTGTTCATTTCATAGATGAGCAAACTGAGGCCCAGGGAGGCTACATGACTTGTCCAAGGCCATTAAAGCAGTGAGAAGGTAACCTAGGTCTTCTTGTCTCCAGAGTGTTTTTTTCCACCGTTGTTGCTGTTTTTCAGTTGTTTAGCTGTATCCTACACTTTGTGACCCTGTGGGTCATACCATGCCAAAACTGTCCATTGGGTTTTCTTGGCAAGGACACCAGAATGGTTTGCCATCTCTTTCTTCAAAAGCAAAGAGAACTTAAGTCACTTGCCCAGGATCACACAGTTAGTAAGTGTCTGTGGTCAAATTTGAATTCAGGTCTTCCTGAATCCAGGCCCAGCACTCTAACTACTGTACCACCTGAACTACTGTGCATTCTCTGATGTATTTGATTCTACATAACACCTTTTATACTCTTGTATATAAGGGACTTTGCAAAATAAATATCCACAAAGAAGCCCATGTAATTTCTTGTCAGTGATTCCTAGTTACCTCTGGAAAGAAGACAAACTCTTATATAGTAACTTGAAAAAAAGATATAATATTATATGAAAATATATTGGTAGAGTGGAGGAAAAAACAGGGGATGCATTAGTTAATGGAATAGGAATTTAGGCAGAGCAGAAACACTAGCCCTTTCAGGTCTAGATTTACAGTCTTATCTCACAGAAATGCTACAGGTCTTCTCAATAGGTCTTGTGTTTATATGGTGTTTTATGGTTTTGACATCTACTCAGTTTACAAATAATCATGTGATCTTCCCAACAGTCCCTTAAGGTAAATATGGCAAGTATTAATTAGTATGAATAATTCACAGATCGTTGTTTGTCCTTTGCGTTTAAAGGGAACCTAAATGATATTACTATATCAGGGTCTGGGTACAGTGTATCTGACTATGGGTCATCAGACCAATATGAACTTGGAATGCTCTACCACAGGTTGGGCACAAATAGTCCATAGGAACATTTGGAGTGGAGATTTCTCTAAATTTGCTCATCTCATATTTTTTTTGAGCTATTGTAATTTTGCTTTGCTCATAGAGCACAGTGCCTTCTTTGATATAAGCATACCCTCCTGAGTGGTCCTGAGCCAGTATCTCCCATGTCTCACAATTGAATCTAAAGTTCTTTGGGGAAACTTGGAAAGAATCCCTGTATCACTTCTTCTAATCACCATGTGAGTGCATGTCTGGTGTGAATTCTCCATAAACAGTCTTTTAAGGAACTATGTGTTTGACATTTGAACAACATGGTCAGCCCATGAGAGTTGTACTATCTGTAGTAGAGTTGGAATGCCTGGCAGTTAAGCTGGAGAAAGAATCTCAGTGTCTGGTATGTTATCCTGTCAGATGATCTTCGGAATCTTCCTAAGACAATTCAAATGGAAGAGATTCAGTTTCTTGGCATGGCATTGGTATACTGTCCATGTTTCACAACAATGAGGTCAGCACAATGGCTTTATGGATCTTGAGTTTTGTTGGTAACCTACTATCTCTTCTCTCCTACACTTTTGGAGTCTCTCAAACACTGAGCTAATTCTAGCAATGCATGCATCAATCTTACCAACTATATGTACATTATTGGAAAGAATACTGCTAAGGTAAAGGAACTTACCTACTGTATTAAAATTTTTTCTATTTGCTGTAACTGATGGTTCTACATATGAATAATGGGGTAATGACTGGTAGAGAACCTGTGTTTTCTTGGTATTAAGTTTTAGGCTAAAATTAGCACAAACAGCAGAGAATCACTCCATACTTTGTTGTATCTCAGCCTCAGAAGTTGTATTGAGTGCACAATCATCTGTAAACAAAAAGTCATGTACTAACTCTTCCTCCACTTCAGTCTTGGCTTGTAGCCTTTTCAAGTTTAATAATTTACCATCAATTCAGTAGTGACCTTAATGTCATTTCTGTCCTCATTGAAGGCATCTGAAAATATTGCTGAAAATATCATTTTAAAAAGCATGGGAGCAAGTACACAATCCCTGCTTTTATCCATTGATGACTGGGAAAACACCAGAGCATTATCTAGAACTCGTGGAAAGATGCCATCATGAAACTGATGAACTTCTCCAGACAACCAAATTTCACCATGATCTTCCACAAGCCCTCACTACTGACGGTAGCAAAGGCCTTGTTTAGATCAACGATGTTGCGTACAGACTTCTGTTCTGCTCCTGTCATTTCACAGATAAAGAAATTGAAACCAGAAGAGGCCAAGTGATGCTGGACAAATGACCTAGCTGCAACTGGTCAGTTCCATCTTTCCAAACTCTAATCCAGATCTCCTTCCACCATACTTCTTTATCCAAACTGACAATTATGTCCAACATACATTTATTTTAAGTACTTCCTAAATGAAGGATAATAGTATTTGTTGCTGAAGCACATACAGAGTTTAGATGAAACACCTATGAGTTTATGGAGCCAACAGTCTACAGGGAAAATCATATCAGGAGAGGTATCTATCCAAATCCTTTTGAAATATCCAGGGGCATGATTAAGCCAGTAGTACATTCAAATTTTTGTTCTGATAAATAGTTACATTGAACTTTTGATAGCTCAGAGAATCATAGATCATTTTCTATGTCTTTGAATATGAAATGTGAAACCATTTGTTCTATAATCTTCAAAGCTGACTTGAGGGACCAGAACATTCAAGGACATAAAAACAGCGTCTGTGGTTGCACTTATAGAATTATGTGTGGGGTTATCAGTGAATTCCAGATATGAACAAAGGCTATAAGGCTTTCACTAATGCTGGATAAGTCTTTCATGGTATGAAAAGATATGACTATCAGAATCATAGTCGTGGAAGGAATTGACAGAGATTATTGACTTCCCTCCTCTGTTCATAACATGTTCTTAAAAAAAAATCACTAAAAAAGAGAGTCTACTTGTCTTTTAAGAAAGGTATTTTTGGAGGTACCGAGGTGGTGCAGTGGATAGAGCACTGGCCCTTGGAGTCAAGGCCTTAGTTCAAATCTGAACTCAGACACTTACTAGCTGTGTGACTCTGAGCAAGTCACTTAACTGCGATTGCCTCTGGAAAAAAAAAGAAGAAAGAAACTTATTTCTATGGTGAACTGCTTTCCTCTCCCAATCTCTCCTTTGGAAATTTAATCTCCTGTAAGATAGATAGGATAGCTATTAAAATAAAACATCTTCCATGGCCACCATCTGCTTATATATATATATATTTTTGTCTCCTCCTACAAGAATACAAATGCCTTTGATGGGAGGGCCTTTCCTGTTTATTATTTGTATTCCCAGGATTTGACAAAGTATTTAATAAATTTATTCATTTGAAAAGTTATTTACATTTATTCAATAAGTTTTATCTTTAAATTAAATAGGGTAGATTATATTTAATATAATCTAGGTATATATTTTTTATGAAATGGAAATTAAAGGTAGGTATATATTTTTTATGAAATGGAAATTAAAAACCACTGACTGTACAAAATGAGATACTTGATTTAAATTACAAATCCTTAGATCTTTTAAGATGTAAACATTTAAAATGCCTGTGATCTTTTTTAAATTGCACCTTTTCCCCAAAACTTTTATTTAGATTTTTTGTGTGCTTCTCCGTGTGTGTGTGTGTGTGTGTGTGTGTGTGTGTGTGTGTGTGTGCATGCAAATCTGAGCATGCACACACTCGAAGTCCAAATAAAAGGTCTATTTCCCAATAATGAGGTTCTAGAGTTCCTTTTCTATGTGGGTAATGTTGATATGGTTGCACTAAACCCTAGAAAACCACTAGATATAGAGCTGAGAAATCAATTTTCCTATAATGTTCCTCTTTAAGAAAATCTAGAACCATTCAAAAATGAAAGGTCTAGCAGTCTAATCTTCTCATAACTCCCCTCCCAAACAAATAGATAAAACAAGTAGCTAAATAATGCACATTGATGGATGTGCAGCTCATTGATATGGTCTGTCTTGGATAAGTTGCACAAAGGGATAACCTGGATCTTAGACATGAATAGAAAGACAATGAGCTGGATTCCATTTGGGAAACCCAAATTGACCCATCACAAATGTCTATCTTTTTTAGCTCTAATATTTTTTTTTCACTGAGGCTATTTAAACAAATATTATGATCTCAGAAGAATCAAAATGGCAGGAGACCAAAGATCAAGGTACTAAATTGTACATATTATGTAATTCAGAAATACCACTATTGGGTCTTTACCCCAAAGAGAAACAAGAAAGAGGAAAGGTCCTATACATCCAAACATATCTCTTTTTGTAGTGACAAGTAACTGGAAATGAAGTGGGTGCTCATCATTTGGGGGATTTCTGAGAAAATTATAGTACATGATTGGAATGGAATACTGTCATACCATGCTGTAGAAACAAACAAAAAAAATGCACTTTTTTCTAACCAATTATCTTACTAAGAAAAACATTAATACACTGAAGTAGAGAGACTCAATCTCTTCTTGCTCACTTGTACCTTCAAGAATTATCAAGGTTTCTTCCTTCAATGTCCATCTCAGATGTAACCTCCAACATTAAAAATTCATCTTCAGCTGTTGTTACTCTTTGCTCCCATTAGGTTTTCACTAGTATTGTATTTATTTGCATTTAAATAAAGATGTAAGCCCTGCCAGGGCAGAGACTACCTCACCATCCCATGTAACATCATTGGCATCTAGCAAAGAGACCTGCCCAACATAGGGATTTAATAAATGCTTATTTAATAATGATGATGATAAGCCCTTTAGATATCTCAATCACAAAATCCAATTAGACTAAATTTAAGACAACTCAGTGAAGTGGAGACCATAGCAAATAGTGTAATAATGTAAATAGTGCAATAATCTCAGTCAAGAATAGCTGTGGTTGCTCAAATATGAAACTGCTCATTGCAATTTTTTCCCTATGTTTCTATAGGGAAAGGACCACCTGGTAACATGTTAAATATCATAAACTGGTTGAACAAAGGTCATAAGTTCCTGAATTGAAAGGCTTATTTAAATATTAACCTAGTATTTGTATTTAAATACTAATCTAGTATTAAATAAAAATCTAGATTGATTTCTTTTCCCACAATCACAATAACTGTTAGATCAAATCATATTGTTTCTAACAAAATTCAGCTTTTCAAAAAATACTAAATATTCTCTATCCCAAGAGATCACAGAAATGGGAAAGGGTCCCACATGTACAAAAATATTCATAGCAGCTCTCTTTGTGGTGACAAAGAACTGGAAATTGAGGGGATGCCCATCAATTGGGGAATGGCTGAATAAATTGTGGTACATGAGTGTAATGGAATACTATTGTGCTATAAGAAATGAACAGGAAGACTTGAGAGAGGCCTGGAAAGACTTACATGATCTGATGCTGAGTGAAAGGAGCAGAACTGGGAGAACTTCGTACACAGCAACAACCACAGTGTGCGAGGAATTTTTCTGATAGACTTAGTACTTCATTGCAATGCAAAGACTTAAAAAATTTCCAATGGACTCTTGAGGAGAAATGCCTTCCACATCCAGAGGAAGAACTATGGAACTGGATCACAGATAGAAGTAGATCATTTTCTTTTGTACTATGTTTTGTTTTATGGTTTCTCCCATTCATTTTAATTCTTCTATGCAAAATGTATTTAATAGGAATGTCTGTGTAGAACCTATATAAGACTGTACCTTGTCTTAGGGAGGAAATGGAGAAGGACATGGGAATGAGGGGAAGGGATGGGAAAAAAAATCTGAGATATATGGAAGTGATTGTCAAACACTGAAAACAAATAAAATAATTTAATTTAAAGATTACTAAAGACACTAAAAATTATGGATTATAATATTCTAGGTATCCACAAATAACTAAGTTAAACTTAAGAGAAATAATTGGCAGAGTGGATAGAAATCCAGCCTTGGAACCTGAAGACTTGGGTAAAATTATCATCTCTGACTTATATATGGGGAGTCCTCCACCCTAAGCAAATTATTTAACTTTTCATTGTCAAGACAGTACTCTTAAAACTAAAGTTATCACCTTTCACTTAAGGGGTACACTCCCTTTCCCTGTTTTGGAGCTAGAAGGGATGTAAGAGATCATTTAGTCTAATTTCATTTTATAGATGCAGAAAATGAGGCTGAAAGGGGATTGAATTAACTTACCCCAAGTTCTACAGCTCTTTCAGAGGCAGGATAAGAAAACAGCTTTTCTGACCTTCTTTTCAAAATAATTTACCGGCAATTTATATAATTTTCATACATATAGTATATAATTATATCAAATATAATTTGATATAATTATATAATTTCCCTTTACTCTTTTTTTTTCTCTCAAGGTCAATTATAATACCATTTCCATCTTTCAGAAGATGAAAAAGTCTTCCAGCAGCTCTAAAAAGACTTAATTTTTTTATAAAAAGAATGGAGTTGCAAAATCATTACAGGACACATTTTTACAGGCCACTAGCTTGAATGAACTTCAGTAGTAATTGACCTGTTCTATGCTGTTTTTTACAATGACTTTCACAAGGGCCATCACCTGAAATGCTGGAGCTAATTATCAGCTCGTAACTCCCTTTAGCTGTCAAAATGAAACTCCAAATACTTACACACACATACCTGAAAATCTGAATTTTAAATAACTTTAGTAACTTTTCCTCTACATCTAGAAAAAGTAACTCCTTAACATGGCAGTGAGAATGAAAACTAAAATAAAGACTCATCCCACCCAGCCATCCAACAGTCCCGAAGAGAAAGAAATGAGATCATTAGAAAAACAAGACTGAACTACCAAAAGAAGTCTCCAGGATATTCTTCAGAAAAGAAGGTTAAAGCAATGACTTGAATCAATTCACTTCAACAACTCCCCTTTTTTTTCTTAAGTGCTTACCATGCACAAGGCATTGTCTTTATTTTTGGAAAAACAAATAGAGAAGACAGATTCTCCTCTTATGGCACTTAGATTTGAACAACTCTAATTTTCCTTGAGTGGTGCTAGAAACCTGTAATTAATTTCAATGACTTGATTCTTCTCAGGACTTGGCCAGTCAGTCACAATGATAAATTTCACTGCTGGTTTTATTCTTTGTGAAATACGGAGCAGTTAATCGACAAATACTTTCTGAGCACCTATAATGTTCTTGTCAGCCTAAAAGTATCTATCACACAAGGTCCTTGCCTTCCAAAGGTTTACAATCCAGTTGTAGAGACAGAAAATGTTACCAAAGAGAAAAAAACATCTATGAACAAAGCAAAGGCATTATTCACGTCTGACATCCACAGACCATGAGTAGTTATACTGTTCAGAGGACAGGAAGGTTAATGAGAATCAAAAAAATCAGCTTCACAGAAGCCTTGAAGGCTGGGCAGCATCTGGTAAGAGGAGGGCAGAGGTGAAGGCATTTTATCTAGCCAAGAAAAAAAAGCCAAGGAAAACATTATGAGTGAAAGCAAAGAAGAAGGACTGGTCCAACAAGAAGAAAATTTTGCATTGGAGAAACAGAAGGAGTAGAACTGGGTAAATGATGGCAGAGATAAAAGCAGAATTTATAAGATCATAAGATTATACGTCTAGAGCTTGGAAGGATCTCAAGATGTCATTTTTGTCACATTTCCTCATTTTACACAGAGAAAAGGCTCAGGAGGAGAAAGCTCAAGAAATAACTTGGCATAGGTCACACCGGTAATGCACATTAAAGATGGGATTTGAATTCAGATTCTCTGACTTCCATCATACAGCATAAAATTTTATCAATGGAAGGATCTTGGTTCAATCTCCATATTGTAAAGGTGAGGAAATTGAGTTCTAGCAAAGACATCCTTTAGATGTAGCCAAGTCACAGAACTAGTAAGATGGCAAAATTTCATTCAATTCTTAGTTCAGTGATCTTTCCATTATGCCATGATGTCACAGAATGCTTTAAAAGCCCGGAGGAGGAATGTGGTCTTCATGTGGCAGAAGAGAAGGGGTCACTGAAGGTTTTTGAATGAAGCAATGACTGAGGAAAGTAGTGTTCAGAAAAATCTGCCTACTGTTAAGAGTGGGAAAGTGGTGTGAGTCAGTAATCATCAGGTGTATTAAGTGGAGAAGAAAGAATGTATTCTAAGACATTTTGAAGAACACCTTAACTGGATCTGATAAATACATAACTTAACTATCAAAGTAAAATTTGATAGAAACAGTGAACATTTTCTAGATAGGGTCACATGTGGACTTGGATGTTGAACAAAAAAAAATTCTTAAGTAGAAACTTCCTCTACAATTTTCTGAAAAAATCTCATTTGTATTTCTTTATCTTTTTTCCTCTAACCATTTTTGGGGGGTGTTTTATTTTTAAGACACAGTGAAATCTTGTTAGAGGGAATGATTCAATACTCCTGAGAAATTTATCAGATAGATAAATTGGGAAGAATCACACACAGAGAGATAACTTTCTAGGTAATATAGTTCCACAAGACTTAGTTAAAAAAAAAGCAATGAAATAATTATTTGCAAATGCTGTTTTTAGGCTTGCCTTTAAGTAGTCAAAAGTTGCAAAAATCATGCTTAAAATGGAAGAGATATCAAACAAACACAAATAAGGAATTCATGGTATTATACAGTGCCTTAACATTTTCTTCTGGAAAGGCATAGTTAGCTCCAAATCAATCTCTTACAAAGACTGAGATCTGGCAATTACAAATGGAATTCATTAGTTTCTCATCTGTAAAATGAGGAGCTTGGACAAAGGGACTTCAACATTCTCTTCCAACCCTAAATCTCCAATCCTATGAAAAAGTGGGACCAGGGACAGAGTGATGGATGCTGGGAAATGTTCTGTAGACTCAGATTTGTTCTAGAACTTCACCTTCTTCCTCCTCAGTTATATGTATTTCTCATTAAAGTCAGTAAGCAAATAATTTATCCAGCAATGCAAGATGGGAACCTACGCTCTTTGAAGCAACAAAGGAGACCCAATAGATTTATTTTTATCTATGTGATTTAGAGAGAACTTGCTAAATAACTGATGAATTGAGTCCAATTTGGTAACATCCCAATTTACATGTGCTGCAGCAGTCAACATTAGAGAATTAACAGTAAATAATTATTGACTCTTGCCTCACACAACCACATTTTTACAAGCAAAAGAAAATTTACTAGACATTGATGTCTCATTATAGCTGGCAGGTAATTTATTTCTCGGCTGGAGTTGAGTTTATCAACTATTTTTCATCCATGCAGATAAAATATTCCTGCTGAAGAAACAAATACAAGGACAGGGGAGAAACCTGGAAAGCCTAATTGAAAGTCTAACACCTGGTATGTTAGGTCGTCACTGGCATTCAACTTGAACAACAGCCAAGTATAAAAGGGACCCGAGATGTCCTTCAGTTGTCAAACTCTGCACCCTTTCACAGAACCCCAAATTTTAGAATTGGGAGGAACTTTAGAGATATTCTCAACCAACTCATTCATTGAGCTTGAGTGACCTCAAGTCAGTCACTGGCAGATTCAGGACTTAAATCTCAGTATCTGAACAGATGCTGTTCAGTCATTTTCAGTCATGTCCAACTCTTTGTGAACCCATTTTTATCATTTTTTTTCGGAGCAAAGATACTGGAGTCCTTTGCCATTTCCTTCTCCAGCTCATCTGACAGATGAGGAAACTGAGGCAAACAGAATTAAGTGACTTGCCCAGGGTCACACAGTAAGTGTCTGAGGCCAGATTTGAGCCAAGAAAAATGAATCTTCCTGACTTCAGGTCTGGCACTCTATCACCGTGCCACCTAGCTGCCCCCATCCTAATAGGGCTTTTTCCATTATGTTAGAGAGGCTGACTCCTAATTTGATCATAAGCTGTAAGAGGAAAGCCAAGCCATTCATACAAGTTTAAATGCTAAGGTTAGCAGCAGCGGAAACATTTATTGTGAGATAATTGTAATTTGTGTCAGGAAGACCTTAACTGGAATCCTCCCTCACTAGCTATGTGACCTTGGCAAGTCACTTCAACTCTCCCAACCTCAGTTTCCTCATCTAAAAAAATCAGCTGATGATACAATCAGCCTCAAAGCCTGTAAGGATTAATTGAGACAACATATAGAAAGTATTTTGCAAATCTTCAAGTTCTATATGATGCTGAAGACGTTCGTCACCTGAAGACATGAATTTAGGTTCAAGGTATCTGTTTCCCAATCAAGTTTCTCATACTATTAATGCATCTAGTAGGTGCTTTATAAACATTTGTTTAATTGAACCAAATTGCCTGTCCAATGGGGATTATCCTGTCATCTTGCAGGGAACACACAAGAAACACTTCTCAGATTAAAGG
>CM053774.1:73197442-73315130 GCA_028658325.1 Potorous gilbertii | reverse complement strand
AAACTTTATTTATATATAGACATATCTCTTGTTAGCCTTTACATTTATTTAAAAGATATATATTATACAAATATAGGTATATATTTGTTGGCCTTTACTAACTTTTGGGATTTAGATTTATTTTTCTAAATCCCCAAGTGAAGAAATTCCTAATTAGAGCTTTCTGAAACCAAGGTGGAGGGACCTTATTCTCAATGATTTCCAAAGCTTTTGGTCCCCTTTCAGGAATGAGACAAATGCCAACTAGGCTATCCAAATCCATCAATAGACAGAAGTTATCCATCTGCTTGAGGCTGCACAGAAGTGCCATGCCATCTGACTGTTCTGAAAATTTAGAAAGAGCTACTCAACAACTAAACATATAAGAGTAATCAATGGTAATCCTATGAGTCTGTGGCTTATAGAAAAATATTCATGCCGAAGCATTCTTTTTCCAAGATACAGTTTTCAATATCAGCCAGTTTGCTAAAGGGAGTTAAAAAAAGAAACAAAAAAAGCAAAAACAATTACTATGCAGAAGGCATTTAGTGGAATGGGTTTGGAAGAACAAGGCCTCAAAACTAGAAATTCCCTAGATACTTTATTATATGTTCTGTGAGCATCGTCCTCCCCCAAATGAGCCTTTATAAATCTCTGCTGCCAAAGCTTCTCCCATGAAAAGAACACTTACTGATAAGAACAGGCAGGAAGCAAATGTCTTATTGTGCTCCTCTCTTCCTTGGAAAAATATGCTCTTTTAACTTTGTGCTTTAACAGCTTCCCAGACAAGATTATATTACACAAAACTCATATGCACATGTTATGATTTACAGGAAAAAAAAAAGCTGGTTCAATTGGCTAAGAAAGTGACTTTGTCGGGGGGAAAATCAAACCAAGGATGCTCCAATGCACCTCAGCACAGAACAACTAATTTTTAAATTTTATTTTTAATTTATATAACAAAACAAGCATTTTCATAATACAATATAAGAAAAAAGACAATTGTACATGACCCTGCAAATCTAATTATGTACAACTTACTACTTCTTTTAAATACTTATGTAAATTTCATTTTCTCTTTTCCTTTTGCTTCCCTCCATCTCCTTCCCCATCCCAGAGATGGCTACCATGAGACACAAATCCGTATTCTTGTATAAAATCATTACATACTTCTATTTGTCACTTCTTCTTCTGGATAGAGATAGTGTCTTCCTTTATATGCCTTTGTAGTTAATTCGGGTGTAAGCTAAAATGATTTGGTTTTACAAAGTTGTTTTTAAAACAACATCACTGTTACTATATACAACATTCTCTTGTTCAGCTCACTTTACTTTTCACTATTTTGTGCGTCTACCCATGCTTTCCTAAGATCAATGAGCTCATCATTTCTTATGGTATTCCATCACAATTATATACCACAACTTGTTCAGTCATTCTTCATCTGATAGGTATCCCTGTAATTTCCAGTTCTTTGCCACCACAAAAGAGCTGTTATGAATATTTTAGAAAATCTAAAATTCTTTTCCTTTTTGACCCTTATCATCTTTGGAAACAGACCTAGTAATAGTATTGCAGGGGTTAAAGGGTATCGGCAGTTTAATAACTCTTAGGGCATAATTCCTGATTACTCTCCAAGATGGTTGGACCAGTTCACAATTCCATCAGCAATTAATTAGTGTCCCAATTTTTCCATATTCTCTCAACATTTGTTAATTTCCCCTTCAATTAGTTTAGCCAATAATAGCCATTTTAGAAACACAACTTGCAGCAGCAAATAAATACAGTAACCTTATATTTGACAAGTGTGAAGACTTAAGATTTTGGGATAGGAATTCATTATTTATTAAAATTGTTGGGAAAACTGAAAAGCTATTGGACAAAGATCCAATATCTTATACAATTTACCAAGATAAGGTCAAAATGGATACATGACCCAGATATGACAAGAACATTTGAAGGACATGGAACATATTACTTATTAGACTTATAGATAGATGAGCAATTTGTGAATAAACAAAAGATGGAGAGCAGAGTGAGGTGTAATATGGATACTTTCAATTACATTAAATTTAAAAGGTTTTGGAGAAATAAAACAAATCTAGCCAAGATGAGAAGGAAAGCAGAAAATCAGGTAACACCATTTTTATAGATGGCTCCTCAGATAAAATTTTGATATCTCAAATATGTGAAGAGCTCTGTCAAATCTATAAAGAATATAAGTCATTCCCCAACTGACAAATGGTCAAAGGATATGAACAAGTAGTTTTTAGAAAAAGATATTAAAACAATTTATACTCATATGAAAAAATGCTCTAAATCAAAATGCAAATTAAAACAACCTTGTGATATCATTCTACACCTATCAGAAAAACAAATTTTAAAAGTTATTTTCTTAAAAATTTATCAACACTATGCTTTTCATATCACCTTTATTTGCAAATAAATTCTTCCCTCTGCCTTACACATAGAACCATCCATGCTTTGTAGCAAAAAAAAATTAAAGAATAAAATAAGGCAGTTACTGACCAACACATAAACCAAGTCCAACGGCCAATGCACTCATAGATTTCCACCTCTTCAAAAATGACTGGAAAGTGCAAAGCATGTAATGGATTTTTGAAGGCACTTGGTGATGGGGACAGAATGTGTCTATAAAGTATCTTGAGTACTTGAATTATTAAATATTAAAAAAAGAATTAAGTTTAGATTCTGGAAAAGACACAAAACTGGAAAAGATGAAAATGATTTCAAACATTATTGGTCAGATACACAGTAAGAGACGGAAAAAAAATTCTAATTCACCCATGTCTGAATTTTACTGTTTCCTGAAGTGCACATGATCTTTTCTTACTTAGAAAGTGTTAGCTTTTTTTGACATAATGAAGATGGAATAAAGAGAGAGAACAAGTCTAAACATCTATTTCATAGGTCTCTAGTTCGGTATAAGTCAAACTTCCACTTATCACACCTAAATTTGGTATGAGAGTGGGTAGAAGCTGACTTGGGAGCTTGGAGTCAGGAAGAGTGTGTTATATAACCTCTAGATGCCCCAGGAGACTCCCTAAGGCTACAAATCACAGAGAAGTCCCAAACAGACTTTGGTAAAAGAATTCCCTCATCTGGGGGTTTCCTGTGCCAATAAAATCACAGTTCCAATCGTCATGGAATTCAGTGTAATCTAAAATGTGGAAATGAACGGAGACTTGCTTGTCAATTTCAGATGCTGATGTCAGAGTCTCTTAGAACTGTGACCTACTTTGAGATCTCTTACTGACTGCAGTCTTCGACCTGGCTTCCAAAGCTGATCTGTGAGATGCAAGTTACACCCATACAGACACACCCTAAAATTTATAGTCTAAGGGATTCACTCAGTAATACTCCACACCATTATTAGGCTCATGGAGGCAATCTGTTCACCAAACACGGTGGGGATACTCAGCCTGAGAAGTAGAGTTGCAGAATATTTGGGAAGTAAATGGGTTATTGTGAAGCTCTTGTGTCAAATGCTGCCTCCCATGCTAAGCTCCCAAATCAAGCCTCCAATGCAGCCTTCAGGGGTAGAACTCATGGTTATACCCTTCTTCTCAATTTTTATGTGCAGTTTTTCATAGACTACCTTGAATTTCTTGATATATCATTTTGTAATTATTTTCATGTTTCATGGGTTCAAATTCTACCTCTTAGACTAGGTGGAGAGAACACCAGCTCAAAGTCAGGAAGACCTGAGTTCAGATCCAGGCTCCAACACTGCCTAGATTTTTGATCCTGAGCAAGTCCCTTAAGCTCTATTTGTCTGTTTCCCTATCTGTAAAACTGGAATATTAACAAAACCTACAATCAAGGATTGTTGGAAGAATTAAATGAGGTATTATTTGTAAAGTGTTTTCAAACCAAAAGTTACATGAAAGCTAGATATTGTTCTTATTACTATGGCAGAATTTCTCATTTTCCTTTTCCAGTATATCTGTTATACACTCGGGTGTAACGGTAATTTAAATGTGAAGATCTTACCCATTCATTAATATGTTCATGTCACATAGAAGTCTGAGTCACATTGAGTCTTTGGTGGGAGGAGTTTGCTGAACAGGTGGGGCAGGAAAGTGTAGAGCAGGAAATGAGTCAGTGATGGAAAATAGAGAGAGCAGGCAGCAACTAGCATGAGAGGAAGAGTTTGTTTGTGATTTTGTTTAAGGGATCTGGTTTATAGGAAGCCTAACAGAGGGAAGACTTGGGGATGGCAGTGCCATCTGCATTGTTATTGTGTACAGATTTCTTTGTTGCTATGATGGATTTGGCTTTCTAATGTTGGGATTTGGCTTTCTGGTGTTTGAATCTATGTTTTTCTTCTACCTTCTACATGGAGAGTCTGCTATACTTTACAATTCAGAATGATGCTGGCATATTCATTGTCACCACTAGTGCCGTGAATATTGCCTTCGTGATACACTGGGTACCAACAAGTACTATAGATTAAAAGGAAACATATTGAGAATCAGCAAAACTAAAAAATCAGTAACATATTAGGAGTCAGGAAAAATTAAGACCTACAATAAATTCAAAAGATAACAAAGAAGGGCTTTTCAGCTCTGTGGAGATAGAAATGAGGATTAAAGAACATCTATTTACCCTATGCTTCGGGCATATGCAAAGATGTTAATGGATGCTTAAAAGGAGATGACAATGTTTTGAAAAAAAAAAGAGACAAGATGCAATTATTTGATTTCTGCTTTTCTTCTCTGCTTCAGACTGAGGATAGAGTAAAAATTGTTTTAAAAAATTCAATATAATTGTTATTGATGACTGTTTTGATATTAATGATAATTCAAACCAGTAATCTATAAGGAATTCAATGAGTTTCAAAGATCAGACCTGGAAAGAAAACATCTGAGGGTAAAGTAATGACTTAGCCACTGTCAAAAATGTCTGAAAAAATCATCATGAATGGAAGGATGGGAGTTAATACACTTATACTACATTGCTGGCAACTACTGTTCCAGGTTTTGAAAAGAAATGCAGACAACTCAAAGACCAGGAACTTGACCTCATTCCTGAAAAAACTTTATAAAAGATAAGGGATAGTTTGTAAGTACTTGGAAAAAGCAAGGATGATCCACTTTCCCCCAACCCTTTAGCTGAGAACATTGCCACATATATTTTTGAAAAAAATGATGCCATTAGTCAAAAACTCCCTCTTCTCCTCACATCACATCACCCAGATGCCTTTTGCACTATCTCCTTTTTCATTCCTATCTCACATGAAGTGGCCTCCTCTCTATCAAGGGTAACCCTTGTACAGTCATGTACAAATGATGATAATCTGTCCCACCTTCTCCAATAGAATGCCCTGCTATCCCTATTTTCTTATTCATCTTTCATTTCTCCCTCTTTCCTGGCTGCTGCCCTATCGACTAAAAATATGCCCATGTCTTGTTAGTCCTCAAAAATCCTTCCTTTGATCCATCCATCCAAGTTAACTATTGTCCCATATGTCTCCTGACTTTTTGTGACTCAACTCTTTGAGAAGCCTGTCTATGATAGGTGTCTACTTTCTTTCTTCTCACTCTGTTCTTAACTCTCTATGGTTCTGACTGCTGATCTCATCTGCTCTCTCCAAAGTTATTAACAATGTTTTAATTGCTCAATCTAATGACTTTTTCTTGGCCTCTCTGCACCTTCTGTGATTGTGAATCACCATTTTCTACTCTATACTGTCTTCTTCCTAGGTATTCATGACACTATTTTCCCATTTCTCCTCCTACTTAACCTGAATGCTCATTCTCTGTCTCTTTTACAGTATCCATCCTGGGCCCTCTTTTGTTCTCCCATGATACTATTTCACTTGATGATTTCTCTGGCTCCCGTGGATTCAATGGTCACATATTCACTGATGATTCTCAGATACACTTATCTAACCCTAATATCTTGGTTGACCTCTAGTCTCACGTCTTGAAATGCTTATTGGACGTTAGCCATTTGTCTGCTGGACATCTTAAACTGAATGTCTCACAGACATCTTAAATCCAACATGTCCAAATATGAACTCATTTTCTTCCCAAATCTTCCCCCTTTCCATGCCCTATGACTACCGAGGATATCATCAACTTCCTAGTCACCTAAATTCCAGACGTAGGCATTACCCTTAGCTCTTTACTTTCTTTCACCCCGCCCTCCCCACATCCAATCTTTTGTCAAGGTCTGGTGACTTTTTTTTAACCGTTTCTTGTTTACACCCTCTTCTTTCTGGTAATAATCTTATGTTTGAAATAGTGCAAATGAATACTAGTTTATCTTCCTGTCACCAGACTTTCCTCCACCCAGTCCATCCCTCATTTAGCCATCAAAGTCAACTTCTTAAAGCACAGGTCTAACTGTGTCACTCTTCCTACTCCATCAACTACAGTGGCTCCCTATCATCTCCAGGATCTAATATATTATCCTTTGTTTGGCATTCAAAACTCTTCATTACCTGTTTTTTCCTCAACCCTTAAGGTCTTCTTACACCTTACCCACTGCACCTTGCCCCTCTTTTTATCCAGTGACATCCTCTTTCTTGTTGTTACCTAAACATGACATTTCACCTCATGACCGTAGGCATTTTTACTGGTTGTCCCTCATGCACAAAATTCTTTTCTCATTTCCAAATCTGAGTTCCTTCAAATCTCAGCTAAAATCCCTCCTTCTATGAGGAAAAGCCTTTCCAAATTCCTCTTAATTCTTCCCACTGATGATTATTTCCAATTTATCTTGTATATAGATTTTTATAGTTATTTGCATGTCGTTGACCCAATTAGATTGTGAGCTCTTCAGCAGCAGACTTTTACTTTCGTTGTATCTCCAGAACTTAGCATGGTTCCTGGGATATAGAAAGTACTCAATAAATGTTTACTGACTTATCAGCGAGTACTCTTATGAAAATTCATCAGCAAAATAATATGCCTGACTAATTTTATTACCCTTTGGAAAAAGGTTAGTAACCTTGCATATCATAAGAACTCTGCAGATAAAACTTACTTAGATGTTAGCAGACATTTTACACATTATCTAATGTTATACCCATGGACAAAAATGGAAAAATATGTGGAGTCAAGTCAATAACTAGACTAAAGGCGGAGTGTGATGGTTAGAATATTGGCCTTGAAAAACCTGGTTTTAAAACCTATCTACAACATTTACTAGCAGTAGAACCTTGGAAAAATTCTTGATTTCTTTCAATATCACTTTCTTCATATGTAAAATGGGAAGGCTGAACTAAATCTGTGATCCTATAACTAATAGAAGGCAGTGTTTTGTAGAATGCTCCAGGCACTCTCTCCTTGGCTCTATTTTGTTTGATTGTATTTTAAAAAAAACTTCAATGAAGGCACATATAGTATGCTCTTCAAATTTACTGAAGATAAAAAATCCGAAGGGAGCCATAACAGTCCTCACAACAGACCTTGTCAAGTATTATTGACTGCATTTTACAGATAAAAAAATTGAGACTCAGGTGACAGACATGGTATCCAAAAAGGATTACAAACTTCAAGAATGAGCTAAAGCTAGAAAGATAAAATTTGATAGAAGTAAATGTGAAGTTCTACAGTTGGGTTAACAGAATTTAGTCTTAGAATATATTAAGATATGTGATAGAAAGGAATTCATGTTCTAACAGTTGATTTTGCTTTAGGAAGCAAAACATTAACGAACATTAACGTACTCCTACATTAACGTACTGTAGGAGTTAGGAATTGGTCCAACCATTCTGGAGAGGTATTTGGAATTATGTGAGAAAATGGATTAAATATCCATTTGAGCCACAGATCCTAAAGCTAAGCATATACCCAAAGAGATTGATGATCAGAAAGAAAGATCATACACAAAACTATTTATGACAGCTTTTTTAGTTGTAGCAAAGACTTATTAAGAAAAAAACAACCAATTGCATACCAATTGAGGAGTGGCTAAAAAGATATATTACATGAATGTAATGAAATATTAGCATACTATAAGCAATGATGAAAATTATTACAGAGAAAAATACAATAACAATGTAAATGGAAAAAAACAACAAACTACCTGAGTGGTTAGACCTTATGGATCAAAACTTCAACCTCAAAGAAAAGCTATGTGGAGCAGGCAGTTTGCCTGCCTCTTTGCAGAAATGGTGGTAGTGTTGGGTGGGGTATGTACAAGACTGAATATAATGCAAGAGTTTTTAAAAGTAGGTTCTTTTCTGCTGAAAATATTTCCTTTATTTTATCCTTTTTAAATAAATGATGACTCTCTTGGGGAGGGAAGGGATACACTGGGAAGTATGGCAATGTAAAAACAAAATATATCAATAAAAATTTATTTTTAAAAAATCCTGGAGGATTTTGTGGACTGCAAACTCCATGAATCATCAACATAGTGGGACAAGCTGGAAATCTAATGTGATCATATGCTAAAACTATATTTATAGTTGTATAGTATCCTTTTGTGACCCCTTCTGGGGTATTACTCTTAGCTCTGACTGTCACATTTTGTAAGGGTAATATTTTCCCCCATTTCTTTAACAAGAATTTATTAAACACCTATTACTGGATGCCAGGCATTGAACTAGGTTTGGGGGATACAAGGACAAAAAAAATCCCTCCTTCTAAATGAAGTAGAATCAATTACAAGGGGTAGAAGTTATGGGTAGAGAGATTTCAGCTTAACACAAGAAAAAAAATGTATGTGAGTTTCTACTGCACCAGAATTCTCAAGCAGATGCTTGACAACCACTTGTCAGTGATCATGTTGTAGGTATACATGCTCTGGGTAGAGCCATATAAATGTCACTTACTATATTTATTTAGGGGTTGGCTTCTGTGATCTGCATCTGACTTTGAGTTTCTATGATACTATGAATAGACTTTCAATCTGATAGTCTAGTCCTGCTACAACACCACTCTGGACAAAGTGCCACCTTGAATTCCCATAGGTATAGGCATTCAGAAGGAATACTATAGGAGCAGGAACTCAAAATGCTAGCCTCTGCATTATGGTTTTTAGTGAAATAATAATTAATAATAACATGTATGTAGCACTTTAAGATTTTGTAAAGTGATAAGAGATCTGTAGCTATAGCTAGATATTTGTACATGCTTGAGACCTCTAGTGTGGTACAGATAGATTTATCTACATAGAACTCTATCTTCTCGACTGAATCTTACAACTCTGGAAAGTAGTTGCAAATGTTAGACAAGTCTCTGGACCTCAGTTTCCTTAGTTGTATATATATAAAGGGGTTGTACTAGATGGCCTCCTTGCCTAGATCTATGGATCCATGATGCTATCATTCACTTTCTTACTGGAAGGGCTGTGATCATGTCAACACTACTCTGTGGCCAGACAAAGAACGTTCATAGCAAGATACTCAGGCAGCTGTGGTACAGTAAACCGAACTGAGGGCAAATCTCAATGGTGAGGGCAAGTGAAAACACATCAAGGATTCACCGAAACACAGCCTCCAGCCATGAGTCATAGCTGTAAACAACAGCGGCTGGCTGACAGACTCAGCCTGGCATGCCGCTCTGAGATACTGAGTTGTTCTTTTGGGCTCCCAGCCAACCATGAATAATAATAGCTGACATTTTTATAGGCTCTGAAGGTTTGCATAGCGCTTCACATACACTGCCTTATGTGATCCTCAAAGTCACACAGTGAGGTAATGCTAGAGGTATTCCATTTCAGAGAGGTTCAGCATCCAAGCTGTGGTCACACAGCTAACAAGGGATCTGAGCTGAGAACTTCCTGGATCCAAGTCCAGAGATCCACTCTATGGACTGTAACAGATTGTCTCTAACTCTAGGAAGCAGATTTCCAAACAGCACACCAGCTACGTGAAAAACCACTATAGACTTCACATATGCTTATTATAGAAATCACTCGATCTCACATTGACCTGGGCACTTGAAGACACAGTTCAGTTATGTAGTAGTTTGACTCTGATGTCATCTTTGTGAATGAAAGACTACAATAAATCTCCATAAATGTGCCCTCACTTGTCCCAGGCTAACTCACTACCCAGGATACTTACTTGTCTTAGCTTGAACAGAGGATTCAGAGTCTGTGATCTTGAAAAAGAAGCCAAAAGAAAAGAAAAGGAATGACTGTCTCCCAAATCCATAGTTAGTACTTGGTGGCACTAAGTAATGGTACATTAAATCAGGCTATCGTTCTCCATTTAATAATCATTTAAACATACATAATCTAGGATATTCCCCAACTCATACTTCCCACATTACCACACTAATGAAATTATCTACCATGTTTTCTTAAAGATCAGGGAAATAGTTCATTTATCACAAGTGAACATGTCACATTAACTAAAGGCATTTGCAAAGATTTATCAGAAGCTCCTCGAAGGCAGGAACTCTCCTGCTCCTTCCTTCTCTCTCTTCCTCCCTCACTCCTTCCTTTCCTTCTTCTTTCTCTCCTTTCTTCTTTTCCTATCTCTTTTCCTTTCTCCTTCCTCTCTTTCTTTCTCCTTTACTTCTTTCTTTCCTTCCTTCCTTTCTTCAACATTTCCACTGATAAGCAAATACAAGTTAATTTAAGGAAGGAGACAGCACTGACAGACATAGAAAGTTAGAAAAGATTTCCCACCAGAGGTGGGAACTTGAGATAAGCCTTTAATGCAATAAAAGATTCTAGGGAACAGAGGTGTGGAGGTAGCGATGGGCAGCCAATACAAAGGCTCAGAGGTGGGAGATACCCACCTTTATACCACCAGTGAGTCAACACTTGTGTGAATTCAGGTTTCTACTGAACTGAATCAGCACTGTTGATATGTAACAAGAAGCTTATTTTCGGAAATATCTCTAACAATTTAAGAAAGGGTCTCTTTTAGTAATTTCTATTCTTTCTAGACAGTGAGGTGATATAATAGGTAAAATACTGGGTCTCAAGTCAGGAGGATCTAAGTTCAAACCCAGCCTTAGATATTCACCGGTTATATGACTCTGGTCAAGGCACTTTGCCTCTATTTGCCTTAGTTTTCTCAACTGTAAGGTGAGGATGACGATAGCACCTACCTCCCAAGGCTGTTGTAAGGATTAAATGAGGTAATGTTTGTAAAGTATTTAGCATAGCGCATGGCACATAGTAGGTGCTATATAAATGTAAGCTATTATTCTCCAATCACTTTTTTCCTCTTCTATTTTCTATGAATTTCTTTGTCTAGGAATCTCTATAGAGCACAGCCATTTTTTTGTGTGTTCCATAAGTTCGTCATTTATTGTTTTTATTACTCTAAATTAGACAAATACCCAAGAATAAAAGACAAAAGGACAAGAGGAGATAAGGAGAGACATTTAACCCATGCCAAAAGGCTTCTTTATAACCTCCCAGGCTCTGAATATGTGCAATAGAAGGTGAATGCTTTTTTTGTCAGAAGTCACAAGCTATTTTTGAATGGTGTGAATTTAAACACCCTTTAGGATTGTGGCTTGTTCTTCTGATGATCCATAGGAGAAACAAATGATTGACTGCAGCTGCTGAACTGCCTTAGATCTATGGCGAAACCAGCTGGGTGGCACTCCAGTTGGTTTTCCTCTGCTAGGGCAGGCTCTTATATAGTGCCCCAGTGAGCAGAAAGGGCTTTGAGGAAAGTATCCTCCTGATTTTCACCCCACTCCTACCACCAAGAGAAGAGAATTTCGATAATGATTCTTTCCTGGGCATCAGACCATTCTTTGCTTAAGATTTTCAGCACAGACTACAATTTAAGGGCCAGGAAGGGCACCACATAAAGAAAAAAAGGAAACAGATTCCAACCCTAAAGCAGCAGGAGTGAAAATTAAAAATAACTCAGAGGTTCTGTGAGCAAGACAATGGAAATCGGCTAAGGTGATCTACAAATCCATGACTCCTTTCACAGCAACTTGTGTCTTAAAAGAGAACTGATAGATGAGAATGGCGGACAAGAAAGGGTCATTGCAGTACATGCCAAATTTGACCAAGATGAATGAGATGAAAGTTATAAAGTTACTACCTAGCCTCAAAATTCAACTTCTAATGCAAATAGTGACACCCCTTTATTGGTGTAGCCTGTGTGACTGGATTTACCCATTTTCCCACCAGCTGAGTGTTCAGTGTATTAATAACTCTTGGATCAGGCTTCAAGAGCTTTTTCTGGTTCATTTTATTATATCTTTCCAACTGAAGAGAGGGCTTGCTCCCTGGGTCCCACACATCTGAAGGCACTTCACACACAAAGGGGCTATGATTCTGACCCATATACATAATACAACAACTATTAGGAAAGCCAGAGGCCACACACATCTTGGCTGAAGATGCTCACGTTAAGCATCCTCATACTCTGGTACTCTTTTACTTTTCAAAGACAAAGAACAGGATGGAACAAGATTGCTATATGCTATTAAAAAAATAGATGCTTTACGGTGATGCTATGCAGTATTCCCAGATTACAGAAGTGTTCACCAGAAGAAAACAACATAATTGTCTTTAAAAGGAGAGGCGGATGAAGGGGTCAACTGGGCCAATCAACAGAATTGGTTGAGTCTCATATCCAGCTATAGGATCTCTATTTCCTTTAATCTGCAGGCACCATGAGCTAGCATGGGTAAGGTCAACCAAAGGAAATAGTGAAAAAGGCATCTGTCTCATCTACCCCTCTCCTAGGTGTTCTTATCTAATACACAGAATGCTGCTTCAGCTGTGTCCTCCCCTAGTTCACTGAAAATTGTCTATAAGGTATTTTGTTCACCCTAAGTTTTAATTATATTATCTTTTTTTTCCTAAAACTCTTCTACTCTACATTAAAATGTATTTTTTTTCTCTCCTTACTTCAATGACCTTCAAGGCAAAACATTATAATGCAAAAGCACTGTTTTATTAGTTAAAGGACCTACGTTCAAATGTCATCTCTGACCCTGTATAAGTCACTTTACTACCCTAGGCTTTAGTTTCCTTACCTATAAGACAAATCATATTATATGGTCTCTGAGCTTCCTAACTCTTAATCTATGACTATATGATTTCAGGAATGTTGTGAGATTCGATCACCCTGGTTTATCTTACTTCACCTTTATTCTATTCTGACTAGTTTAGGCATGTTTTCATAATATAGCCATTTATATTTATTAAGATATCACAAGTAGAAGAAGTATGGCATAGCAAATCGAGAGACTATCGTCAGAAATACCTAGGTCCATCTTCCATATTGTCTACATGGCCCTGGTCAAGTCCCTTAAAATGTCAAAGTCCCCAAACAAATTCTGTAAGACTACAGGTTATGGAGAAAAAATGATGACTGTTAGTGGCAGAATGCTCTTTAAGATCTCTCTGTTCTGATGATATCACAAGACTAGACCCCCAAAATGAGAGGTATCACAAAAGCATGACTCCACCAAATATATATATATATATTATATTATTATATTATATTATATTAATATATTATATTGTGTATATATATATATATAAATAAATAGACGTCATCTACATGTCTATAACATATGTGCACGTAGCACACAGTAGGTACTTAATACATGTTGACTGATTGCCTGCTAACAGGGATGATCTATGGAATTTTGGGCATACTTCTGATGATACTCAGAGTTTTATCTCCTTTGGATTTCTAGCAAGTTGGGGAGAGAATTCCTTAATCTAAGCTGACAGTTTTAGGTGTGGGATCCATAGAGAAGCTTGAAAAATACTCAATCCCCCAATGACAATGGTGATTATGGGTACATGGTAGCAAGAATATGTCCCTGAGTCTTTTACAGCTTTCTCTTGCGTTCTGCTTTCTTCTTTGGACAGAGGATAGTGACCAATAATCCCATCCAAAGAAATGTTCTAGCTGTCACAAGCTCATAGATGCCATTGCTAGAAGGGTGTAGGAGGGGAATAAGTGTCAGGGAGTAAAGGGAAAAGAGAGAAATCCCATCCCCACTACATTTTGCTGGAAGTCCAAGGAAGACTGATGGATATATCTAAAAAAAAGAGGCATAGTCTCTTTCCTAGCTCCTCTTATAGCCTGTTGGGCAAGGAGATTCAGCAAAAAACATTTCCTAAGATGCTCAGTGGGCATTACTGAGGTGAACCCAATAAACTATTGTTGCGTCACCTGAGCAAAGCACAGCACAGGTCTCTTAGCAAAAGGCCAACTTTGCATCTCCAGCTCCAACAATCCTCCCTGTTACAAATCTTTATTTGTGAGTTTCTGTCACAACTTCATTCCCATGAACATACCAATCCCAGCCACAACTTAATATGATTTGTTTTTGTTTGCTTGGCACGCAGCTTTGCCTATCAGATGTATGTTCAAACTTATCACACCTTCAAAATAGTACTACTTTTTACATTTATATCTACACATAACTTCAATCTTGTCTTTTTTTTGGAACAAGAGTTTCTATAGGTCCAGAGACGAATCATGTCTATTTAATTCACTCCATATTCAACTATCACAATGCTGTATTTGTATATATTCAATTACCATGATTTAATAATAATATTTTACCCAGAAATATAAGATATGGAATGGATGGAGTAGGGGAGGAAAAAGGATTATAGAACTGGTCAAAATAGAACCAGTTCCTACGGGATTTTACATTTGGAGGACAATTCCTACAAGGATTTGGCTGTGGACATAAAGTCACTGAAAAATACAGAGAAAAAAAAGTTTTAGTGACACTGTTTCTAATTTGATAACATCTCAGTGGAACATCCCTAGAAAGATCAGAAGAGGTCTTCCTTCTATTATTCAAATCTGCAGAGAAGCATAAATTTTCCCAGAATATCAAGAAATCCTGAGGAGGTGAGCTCATGAGACGAAAAGTAGCTATGTTCAGGGGCTATCATATCCTTGATGTCTGTGATAGAACTGATAATGTCTGCCAATGATCATAACCTTAAAATATTTATTAAATGCTCATTTATGTCATATCGTTCCATGATTAAGAATGACATGGAGACTTCTTGTTTGCTAGAAGCTTACTGGACAATAAGTATTTCTCAAATTTAATTTTGCTTTATGCACATTGGATGAAAATGCCCCTCCAAGTAACTGTCTTCACTGTGCCTTCACACAAGGAAATAATGTTAGCCTAGCCCAATCACTAACAATAATGTTTTGATTTTGAACATGAAAAGTTCCATAAATATAAGCTGCCTGAATGATGGCTTAGTACATTCCATTTCTCCAGCTCACTATTCTGAATTTTTAGCACTCAACTCTATATTGACTTCTTCAAGTGTTCTTAATGGAAAGAGTTAAATTTGAAGGACTCATTCTATGTATCAGTGTCTTTCAATGCCTTTACAAAAACAAATAAAGCTTGCTTATTTGTGGATGCATATTGTTGGTAGCTTTATGCATTTGAATCAAAAGCTTAAAACAAAAGCCTTTTAAAACAACAATAAAAAGAAAAGTTCAGTTGCCTAATATTCATCTCTTAATACTGGAAATGTTATCCCAGAATTCTCTGCCTAGCTGAAGATTATGAAAATGATCACTTGCATGTGATTTTTGCTATTGAATCGTTTCAGTCTTGTCTGACTTTTTGTTGACCCCATTCGGTTTTTTTGGCAAAGATACTGGATATATTTTACAACTTTTCAAAAAGAAAATTCTACAGAAGAGTCTTCAATCTTATAATTATTCACATATTATATATTAAGATATTCTATAACTGTTAGCAAAAGGGTAGAACTTTGTTGATTGCAAGTAATACTGCTTATAAAATTTTAGTTTGGTCTTCAGAATAAGGAAAAAAATATTTTTAAAGTAGTAAAAACTACAAAGATCCACAGTACACTAGTTTAAAATGAAGCTGCTTAGGGAAATCTCATCCTGTTATGCTATATGAACAATTGTAGCAAGTCTTCTATTTTCCCTTATCTTTCCATCATGTTCTACAATATGCCTCACTGGAAAATCACAAAAACACACTTAGAATGTGTTTCAATATACATCTCATAATGCACCACTATGTGATAGTGATTTCAGATGTTCGTTTTGTATAATAGTCTTTTTCTTTCAGCTTTACTAGGAAATACTTCATCTCCCTAACACACCTAGTCTCTGTCCCTAACCAACAGGTTTTTATGATAGGTCATAAAGGATTCCCAGCAGGAGTTGTTCTGGGAAAATAAGCAGTTGCACCTACCTAAAAAAAGGGAGGGAGGCAGTATTTTGATGGAAAATAAATGGAGGAATTTTAATGAAGCTACAATCCAAAAAAAACAAAGTAAATATAAGCAAGCAGCTATACACAGTGCTAAAATTTACTAAGATTGTAACAAGCAGAAATCAATCAAATCTCTCACTGGAACAATCTCTGTTTTCTTACAACAAGGCACAAAATCACTAGAGCTGAAAAGATAACAAATACTAACCTAGAACAGATACATCAACTAATTAAAGTCTGATTTTCCACAACAGTGGAGAAAAAAAAGAAACAGTTTCTGTTTATAGGTGTTTAGACATTTTTTTTTTCACTGAGAAAAATGAACTACTCTTTATGTGGCTTGAGTAGTTTCCTGTATATAATTTGAGGAAAGAAAAGAAAAAAAAAAGCACAGCAAAATAAAATTCCTGCTCCCTAAATAAATTAGCTCTGTTTAAAAGGGCAGGACTAATTCACTACTTTTATGGTGACTTCCATTAAGCTGTGGAAGTAACATTAAACCACTTTCAATCATGGTAGAGCGTGGGTAAAGTAATAACAGAGTGACTGGCCCCCTTAAAAAGGATCTGGACATACATACAAACTTTAATTCCATCATGCAGTAAGAAAATGCTGAATAAATTAACTTTTCCAAGAGGCCATTATACCTTAGTTCCTCATTACAGATCTCATTACAGACCGTCTTGATAATGCACACCTGACAATATCACGTAAAGTACTTAGCTTCTGAGGTCAGTCTAAAGAAGAATCTAAACCATTCTACTGTTTAGAGGACAGGAAGAACTTTTCCGATTTGGATGTTTAAGCAGCTAACCCCTGAGTTTAATGTAATTAGGGAAGGGATATTCAATTTACAGTATCCACAAGTAATGATAATTAAATTGATCCAAAAAAGCTGTTGGTAAGCATAAGATACCTTTGTAATTACATCCCGTTTTCAAAATGAGTCTAGTACTGTGAACTTCAGGCATTTCAGCAAATGAAGGCCATTGCACATAAAAGGAAAACTACAGTATTTTAAAAGCTACACTGTTTAACATAATGAGCAACCCGAGCACAGGGAGATCTCGCAGGCGTTCAGCAACTCACCCCAACAGCCTATGCTTTCTCTTCCTTTCTCCCAAACATCCATTAAAAACGTACAAGCATCTCTTCATCTTTCACCAAATTCTCCATGAACACGCTCTCCCCTCTTGCGCTCTCGCTCTCTCTCTCTCTCTCTCTCTCTCTCTCTCTCTCTCTCTCTCTCTCTCTCTCTCTCTCTCTTTCTCTTTTTTTCCACTGCCAACAGAAACTGCCACCACGGGTCCTCCTTAATTCTGTATTATTTAAGCTGCTCCCCGCAAGACGCACGTTGTGTTTTATTTGAAAGAATAGACAGACGAGAGCTATGAATATGAAACCATTTTCCTTGCCAGTGCGGCAGATTAGCTAGGTCAGCATTCCACTAGGACCAAGGTGAAAAATAAACAAATAACCATGTTCGCGGCAGCTGCAGCGATCACTCTCTGGAAAATTATTCAGGCATTATGAGAAAGACAATATTAAACGCTGCCACTTGCAGCTTCACGCCTCTTTGAATATTCGCATCAGAAAAAGGATGAGCACTTAAGGGGTATCATCCGAGAGCTTGCCCATCTGAGCATCTTCCATTAAGTTTTTGTCTTAAAGGGGGATAACTGGAACCTCTCTGCCTGATAGGCAAAAGGCTTGTCATAATTCATTAACAACACAGCTTTGCTCGAGTTTCCTTCAAAGAGCCAGGCAAGAGCCCTGTGAAAAGTGCTGAGCACACAACTGCGTCTCCAAAGATGCCGCAATAAACTTGGTACTACTTGGTATCGTTGTAGTAGACACCAAAATGGCCTGGAGAGGGCTCAGAAAGGTCCATGCTAATTCTCAGGAGCAAAGAAGAAACAATGTTTCTTCCTCAGGAGAGAGGCCATCTAAGAAGCCTTCATGTGCCAGTGTGGGAAGTACCATTTTCTGGAACTTAAGGTGAAATTAACAAAACATTTGAAAATTACAAATGGGGATAGTTCACATGGTTCCCTCACATGATATGTATGAAGGCACAAGTTATAATTTCACAGGCTAAGAAAAAGATATATTTGTGCTTAAAATGATGGCCCTTAGCTGAGTAACAGGATTTTTATACCCTGTAGACTTCTAGTGATCTAATTAAGAAGGTATGATTTGAGGTTTTAGAGAAAAACATTTTCCATACACATTCACTTAAAGGATCAATTTACCTTAAGATATATGACAAAGGAAATATCTTGCCCTGCAATCCTATTCATTTGAATTTCAGAAATGTTAACGAATACCCATTTGGCTTGTCTATACTCAGATTTTATTTAGCCTCTTTCTCAAATTTCCTGTTTACCACAATAATAAAAAAAACAACACAGGAATTTGTTATTACATTAAAGTCAACTTTGGCCCCCTGTTTTCATTCAAGGAGCACAAAATAGGACATTTTTTAAAATCCCAGAATACTGGATGTAATGTAGATAAATTAACAGATATTTGTAAAGCCAACTATGTAAAATGAGAGCAGAGGCAGACATTTTACTCTTAACAATAATTTGCTTTGGGAAAAAAAAAGAAAACAGACTGCTCTTTACTACATTTTAGCAAATGATTTCATTGAAGATGGGCGATTATGGATTTTTAAGAAATCAATATCACTTAAACCCACCTTTCACAATCCCACATAAGTATTAATCTCAGGTAGTCGCCAAATAATTACAGCATGTCTTTTTCAGAATTATCTTCTCTTTGAACTTTATGTCAAAAGTATTTTACTTTTAATTTGATAATCTCTGTTGTCTTAAGTGAATGAATTCAAGACATGGCCATTAGAGTATATGATGATCAAGAAATGAAGGCAAAGTCTGAGTGATCGAATAGAAATCAATAATAGTATTTAATGACTTCATGAGCAAAATAAATGACCCTCGCACCCTTAATGGATTAATGTCAGTTATGGGCAACACAACGTTGCAGAATGCTGACATAGTCTCCCTCAGAGTGGTGTCACTTTTCATATGAGTGCCTCAAAGCCTTATCAAAGGGAAATTGTGTTTTAATGCTATTTCAGATGTCATTTTTGAGAGGATTTTTACAATCCCATTTCATAAAGCAGAAAGCATGCCCTGAATTGTTACAAGTAGCTTTTGTCATTGGCACATGTACTAGGTCACCCTTTGAACGCTTTCCAACAGAATGAAATCCTAAACGTATAAAAAGGATAACGTTTTATAACGTTACTCAAGCAACTTGTTTATTGTGGTTTTCCTTCTTTGAGTACGTATTTCCTTAATGTTTCTGACAGTGTTTTTTCCTAGATAAGCCAAGAAGCTCATACCACGTACAAACAATGCTCAAACATGAAACACACATTCTTCATAGTCCCCCAATAAACTGTTTGAGGATCAAGGCACCCAATAACAATAACTTGATAAGCTGCTATCAACTGAGTATTAACTCATTTGGGTAGTTAAAACTAACTGCAAATCTCCTTAAGACAAGAAAAGGATGAATTTTCTTTTCCTCTTCACCCCCTTTTTCTCTTTTCCCTCCCCCAGTCTTTATGACAAAAAGCCCCAGTAAAACACTAAATACTCCAGGATGTCACAATTGAAGAGGAATATTCAGTTGTAAACCATTATACATACTAAAAATGTCAACTTCTCTTGGTAATGGTTTGGTTGTAGCCCATAAAGAATATGAACATTATGAAATGCCCATTTTGGAAAACAGAGAATATTTATGATCTTAAGTTTCTTTGCAGCCCCAACTCACTTGTCAGCTAGAATAATAGCAACAGCCTGATATTGGTACTCAATTTACTATTATTTTCTCAAGCCTAATTTTAAATTCATTTCTAACTGATTCAGCAGTCACCAGACAAAATTTCCAGGAACTTCAATGAGGGTTTGGCAATGAAGGGGAACTTGAGAAGTGGACCCAATGTACAACAAAGAACAGAGGCAATTCCAATTATTTCTAAAATTAGTAATGTTCCAGGCTTTCAGGGGCCCAGGATTCTCACTAAAAGAAACTGCAGAATTCTTGAGCTGAAAAAGGAAGCCGTAGCTAAAGATTCCTGACTGACATGAACGTTACTTCCTATATCCCAAAGGATATAATAACTTCTCAAGCAAATGTAGCATCATAATTAGTTATAATTGACTTTGTCTTTTAATTTTTAAGGCAATCTATAAATTATGGATTGTTGTGTCAACCAGAAGACAGTTTTTGACACCACACCATATATCTCATTACTGCGATCATAACCAAGCTCTTTCACAGTCTGCCGTATTTTAATACCATTTGAAGAATTTTTAACTTTATATTATGGCACCACACTTATTCAAGCTAGGCTGCCATCACTCTCAGGAGGTAAGTAGTGCTACATACTAAAGAACTGAGAGTTCAGTAAAGTTTAGGAATTACCAATGAGCTGCTCCAAATAAACGTTCATAAAGGGATTGGGGTCAATTTCTGAATACTATTGTCTCTTGTACATTCGGGGCTACTTCTCCTTTTCTCCATGCTCCACCCCATCACACACCCTGTCTCAGCATTCCTGCTGTGAACCTGTCGTCCAATGCCATTCCGGCGAGATTAATGGAATACTACGACATACCTGTTCCTAGTCACTCAGCAGGTGTGCCCTACCTGGAACATTGGGAATCAGTGAAGCAATGGAAAGGGAGGAATTCATTTCAGGATTTTCAATTACTGTTCCTACGTCCAAAGCCCTTCCTTCTTAGTTCACACCAATGTCCATGGAAAGCACCTGCTGACTGTGTAATGCAAGATTACTGAAACCCTCTTCCATGCCAAAAGTGGATTCTGTAGGTGTCCCACATTAAAATCCATGGCAAGCAGTTTAAGGCTACTTAATGCTCTCCCTTGAGAAGCAACTCTACACTAATCAACTTAGCTGAAGATAATTCACCTAATACAATAAAAACAGGAGGACAAAAACAGCTTTACAATTCTTGTGGACATTTTGCAAACTCACCTCCATTCTTCGAGAAATGAAAAGTAAAAACACTATCTTTCTCCTATTTATCCCAAAACTCTGCAAAATATATATACATGTATATCAGGAAGTAATGTGAATTTTTTTTTCAATTGTTTCAGTTGTGTCTGACTCTTTGTGACCTCATTTGGAAATTTCATGGCAAAGACCCTGCAGCGGTTTGCCATTTCCTTCTCAGGTTCATCTGAGGAAATGGAGGCTAACGGGGTTAAGTGACTTGCCCAAGGTCACATGGCCAGTAATTGTTTCAGGCCAAATTTGAACACAGGTTGACTTGAGTTCTGGTGCTCTATCTACTGTGCCACCTAGCTGCCCTAAAATACTGCAAATATCAAAAGTATAATAGAGAATTAAACAATTTTAAGAGTTGATATGATATATAAATATTATAGACCATTGAATGACCATTTATTAAGCATGTTATATGCTAAACATTGTCCTTTGTATATAATCTATTAATCACAAATGAGGTTAATAAATTCAGAACTTCAGATGAAGAACATTTTTAATAGATGCCATCCAAAATATTGTCTTTAGAAATGTCATCAGAAAAATTCTGTACTTGTTTGCTTTTCTTACTGTTACTTTGTCTGAATATAGCATTTCCTCATGATGGATTATATAACATAGAGGCAGAGGGGCACGAGGGTGACATTTCTGGGCTTCGGGTTAAAGGGCTGATTTTTATCTTGTTTCTGGCACCAATGGACCATTAGCCATTTTTCTAATTAATCTCAACTTCATATAATAATGCCTTAGGTACCCACATCATTAAAGGTTGTTTTAAGGATCAAATGAGACTGTATGGAAAGTGCTTTGTAAACTTTAAAGTGCTATATAAATACTTACTATTATTATAAGTAGGATCCCTATCATCAATAAACATGATGAAAGTTGCTCAAGGAAAAGTGAAGTTCCATTTGTAAGTAATCTCATCATTTAAAATATACATGAAATACTTATTCTGAAATGGTCTTCTGGTATATAACCAAAGCTGGTTGCTTTTATTTAACTTTGTCTCATTTTTAATACTGATTGCCTTATATGGAAAGGAAGAAAACGCACTTTACATATCTGCTTTGTCTGGAAAAAAAAGTCATTCAGAGAGTAAGTAACCTTACTACCTAAAAAAGTACTTGGCACATTTCAAAGTCTTTTGTAATGAATCTTTTCATATCTATATATATTTTATGAAGTACACTGCATCTCTAACTGACACAATTTTTAAAAATCTTTTTTAATAAGTCAATATATTGAGAAATGAGAATAGGAGCACAAGGCAATAAAATCTATAACAAGTAAGGTAATTAAATACACTGTTTAAGAAATATAAATGTTGCATTGGGATTTTCCTCTATGGACAGAGATCTCACTGATGATGAATCAAAATGTTCCAAGGATTCCTGTAATTTGCACTATGCCACCACCAAAAATGAGAATCTGTGGGGTTTTTCCAAATTCTTTCCCATATTTACTGTAGGGTCCACATTATCCATTGGTACTAAGCAAAAGCTTCAATAAATCTCCTTGTTTTATGTCTTGCTTGATATTAATAATCACAGGGTCATCAAAAGAAGTTCTCTTTACTGTCAAATTCTCTTGCGATCTCATTCTGATTTTGGAGACACATTTCAGAACACCCCTTAAAGCAGTATTTTGTTCTACAAAAATAGAATATTTTTAATGGACAATCAGGAAATATTATTAAGGACCTACCATGTAGCATGCACTATGCTGAGCACTTGGTACAAAAAGAGGCAAAAAAGGTAGTAATTGTTTCCAAAGAACTCACAATCTAATGGTCAACAAACAATATCCCTGTCTTAAGTATATGCATTTAAGTGTCTATATGTATATATGTATATGTTTATATATGTATCTATATAAAAATACATCAGCACTCAGCTGTAGCCTTTTTTGGGGAAAGAAGGAAAATAAGGTAAAAAGTGCACAGCAGAGAACAAAAGGAAGGAATAAATACAAAGAAGCAAAGAAAAGATAGACAACTTTGAAAATGTATAGTATAGGTCTCTCTTGAAATGGATATTTATTGAATTATTAAATCCTCTCCAATGTTCTGCTCTGTACATGGCAATGTTTTCTTTTCTTACTCTGTATATAAGTTTAAAATAAATTTAAAAAATAAAATAAATTGTAAAAAAAAAAAGTTACTACCTCCAATGGGAGGTAGTATTTCCTATTTCTACTCGTCAATTCCTTGATTGTAAAGTTGCTGTAGGATTTCATTTGGGAAAGCTTACCTCCATCTAGAAAACTTTTAATGCACATGGAGACTATTCTCCAAAAGATTTGGCAGAAATGGAAAGGTACGCAGGTGGGTTAATAGATATTAATATTGCCCAGGTCACCTTTTTGGGTAATAATAAGGGGTGTATGTGGGTATGCTGCATTCCCCCAAATTTGGTATAAACCTCTATTTGAGAAATCCTGAGAAAGATTCCTTCAATATTTTCAAAACTGTCTCAGTTCCACTGTGAACATTTCTATTACTTCCCACATCCCTTAAGTGTTTCTATCCAGTCTTTATTTGAACTTTAGGTAACAACTTTTGTAGGGCAAGTGTCTCTTTCCAATGTACTGAACAAAAATAGTTCCTTGAACAATTTGATTATTTACTTTAAAATATTTCCAAATTGTCCTTCTCTTTCTTCCAAATTCTTTTCATCTCAAAAGAAAGTAAGGAAAGAAGGAGAGAGGAATGAAGGAAGGAAGGAAGGAAGAAAGGAAGGAAAGAAATAAAAAAGGAAGGAAGGAGGGAGGGGATGGAAGGAGAGAAGGAGGGAATGAGGGAGAGAGGAAAGGGAGGAAGAAAGGAAAGAGGGAGGGAGGTAAGGAAGGAAGAAATACCCTTCTCTACCTCATTATTTCTCTGCACTTCATTTTGATGGAGTTAATCTGCCTTCAGTGAACCTACTGATTCTTATCTGAAAACCATTTGCAACTCCAAGCACTACAGAACTGTCTGCTTGTCAGTAGGAGTTTGCCCGACACTGCCTGGTAGAGCAAGTTAATTTTTTAATGGACTGCTCCAAGAATATGAGTAGGTCGAGATGGAGAGACAGAGAGGGGAGAGAGGTAGTAAGAAGAGAGACTGAGAGACAGAAAGGGAGAATGACAGGGACGAAGAGAGAGAATGGAAGAAACAGGGAGAGACAGAAAAACTGACAATGAGAAAGTTGCAGGGGTAGAGGAAATTAGAGAGACCATACAGATCCATGATTAGACACAGCTTTAGTGCAAGGAGAAGTAAGACCAAAGACTGTAAAGTCATACAATTTATGACAAATTGGCAATAAAATCCAAACTATACTTAAAAGTAATTCCCACTGTGTCCAAAAATGAAGTGAACCAACTAGGCTGTCCTAGTTGGTTTTTGATGGTTAGATTTTAATGTCATTTTTCAAAACATTCTCCTTCTAATCATTTAAAAAGAAAGCAAAAATGAAAACCATCAGCCAATGGGAAAATAAGCAAATCACCAGAGTCCCACTGAATAAAGGCCAATAAGAAATCATACAAAATGAGAGTTTTGGATGATTTAAATTTAAAGATTTTTGAGCTCTACATGCCTTTGATTCTCTGACTTTGCATGAATTTTAAGAGAAGTGAAAAACAGGAATTGGAACAGTCACTTTAATTATGTTGCTTTAGTCTGTTTGTAGACTTAGTCACAATATCACCATTACATTGAGCAGATAACCAAAGGATAGAACAGAAGAAGGAATGTAAAACTGCAAGGCAGAGAAAGAATGAATGCTCCAAAGTTAGAGGCTTGGGTTCAAATCCTTGATTTGCCACATATGCTACCTGTGTGACAAGTCATAACCTTTCTGGGTGCTATTTTTCTCATCCAGACTAGATGACCTCTAAGGTCTCTTCCACATCTAAATCTGTGAATGGGATTCTAACGTTGGCTTTGCTAACGAATAGTTTTGTAACTTTGGCCAAGTCATATCTTCTTTGGGCTTTTAGTTTTCTTACTTGTAGACTAAGGCGGGGTTGGACTAGGTAAACTTTAAGCCTGTTCTAGCTATAAAGCCAAAATCCTTTGATTAGGAAGTTAAAAGTCCAAATATAACAGCTAGGATGGCACCCCTGGAGAAAACAGTAGAAACTGATACCAGATGATTTCCATTTTTTTCATGTTTGTTGTCTTTCCTCCACTGTTATCCTTAAATATTCTGCAAGCATTTTTTTCTGCCCCCACTGCTTCTCCTTGGCTGAGAAGGTGGTACTGCTCTTGATAATCTCATCATCCATTTCCATAAGCCTTTAGAAACAAATTTAGTTTTAAACTAGTACTGCTGTTGGCTGCTATATATCTCCACTTGGCAAAAAGAACAGATATTTGCTAAGTTGTTCAGGTTTGCTCATGTGGTAAAAGATTTACTACAACTATGGAGAATCCACCCACCCTCTTACCCGCTAATGAAATGTTACTGGATGGACAACCTGTATATGACATATATTTTGGAGAGATACAGTATGTGGACAATGTATGGCCAAAATTGAATAGGGGAAGTATACAAGGTGTGTTTGGGAATGTGTGTAGGGCTTTTATGGCCTCTGGCGCCCCACGCAAAACCTTTAAAACAGTCAACGTTTCTCATATCAATATTTTTCATGTGATGTTGTATGGTTATGAGTAGTAGAATAAACAACTTCTGAAGAATTAAAAGTACAAGTTGCCCAAAGGGGACACGGAGGCCTGAGTGACTGTCACACAATGCCAATAAGATTTGTGAGGGAGAAACATGGAAGGATGTATGACTAGAAAAGGCGATGGACTAGCTGTGTACTCAAAGCAGGGGATAACTTATGGGACAGTCAGGTGTTCCACTGCTATCCACATAGTATTAGGAGCTCTCAGGAAAGAAGAGTCTCTGGTTGTTGGTTAGACTCTCTATAGAGAATATCCACATGATGGAATGTGGATAACTGTCCCACAGGAGGAGATGGCAAGGATGGATGGTTAATACTGATGTATTTACATAGCATTTGTTATGTTCCAGGTTCTGTGCTTTAGAACTATTACCTCATTTGATATTCCTATCAGGCCTGAGAGGTAGGTACTACTATAATCCCTATTTCACAGTTGAGGAAACTGAGGCAAACAGAAGTGATTTGATAAGGGTAACAAAGCCACTAATTGAAACTCAGGTCTTCATGCCTTCAGTCCCAATCCCCATTCCATTGCCATCTCGTTGGCCATTGACACCGTTGAAAGAACTACTCCACAGTGGTGGGATCACCAGATCCATAAGCTGTCTAAAGTTTTGAATCTGGATTCCAAAGTCACAGATCAACTTCAAGAGAGTTCTGACCGTGGTGGAACAAACAGAGTTCAGAGGATACTAGAAGAGCTTATGGGGCCTTCTTGATTTGAAATTAAAGGTAACTATGGGAGAATTTTATTATTTCCATGCTTAGAAGGTCCTTTCACAGACATTGTTTTTTTTTCTTTTTCAGGTTTCTTTTTTGAAAGATAGTATAGTACAATGGATAGAAAACTGGTTTTGGAGTGACAAAGGCTTTGGTTCAAATCTTTTTGTTATTATTATACTGGCTGTAAATTAAAACAACTCTGAGGTACCACCTCACACTCATCAAATTGGCTAATATGACAGAAAAGGAAAATGATAAACGTTGGAGAAGACGTGGGAAAACTGGAACACTAATGCTTTCCTGGTGAAGTTTTGAATGGTTCCAAGCATTCTGGAAAGCAATTTGGACTATGTCCAAAGGGCTATAAAATTGTGCATATCCTTTGATCCAGCAATAGCACTGCTAGGACTGTATCTCAAAGGGATCATAAAAAAGGGGAAAGGACCCACATGTACAAAAAATATTTATAGGAGCTCTTTTTGTGGTAGCCAAGAACTGGAAAGTGAGGGGAGGTCCAACAGTTGAGGAAATGTTTAACAAGTTGTGATATGAGAAATGATGAGCAGGTGAATTTCAGAAAATCCTGAAGAGACTTACATGAATTGACGCTGAGTGAAGTAAGCAGAACCAGGACCACATTGTATACAGTTACAGCAACACTGTGCCATAATCAACTATGAAAGACTTAGCTCCTTTCAGTAATACCATGATCCAAGACAATTCTGAAGACTCATGATGGAAAGCGCTAATCACATCCAGAGAAAGAATTATGGTGTCTGAATGCAGATCAAGGCACAACTGTTTTCACTTTGTTTTTTATTTTTTCTTTCACGTGTTTTTTTCTTTTCTTGTGATTCTTCTTTCACAACATGTGCAAATATGTTTCACATGCTTGTACATATCTAACCTATATCAGATTGTTTGCTATCTTGCGAAGGCGGCAAGAAGGGAGGAAAGGGAGAAAAATTTGGAACTCAAAATCTTACAAAAATGAATATTGAAAACAATCTTTACATGTAATTGGAAAAAAATAAAAGACTATGAAGTGCAAAAAATATAAAAATATGCATACCCACATACTGGCTGTGTTTGTGAGTCTGGACAAGTCACTTAACTTCTAAATGTGCTGAGTAACTCGACCTGGATTGGTAGATTGGTAGAGGGAGATTCCCCTCTGGGAGTTCTCTTTATCAATGAAATCCCAAGTCTAAGTTCTATCCCGATTTCTGGAAATACAGAATGAGAACTTTACTAGTCTTTACATAACTCACCATGCTCCTTACTCACTTGTTACCTTCTACCAATTTTTTCTCTACACTTTTCTTTAAGTTCAGCACCATTTGCCAACAATTTTAGCCACTTTGACTATAGCGATGCTTTCTCCCATTCCCTTTCACCTTAACTGCTTAATTTCAAATAGCTTGTCCTTTTCTCAGTGTGTTGTCGACTCTTATTAGTCTGAACTTAAGGTAGCATAGGGTCCTACTTAACATAACCTCAAATGATCCACTAAGCATCTTCATGAGCAGTATAAACACACATGCATGTGCACATACACATATATACATATATACATTATGTGTATAATACAACACTCGATTTTACATGTATATGCATGTGTATATGTATGTTATGTGCATATATTTTGTATATTCATATATACACACTGATTTTAAATAGAGACAGCATGCTGTGAATACAATTGTTCTCAAAGTTTTTGGTTCTCGAATCTCATTTTAATAATTTAATTTATTAACAATTAATAGTTGTTGGGGACTCCCCCTTCTGAAGAGCTTATGTAGGTTATGTCTACTGATATTTACCATATTAGAAATTACTCATGATGGAAAATCCTGTCTACATCCAGAAAAAGCACTAAGTCATCTGAATGCAGGTGGAGGCAGACTATTTATTCTCTCTTTTTGTTTTGTTTCTTCTTTCCTGTGGTTCCTCCCATTGGTTCTAATTCTTCTTTACTACATGATTAATGTGAAAATATCTTAAATATGAATGTATATGTAGAGCCTACATCAGATTGTATGCCCTCTTGGGGTTGAGGGAGGAGAAGGATGGGGAGAAAATTTGGAATTCAAAATCTTATGGAAGTGAATGTTGAAAAAGAAAAATAAATTATTTTTAAAAAGAACTGTCTTAGTATTCTTGTGAAATAATAATGGATCCCCAGAAAAGGTCTTGGGATACAGTCAGGGTCATGGACCCACAATTTCAAAACTCTTGACAGAGTAGTTCAATAGAAAGGCAGGAACCAGGAAGAACCAGGTTCAAGAGGCACCGCTAATGTATATTGGCTGTGAGACTCTTGGCAAGTCACTTGAGTTCTTAACTGTTCCCAGGTAACTCTCTGTAACTGCAGAGGAGGTACTGGTCTTCATGAATAGAGAGAGCTTTTTACCAAAAGCTCCCTATGTTGATGAAATGACAAGTCCAAGGAAAAAATTAAATACACATATACACATAAAGAAAAGTTACATTTCACATCACATTATGGCTGGTACTCAGTGACATGTCATCACTCTTATTTTCACAAGGATGCTAAACTAAAAAGATAAATTTCACCAACTCTTAGGTAAATGAAACCATACAGATTTTTGAATGAACATTTTTAGCATTCAAGTACAGAATGAGTATTTTAAAATAAAACACTCATGCTTTTTGAATATTTGTAATTTATCAAATAGATCAAATTTATTTGGAATATTCTATTATACTTCTTGTCCTCCAAAACATTCTTTACACTGGGACTAGTTTTAACTTCTACACACAAGCAGAAAACCATTTCTTAAGGTGGTTATCATCCTTCTGGTATAAATTCTTCAATGGTTCTCCCTGTTTTACTGAAAGATGGTAAAATGCCTTTATCTTTCATTCAGAACCTCACCTAACTTGGTACCATCATGCATACTTTACCAGCCCAATTTCCTACTTTTTCAATCTGTTCAAAGAACATTCAACTCAATAAACATTTACTAAGGTCCTTCACTATTCGTCCCAATCTACCTTTCTAGTTTTATTATATGTTAAAATTTCCTTCACTTACACAATATAGTCCAGCCAAATCTACCTTTTTACTGTTTTATTCACTGCATGCCATATGCTCTCTATGTGTACTTCCTGTCTCATATGTCTGGAATACACTTCCTCCTGACATCTACCATTTAGAAATCTGATAGATAATTCCCTCAGCTTGTTTCTTTCTTTCCTCTCTGCCTCCCAAATTCTCCCCTGCTGCCGCCACTTCCAATTATTTTGTACCTACTTTGTATATATTTTGCATAAATTCATCTACTCACATATTTTCTGCACAGGCTAAATTGAAAGTTCATCGAAGTTCTGTCTTTGTATCCAAAGTACATAACACAGTGCCTAGCATATAGAACATGCTTTATCAATGCTTGCTGGTTGACTGCTTTAGTATGTGCATCTATATAGCAGGCACTATGAATATAGAGACCAAAGTGAAACAGTTCTTGCCCTGAATAAAATTACATTTTACTAAGTGAAGAGGAGGGGGAGAGGTATATGGAAGAAATCAGAATATTTACACAGAAAAATAAATATAAGATAATTTAAAGAGAGTATTAGGGATATCAGAAGCAGCGTTCAAATGAAGCTGGTAGGTGAACTTACAGTAACTAATTTCTTATATATGAAGGAAAGTGAAATTAATGAAGTCCTGATGGAAATGCCAAGTAGAAGCTTACTTTTAACATGATCATCATGTTTAGATAATTTAAGTAACCACTGTGTATTTGGATAACAAATCAAAATATGGCAGTTTTGTCCTGGCCATCAAAATAACAAAAGTCACCTCGTATTTCTAGAATATAAGGTTTTCAAACCCCTTTCCGTTAACAACCATGCAGGGCAAGCATTGCAAGCATTAGTGTCCCCATTTTATAGATAAGGATTCTAAGGCTCTAAAAATTAAGTTCTAAAAAAGTAAGATTTGCCTATGATTACACAGCAAAGTATCTTTGGTAGGACTTGATTTTCAGTCTTCCACTTACATGACCAATGCAACAAGCCATACCTCAAGCTCTAAATCTACATACTTTCAGAAATATTTGGGGAAAAATCATGTTTCTCCAAATTAAGACAAAGGGCAACTGAAAAATCCTAATGTGATCAGTGTCTGTATTCAGTCATTTCAGTTACATCTGATTCTTCTTGACCCCATTTGGGGTTTTCTTGGCAGAGATACTGCAGTGATTGCCATTTCCTTCTCCAGCTCATTTTATAGATGAGGAAAATGAGGCAAATAAAGCTAAGTGACTTGCCCAGGGTCACAAAGCTAGTAAGTGTCTGAGGCTAGATTCGAAGGAATTGTGAGATTTCTTTAAATCTGAAGGAATTCACATAAGGAAGTAAGTTTTCCTGATTCTTGGCCCTGCACTCTATCCACTCTACCACCTACCTGCCTCTCAGTGTCTTTGTGGGTGTTATTTTTTTTAACATGAGAGATAAATTTGTATTAGTCTTAAATTTTAAGAAGCCTTTTAAGAATGGTCTAAAATACACAGATTTTCCTTTAATGATCATTCTGACATTTAGAATCACAAATTTTAGAGCTGATAAACATCTTAGAAAGCATATAATCCAGAGATTCTTAACCCTGAGTTCAAAGACCATAAAGGAGAAGGTTTTAGGAGGTTTATAATCATGGATGGGAAAAAATAACACCTTTATTTTCACTAATTTTAGTTTCCTTTTCAGTCCTACCTATTTGTTTTTATGCTTTATTCAGAAGAGTTCATATGTTTCACCAGCCTGCCACAGGGGTTGATGAAACAAAAGAGGCTGAAAGCCCCTGGGCTAATCTAATCTTTTTGGTTTACAGATGTGGAGACTAAGGCTGAGGAAGACTGTACTTTTGCTTGGTGCTGCAGACACAGTGCCAGTACCCTGGTCTTCCTTCTCCTAGGCCAGCACATTTACAACAAAGACATGCCAGCTGTTTCAAATAAAATGATGGCTACTAAACACACACAAACACAAATTCTCATCCACAGTTTGTTAAGTTTTTATTGTTGCTAAAAATACAAAATAAAAACAACACACAAAAACTTTGTTCTGAGGAGATATAGCATGATTACTTTAGCAAAAGTTTGGATAATTTGTAAGTGTGTGAGGAAAGGTTTTGTAAAATCATGTTAGTCTGTTACATGTGGTGAGAAAACCATCAATCATTCCTTCAGCATGGAGTTCACACTCATGCTTAACTCAATAAAGTCTGATTTTTGTTTCTATTAGAGTCTAAATATTTTATGTATGCCACCACACAACCTGGCATGCTGGCCAAAAAGAAGAGAAAAGAAAAAGAAGAAAAGAAAGAAAAAGAAATAATGAAAATGCACAAAATTTGAACGCTTAATGTTCTACCACCAAAGAAGAAATTACTTCACAGTTCTCAAAAAGACATGATTCTGGTTTGGAAATTCCTTTTCCAAACCACATCAAGCAGTAGAGATGTTCATCTGGTAAAAATCAATTGTGAAAACCAAGCTTTGGGGGTGGTATAAATATTTGAAAAACAAATCAAAGAATAAACCTTAAGAAAGCTCTCTGGAAAGGATGGATTTTCTCTCCCTCTCTCCCTCTCTCTCTCTCTCTCTCTCTCTCTCTCTTTTTTTTCATGGAGAGAAACCAGAACAAATGTTCTTTAAGATCAAGCTAACATACCATGTAATGTTTCACTTTCTTAAATTAAAATTATACCTCTAAAGAGGAATTCTGGAATAAGTACTCCTGTTTACAGCTCTTAAAGTCTCCTTTTGCCCTAAACACTGAGGTTTTCTTCACGGCAAAACACAAAATAAACTGAAATTAAAATGCCCCCCAAAATCCTTTCTAGTAATTCAAAACACATCAGTTCCATGAAGCAGATGCTTCTATTTTACATGGACATTCTCATATTATTCCAAATCAATAAAAACAATTGGAATGCAAGTAGCAGATTTTCTTTTCCATGTTAATTTGGACTTGTTTTCATTTACAATGGCTGTCAATCACTTAGATACTGAAAATGAGATTCACAATTCTATCTGGTCTTTTCTCTTTATGTAGTTAAGAATTTGCAGGATTGTTGCCTTCGGCACCATTTCCCATCTCGCTCTTGAATCCAGCGATTTACAAGAATTTCTTTCTCTAAGTCTATCTAGCATCTTTTTGTGGTTAAATTAAATTCTCTTTCTCTCAGATTTCCCAGTCCTGTCTTCTTTTAGAAATGTCTTTTCTATGACATTTAGTGGTTGCAGTCCTTCTTTTGCATCACTGGCTACCCTGTGTCCTCCATCAATTCTACACCACCCCCAGTCTCTACTTTTAGCATCTACCAAGTCACTGATTTATATGGTGCAACCATCTCTATACTGGACTATGTTCCTTTCTTGCAAACTATTTCTTCACTTGCCAGCAGAATATCTCCACTTAACTAATGAACCAACTTTTAAAACTCAAACTCATTTTGTCTTCCCATGGCTGCTGCTTTCCAACTATCTCATCACCATCAATGATGCCAACTTCCAGCTCTTTCTTTAGGCTTGTAATGCTAAGCTATCTTCAACTCTTTTCTTTCAATTTAGAAATTGAATTCATCTTTTTTTCCCCCTTTTCTCAAGTAAATGAGCATGTATTCGTATACATAAAGTAGCCTGCTACGGGATGGAGGAGATATCACGCTCCCACCAGTAAGTAGCTTAGATCTTCACAGGACTCTATATACACAGATAATTCTAGCAACTATAATAACATAACAACACAAGCAATACATACATATAATGTAGTCTAATAACACAATAACAACTGAGGGCACAAGAATGATAGATGGGAGAATGCATTGAACTGGGCTTAAACAGATGGTACTCATCCTGATCTATATCTGGCCACTGGACCCAGGATGGATCTGGAGGTGACAGTGAGGCTGGTGACTTTGCACAGCCCTACCTCAGTTAAATCCAGTTCACTTATAAGTCAAGGTATCTCCCTCCAGTTGTCATTGCCCTCTTTGAGAATAAAGGACAAACAAGAAATTTAGTAGACAGAGAAAAAGGGTGATATTCTTGGTGAGAGAAAGAATGATATGACGAAAATCATGAATGTATATGAGGAAATGTCCATCAGTCCAGTTTGGCTGAATACAGAGCATATAGAAAAGAGCAGCAGGATATAATGTTGGAAAGGTATAACTGAAAATGATCGTGGGAGGGTCTTGAATTTTATTCGTTAGGCAAGAGGGAGCCATTGAAAGTTTTTTGAGTAGCAGAATGGCAATCAGATTTATGACAAAGATTAGTCAGACAGTGGTGTGAAGAATTGAGTTTCCTTTTTCTTCTAGTTCATAGGGTCAGAAATCCAAAGTTAGAAAGCACCCTGAGGATCCATATTATTCAGCTCTTTCCTCATTTTAAAAAAATATAATTTAATAAATGAAGAAACCAAGGACTAAAGAGTTTAAGTGACTGACCCAATATCACAGAGTCGCTAACTAAAGAACTAGGACTCAAACTCAGTTCCCAGAACTTATCACTTAGTTGGTGTTTAATAAATGCTTGTTGACTCTAAGTTCAGCACACTTAATCATCTTAGAGTGATAAGAACATTTTCCAGTTTCTACCTCACTCACAGTGAAACCTATGCATGACATTAGACCAGAAGTGTCAAACACTCTACCCAGGGGGATCATGCATCCCACAACCCTAAGTGGGATTAGTTTTTGGAGCTAATTAGGAACTAATCCTAAACTAGATTAAAATGCAACTGGAAAATATTGATAATATACAATTCAGTTGATAATACAACTGTTTCTACTTGAGTTTTGAAACCACTGCTTTAGACTACTGGGACAATATTTTTTATTTGCCCTCCTCTTCCTATTTCCTCTTCTAATTCACCCCTACTCACAGCTGCTAGACTAATTTCTTCCAAACATTATTTTCATCCAACTACTCACTTTCTTTAAAAAAAAAATTACAAAATCTGAACTCATGTGCTCGATCTCAAACCCTTCACCATCTGTTATTCTTTTCATTTACCAACCTCAATTCTTGCTCCTCACTAACGTATTTTTTTCTAGCCAGCCAAATGTGGTTGATATCTCCTACACATAATTTGTTTATCCTCACTTTTCTACCTTTGCTCTCTCAACTGAAATATACTTCACCATGCTTTCTTCAACTCCTTACTCTTTCATTCAATGCATGACTCAAACCTAATTTCTTCTAGGGAAAATTGGGACCCAGCTGTTCTGAAGCTCCATTTTGACTACGGACTTGGAATGTTTGGGGAAAGTCACCGACATTCTTCAAATTTTGAACACATAGTTTGTAACAGACCAGACCTGACTCAGACCAGTCTGGGAGCTCAGGTTTGAGACAGAAATAAAATCAAAACATTTATTGAACATTGTAACAGTTAAAAGGAGGTTGACTTTGTCATACCAAGGAAAGCATATTCAGCAAAGATTTAGCTTTGCTTCAATCAGATTTAGTTTTGCTAACCTCTCCCCCCTCACCCCGCAAACCCCAGGGTTAGAACTTGCTGGTCTTCTGGTCAAGGGAGGCCTGGGGAAGGAAAGATGATTTATTGCCTTTTTTTGTGGTCTGACTATTTTGCACTTAGGATATTAATCCTCTGAAATTAGTTCCAAAAAGGAAAGTTTCTATATGTTTTAAGGAAAAATGAATCTAGCCTGTGAGGCAAGGACCTTAGGATATTGTCCCTATCATATACTGTAAGCAATATTAATTGATCCAAAGTCAACATATGAAACACAAATCAAGTGAATACCTATTAAGCATCACTTTTATTTTTAATATTAATCAATATTAATTTACCAACTACTCATCTGTTCTTCATGAAACCTACCAATTTGTGCTTTTAAAATAAAGGCTCCCTAGAAAATGACTTGCAGATCATATTGTGGAATCAATTAAGGATGTTAATTAACCTGTGCACATCAGAAATTTAAACCATGGTATTTTTAAGGGACCCAGATATAAACTGACAAGTCCTAAATGAGATGCAACTTTACATCCTTGAACAAGAAGCCATATACCCCCATACAGTCCATGTCTGGAAGAACTCCAGAGACCTGCTTTGTCCTAAAAAATCCTGGGGATTGTTTGACTTCCTTGACATTAGGGCAGGGCTTGCGCAAATTTATGCAAATTTAGGGTTGATTCTTGGGGCTTCTTTGATTTCTTCTCTCTAACCTATTTCTCTTTGGTGGCCCTGCCTACTAGCAAGCCATACTCAGATCAGTGTGTAGACATGGAGTTTCCTTCAATCTTGCATTTTCTTGGCTGTCCTTCCCTGTAACACATGCAGAATGATAATTATCTAAGGCTATAATAATTTGCTTTGCCCAGGCTTTATTTCTCATTCACTCATTTTCACTCATATTTAACTTTTCTTGGCAAAGGAACTGGAGTGGTTTGCCATTTCCTTCTACAGCTCCTTTTACGGATGAGGAAACTGAGGCAAATGGGACTAGGTGACTTATCTAGCTCTAGAGTCACTCAGCTATGAGAGGTCTCAGACCAGATTTGATGAAGATGAATCTTCCTGATTCCAAGCCCCACACTCTATTTACTGTGCTACCTACCTATGCCCTTTGCGCAATATCCAATAAATTAAATGATCTAGAAAAACTTTCATTTCATTTCATGCCAGCCTCGGATCTTCAGTATTCTTCAGCAACTCCCCTGTGATTGGTCTTTATTATCAAGGAATCATAAGCTTCAGGTTATATGCACAGTGGTAATTTGTCCAAGCACTGACTCAATCTATCAAAACATATATTAGGTATTTACTATATACCTGGCACTATACTAGGTGCTGTGTCCTTCCTTGGAAGAAATTTCCTTCTAATGAGAGAGACAAGTATGTATGTATATGTATAGAATACAAGCTGATAGGGAGGGGAGCAAACAGCTGGTAAGCATCAGGAATGCCTTCATGCAGCAGTGTTCCTTGTGTTGAAGGCAACTAGGAATTACAGGGAGTGGAAGATGGGGTAGGTACTCTCCAGGAGTGGGGGACAGCTAGCGCCTTCTCTCTGGCTTCTTTATATGCACTATTTTCCATTCACATATAGACATCTCAGTAACAATGATGTCATTAATATAACAATGTTACACATTCTTTTGGTTCCTAATTTCTTCTAGATTAAACTTCAAACTGCGGTGACAAGGTTGGCCCTAACAAAATGATGAATTGGGGGAATTTAATCTTTGATTTAGAGAGGAAGAGAGAGAGAGAGAGAGAGAGAGAGAGAGAGAGAGAGAGAGAGAGAGAGAGAGAGAGAGAGAGAAGGAGGGAGGGAGAGAGAAAGAGAGAGAGAAAAAGAGAAACCAAGAGACAAAGACAAAGAGAAAGACAGAGAGACATAGAGAAATACAGACACAGAAACACACAGAGAGACAGAGATAGACAGAAAAAGACCAACAGACAGACAGAGACAGAAAGACAGAGAGTCAGAGACAGAGACATAGAGAGATGGAGGGAGGGAGTCAGAATCCAATCACTTCATACTAAAGTATAAATACCAGAGAAGTCATTTATTATATTCACTTTCTGAATAATGTTTAAATTTTAATGGGGGACAAAGTCATAAGCTCAAAAATAAAATGAAGTTATTGTAGAGGAATTTCAAGCATTAGGAAGAGGTCAAGGGAGAGATGGATTTTGGGAGAAGAGGCTGAGAGGCAGTCTTTACATCTCTCCTGAAACCTTACCACACAGACAGTCACCCACTCTGCCGGGCACCAAGCTGGCGCTGAATAACACTGAAGCCAAAGATCCTTTGAAATAAAATGGGACAAGATAGCATTCTTATTCCCTTGAACCACAACTTGTTAAAACGATTTCTTTTAAACCAAAACCACAAGTGGAGGTAAATCAGACTCCCTACCTTTCAGTTCTTTACCTCTGACATCTGATTTTTACTCAGTGCTTATTGTCCAGACAGAATAAATAAAAAAGTAAGAGACACTCAAGTGAAACACAGATTATTTATAGTTAAGATTTTATAGTTATTTTGATAAAAAAAAAGTAATTATGTGGTGTGACAAGATCCAGTGATCCGGATTCTTGCTTTTCCCTGGTGTGTGTGAGGCATTTTCATTTGTTGTTGGTTTGGAGGAAAACACCTGTGAATTATACTTATAAAATATTCCTGGGGCAGGGGACTGTGTAGCACAGTGCGTAGGGTCCTGGATTTGGGCAAGAAGTCCCAAGTAGAAATCCCACCTTAGACAATTATTAGCTGGGACCCTGGGCAAGTCCCTGAACACCTCTCACCTTCAGTCTCCTCATCTGTAACATGGGGACAATGAAAGCATGCATCCAGCAGGGCTGTGGTAAAGATCAAATGACATGTTATTGAAAACGCGCTCTGAGAACCAAAGAGCACTCTACGGAGTGACACAAAACTTTAAAGATGTAAAATCGCACTGATATCCTGCCTAAACCTGGCACACAGTAAGTACTTAATAAATATTTACTGATGCTGTTGCTTATCTTTTCATGTTGCTAGCATGAAAGGAAAAGGACTGGTGGCATTATCAGGTTTTAATCAGTAAGATAACTTCTATTTAGAGTACAGATAAACCCATTAAAAAACATTCGCTTACAAGTTCACTATCAGCAGAGCATTTTTGATGATGTGTTTATAATTAAAGCTAGACTGTTATATTCCCATACATTGCTCCCGAGAATAAGTATGTTGACAGTCTTACAAAGGGCCATCTGCACATCCATTATAAGTAAGATTGATTTATGCTCCATCCCATAATTTTGTCAGTTTGCAAAAAATAGTCCTACCTTTATCTACATGATATGTATGATAAAAGAGGTTCTTTCATGTGTGCACCTCATGTGGAAAATAATGTAAGCTACAGTAGTTAAAATGTAGGTATTATTTGACTCTCTTTTAAGTTAAGAAGAAAAAAGAACTAGAAAAGCATTCACAAAAAAATTTATCACTTGAAACATGAGACTAGTAGAAGTTAGGTATCTCTTAATTTATCATTATTAATTAAACAACAGTAACTGACCTTGTTAATTTTTATTTTATTATCCTTTAAATAAATAATTAAGATGTAATGGCCACTCAGATAAATAGCTTTCAAGATCATTAGTAAACCACACAATTATCAATGGCCCTAATAAGGGGGTGATTTGCATAGCTTTTTAAAAATAAATAAGTAAATAGGGAAGTGCTTAAATAAATAAAGGCTAAGCTAACACCAAGTTAACATGGAGCACCAATTTTCTTTTTAATTATCAAAGAATCATGGACTGTTGAAGCTGGTAGGAGAGTTAAGAGATCATCTAGTTGTTCCCTTTTGCACAGAAAGAGACTGAAGCAAAGTGAATATTCCAAAGTCACACAGCAAGTTAGTGGAGGAAATGAAATTAGAATCCAGATTTCTTGATCTTCTGCATCACCCCCGTCCCAGCCCTCCTCCACCCAGAGTGCTCTTTAGTGAATGTCATAGCTTCACCTGTTGGGCATGGCCTTATACCTGTAAGCCAATTTCGCTGTGGTTCGTTCGTCCTTCCTTCTCAAAGGGGACCAAGACATCAGGAAGATGATGGCATGACTTGCAGCTGAATGTTTCTCCTCCTGTGCCATCTGGATCCAGTGGCCAGATATTGATCCAGATGACTGGGAGATGGCCCTGGATGCAGTGGGAGATATTGATCTTTTAAGCTAAGATTTTTCCAAGTTCTCACTTGGAGGGAGGCAACACCCATACAAGGAACAGGCCTGTTTAAAGAAGTTGAGTCAAGACCTCAAGCCAATTTCATAGAAAACATAAACAGAAACTATCCAAATATATTTACTTTCCTTGACCATTTTTTAAAAGAGGAAAGCATGTAAATTATAAGTAATTTTTGTTATGCATGGTAACAGAGCATAAACAAAGATTTGTCAGTATTTTTTTCAATTACTCTGTTACCCTAGATGCATTGCTCTTGTGCAGTCATGTCCAACTCTTTGTGACCCTATTGCCGATATCATGCCAGGCCCTTCTACCCTCCACTATCTCTGAAAGTCTATCCACCACGTTTCAATCTTTCCCAACATCAGGGGCTTTTCCAATGTGTTCTGTCTTCTCATTATGGGGTGTATGACAAAGGGACTTAAACAAGGCACATACTATCCTGCTTTTTCTGGTGGTGTCTTCAAAATTTCTAGGTAGGGTCCTGTGCGCCCTATGATATTATCTTGACTGCCTTATAAAATAAGTGAGATTGACTAGATGGATTCTGCTATTAGAGTTGTAAGTGGCAGATTTTCTTAGCATCTGAAAACGGTCAGAATTACTAAGCCAGAAGTAAGAGTCCAACATAGAAAACAAGATGTTACATGTCCTGGGAGTTGCTCATTTTGAACATATATCATTCAAATAATCAGATATTATAAAAAATTAAGTCATAGGTCTCCATATTTTTACTTTCACTAAAATGATCAATCAACAGATAAATAGATGAATGTAACTGAGTTTTGGTTCCTCACTTTGCCCAAGGTCTATCTTCTGATGAACAATTCAACTCCAATTAATAAAAATTTATTAGGTGCTTGTTAGATTAAAAGGTCCCCGGATGCTGTCTTTTGCCTCTTTTTGTAACTCCAGCACTTAGCACACCATCCAGAGAGGTTGCTTAATAAATACTGATTGACTGATAATCCTGTGTAAAATTCAACACCAGATACTTCCACTAAACTCCTTCTCTGATGTATCACTGAGGAATAGAGGCCCCAGGTATCCAAAGACAATGTAATTAGATTAAGAAGACATCACTTCCAAGTGGAGGAATCAGAAAAGGTTTCTTAGAGGAGGTGGTAGATGTATTCTGCAGCTCCACTTTGCTTTTCCCTACAACAAGCCAGGACTGGATTATGAGATCACTGATGCAGGTATACCCTCTACCTGTACAGCTTAAAATCATCCATGACTTTGACCCGTCTACCTACTCCAGGAAATCCTTTATAAGGAGCTCATTAAACAAGATGAGGGCCTTCCTCTAGACCTTGCTACATTACAAGCGGTCCAAAGGTTATCGATATTCCCTGATATTCCAAAGGTTATCTTGACACCTGACTTACCTACTTCATTTCTAGTCATACATCTCTTTGATACTTATTCGGCTTCATAAACTCAGTATATTATTATAATATGCTGGGGTCTATTTATGCCAACCATAGTCTTTTGGTAAGTGAAATGTAATTCTGATTTCTGAGAGATTGCTATTCCAACATTGAATCCCAAGGGTGGGGCATTACCAAAAGGACACTGTTTTGTTTTGTTTTAATAAATGTGTTTGTTATTTTTAATTCAAGGAGATACTTAGGGTCTTTGAAAGTGCTGTTCATTTACTAAACAGCAACAGCTACTTTCATTCATGTATTCAATTTTGCATTCAGTTCATGATTCATCTACACTGCCTGTCCAGGAGCTCTGTTCTCCCAACTGTAGTACAGAGTCTATACAACAGGACACAAAGGCAAGGATTCAAGTATGAAAGAAGGCACAATTCTTGCCTTCAAAGACATTACAAAGAGGAATGACTGGGATGTTAAAAAATAAAAACAAAAACCAGCTCTAATGCCAGAAATCCTAAGATAAAGGTAATTTAGGAAACAGCTCCAGGGTAATCGGAAACAAGAAAAGAGAAGAAATGCAAAGAGTCATGTGTCAGGCAGAAAGTATATGAAAGAGAAATGGCAGGTCTCTGCAACTCATGAATTTGAGAATCAGTTTTCTAAACAATCAGGAGCAAGGCAAATATCTGTGGATATCCCAACGAGGCTTTGGCTCCAACCCTGTTATCATTTCAAAGGAAAGTCCACTTTGAGTGGTGAAAACCTATAACCCATGATTGTATCTATCTGTTTCCTCCTTCCCAGGGCACAGATGTCATTCCCATGAAAAGCACACAAACAATTATGTACATATCTTAATAGATATTTGACTGGTTCTGCTAAAAGCTTGAATATAGAATTGGGGTTATGTATTCTTCTCAAAAGAAACACCTGAAGTAGAAATAAACCCCTCTCCCCTTTATCTGTGTGCTTCCAAAATGTTAGAGAAACCTGCAAACTATGCTTGGTTTCAACTTGAATAAATGAGTTCTTTTCTTTGATATATAGACGGGCTCTCTCATGATTTCAGGAGAGGGGTATAATAAATCTGTGAAACTATTGACTTTTAGGACACCTATTTAAAAATCTTAAATTAGCTAAAATATTGAGCAAGAGCATTTATGTATAGGCTTCTTCGGACATTTTCACTTCAATCTAATGTGACCTCATCTAAGTACGATATGATTTATTACAACAAAGGCATCCTAAGGGAGAAGGCCATAAAATAGAACACATTCCCGGGCAATCTCGACTTGTGGTTTCTGAAAGGAACAGACGTGAATGTCTACTTTTCAAATAATGCAAACCTGTCAGAAGCAAATGCCGTACTGTCATGTATAAGATAACAGACTATGTTGGGATATTTTCACAAGCAAATAAGATGAAAGGCGATGCTAGCTAAAAAGGGCATGATATATTTTAGAGACATGTCTGTTCTTTATTCTTTCTTGACCCAAATCAGTCAAGCAAGCATTTATTAAGCTCCTAGTGTGTTCCAGGCTCTATGATAAATTGTAATGCCACTGAAGTTTTTTGCCTGCCAAAGAAGGAAATTTTTCCTAAATACACTCCACAGTAACATTCGAAATGTTACTCTCTTATCCTCCCAAACACCAATCATTAAAATTTCATATCAGTAGACCATGCCTCATAGTAATGGTGGTAAAGGCCATAGTCTTTCCATGTCACAGTTATGATCAAGGTGCTGATTGGGGCATAATTGATCTGTCATTATCAAGGACTTTGAAGCAAGAAGAATCACTCTACTGAACATCTTGTGTTCTATCATTTATCATAAACACAACATAAAAAAGACTCATGAGCTTGACTGGAGCATTATTTTAACCAAACTATAGAACAGGATGTTATAATAAAATTTCTAGATAAAACAGTAATTTTGTGATTGCTTCAAGATCTTTATGATTAAATGAAAAATTACATCCTCTTTTATCATGTTACTATGTGGTAAATAAGAAACCATTAGTAAAAATTAATGTTTTTATTGAATTCATTTTTAATACAGACGTCAATTTCAGATCTCCAGGGTACTGGCAATTTCAAATTAGGATAGCATATTTTTATTTAATATCCATATTATTTAATATCTATATAATCAAAATATTCTCTACTTGAGATTTTATTTTTTTTCAAATGATACTACCAGTGCATTAATAAATCTTTACAACATAATTCAAAGAATATAATTTTTAAATTTTGATCTTTCTACATAATAAGTTAGGCATTCTATTAGATATGAAAGGGTGTTATAAATTATATGACAATATAGAAAATTTAGCATGCAATCCTAGAATATAATCCAAGGGGTTTGTCTTTTAAAATTATGATGTTTTTACACTCAAGAGTAGGCATTCATTATTAGAAATAAAATTATTTTATAAATTAAAATATTAGAAAATTTAGCACACAATCATAGACTATATAGGTCAGGGGGTTAACATTACCAAGAATTTTCAGCAGAAAAATTAAGGTAAACTATTATACTGAAATATCAATATTAACTGAAATATCAATAATATTTGTTTAAAAACACTTTAGAAAAACCTAGATAAACGACAATACACACAATAATGTCCTAGGGAAAGAAGACTTATTTGTACACTGCTAGAATATGTGATGACAAGATGCAAGTTTCTCCATGTAACACTCATGTAATAGATAACATCTGAAAATAATTATATAAAAACTCAGCTAATCTTGAAGAAGCAAATTTCCCTCCATAAAAAGTTTCTAGCTAAAAAAAAAATCTGTCTTTCAAAGATATGAAAATAAAATTCAATTTGTATTTTTAAATTAATTCTTATTTTATTAAATAACCCTCACCCCCCAAACTGGAAATAATTAACTGAAAACACAGCAGTTAAGATTAAAACGACCTAAATGATATTTTTTATTTTGAGAATTGATGGGACAGAAAATGAATTCTATTTTAAAATCTGAAACTGAAAAATTAGATGGGAGTTTGTCAATATTGTCCTAAAATTCCATTTTAAGCAAATGATAGGCTAAAAGAAAAGAAATCAAATACTTTGGTTATTTTATTAAACGTAATAACAGAATTTTAAAGGATACAATCCCACAAATGTAACCAGAAGCTGAAATGGTCTATAAAAGTCAGTTTTTCATTTTTACTAAAATATACCTTTAAACATTTTTCTAAAACAAATTTATGTCTGCAGTAATGACCATGTGAGCCTCAATGAGTCTAACAAGTCTTTTTTCAAGAACACTTTTCTCACATTTAAGCAGGAAGTTAACTGTGATTTTGAAAAATCTCACCATGAAATACAACCTGCTGTGTTACCAGGAGACCTTGGCAAATAATTAACACTACCTGAAGCAGTCTGCAACCCCAAGCAGGGAAAAGATCTCTGAGAGACCTGGGCAAGTGAAACTTCTTCTTATCTAGTCAAATGTCTTACATGATACCAAATGAGATTTCATTTGTTCAATTAAGCTACTTCTGTCTTTACTTTAGCACTAATTCTACCCAGAAAGGTCTAACTGGATTAAAGTAAAGGAAATAAAACTGTGATAACCTGAATCTTCACTCTATGATATAAATAGTAACCTCTACTATTTTTTTTCAAAATTAGAATAACTGCCATCAATGCTTGAACATATATATTATCTTCAGATACTATCGATGTCATTCAAAGCAGAAATAAAGATGGGTTCCTAAGCACAAAAGGAAACTATCTCACTATATTTTTTTAAAAAATAATTTCCCTTCATTTTCCGCTGTGTATTTATATTTTAAATGATCAGGGGAAAATGAAGGAAAAAAATTTCCAAGTTCACCCATTTATTTTTGGACTTAATTTCAATAACATAAAAAAATTTATTCTAAGTACACTGCAATTCCTAAATCAATACATTGATATTTCCATCACAAGAAAATGATATCTCATTAAGAGATCAGAATGTTCAATTCTAATTCTGCAGATATACAGAATTCTCTGTAGAATTAAAAGACCAAAAAGCAATTTATCAGTAGACACATAAAGTAAACATATTTCTTTCAAGCGTGGACTCCTGTGTTTATTTATAAGGAATGAAAGCACTCCAAAAATAATATTTTCCACACTGCAAGTACCAATTATTACTTCCATTTCTAAAGAAATGCCTCCCTCAATGCTTCCTTCAAACATTCAAATCCCAGCTTAATAAAAACAAATGGCATTCCTCATTTCTTTAAAATTACACATTTGATATCCAAAGCTTTGCTTTTTTAACAAGACACTAACACTCCGAAATTTGGTAATTATGCATTCACACGCCAGGAAACTGCAGTTTTCTTTTCAGGTTGCTGTATGTGATAAATATATTTCTAATCTTCAGATTTAATGAATTGGTTTAAGAGGATGAACAAAACAGACTCATAAATATCACGGCTGTTCAAAATAAGGCAAAAATAAAGGCTAATTAATCCTAAAACTTTCCTCTGAGTATTTCTATACAAAATTAAAGAAAAATTATAAATAGAATATTAATATCAGTTACAAGGATCATTAATAGTATTTTAAACTCAATCCCCTGTAACTACACAGCCACGGTTTTTTATTGCACAATTATACAGAATCTGAATGCAAAACTCCTACAACAGTCAAAAGAATGCACGTGAGGATAACCTAGTGATTTTTATGCTGCTAAAATTACAGAGAAATAAACTAAATAAATTCCATATTTTAGTATTGAAAATATGGCCAAGTTTAAAACCCCAGACTCCTTTGGATACTGGACACCTTACATTTCATGAAGTGACAAACCTGCTTGTGTGATTGCACCATTATTTTTGATTTAGCTCTAAGAATACTCAGGAATCATGTATTTTCTTCTAAGAAAACTAATAGCTTAATTTTTTTCAAAGATAACTGAATATATTTTTTGAAAGTCCATCTCGAGTACTTTCAATATTTACAAGCCACAAAGTATACAAAATCTAATTTTCTTGTCCAAAAAGATACGAATTCAAAGAAACTTTGATGGCCTAGATCAAACTTTTTAAGTTTCTGCATCCATTTACACTCTTAATTTCTAAATATTCCAAAATATTTACCATGCTAAAAATCAAAACACCTTACTATCACAATTATGAAAATAATTTTGACTTTGTAAGACTCCCCGAAAGTGTCTTGGGAAGCAGAATCCTAGAAGTACCTAGACTACAATTTGAAATCTATTAATCTAGATAATATTGGCCAAAAATTCAATTTTTTGTGTTGAAAAGAATCATAGTCAATCATTTATGAAGGTCAATAAATGGAGACTGAAGATTATATTCTGCAGTTGAAGACAAGTTTTATGGATGGATAGAGAAGTCATTGTTTTCTCTCTCCATTCTAAAACTGCACATTTAGATGCATATATATCTTGCAGTTCCTGACATGGAGTAGGGGGTGAGTAAGCAAAGGAGTAAATGAAACTAAAATGTTATGATAAATAAACAAAAATTTCATGATAAATCAATATATCAATTTTTTTACTGCCCTCTAGTGGCAAATAGTCACAATTCCTACTTCAGCAGAAGACCGACCTATCATGACAAAGTTATAAGGTATTGACAATTTAAAAAATAAATTAAGTAATGAGATGCAATACAATGGTGAAATCAATAAATAAGGATCCTTAAAACAGGAAGCTGCCTCAGTCACACAACTTATTCACTTATCAGTGAACACCAGCCCCAATTCCACCCCGTGACAAAACCCCCAAATAACTATGTCCAAAGCAATTGTACATGTGAGGACAATATTTAATTTGCACTAAATGTATATCAAATATGAAATAGGGAGAATGAAGGAGGAAAAAAAGGTTGTTGATTAACCATTAAAATCAACATAATCACTATAAAACATATACAATACCAAAGCAAACAGTTGAAAAAAATTAAAATTCAGTTAATTATTTGTTTTGTCTATATAACACCAAATAACAAGCTTGGTTGATTTTTTTAAAAAGGAAATCGACTGAAATGCCTTCTTATACCATGTAGATAATATTGTTTACACAAGATGTTCATGTTCTTTGTATGAAATTAAAATTATAAACCAATAAAAAAGGAAATGGCTTAAAAATTCCATAAAACTAAGCTACTACTCAGTCCCTTCATGCAAATTAAAATATTAATTATTTTCATTTCAAGTATAAAAATGATATTACTATGATACTCAATATTTTATAACTATATTATCTTCAGGTTACTCTTTCATCAAATTAGACATACTCCTTTCCTTACTGCTAGACACACACATTTTGTATAAATATATATGCATGTGCATACATATATACATTTCCACTTCATGCTACTTTGCTTAACTTTGCAATAATTAATGCTAAGATTGGAAATGATGACTTTTTAGGTAAATATAACATCTAACAGAGATCAGTTGCCTAGATGTCTTCAATTATACTATATATGCTCTGGCCTTCAAATCAAAGAAAAAGATTAATAGCTTTACAGAAAGGAAAGGTAATTATTTAGGAACTACAGTCTTGTAGAAGAGTAGGAGTAGTCTACAAATGAAATAAAAAGAATGGTACGCAAACCCAAAAATGAACAAGATGCAAACTGACAGGAGAAACAGCCCACAAATTTTGACTATAAAAATACATTGTTTCACTTACAAAAGCAACGCATGAAGGAGGAAGAAGAGGAAGAAGAAAAATAAACAGAAAAAAGGGAAGGAGGAGGATGAAATAAGAGGGAGGAGATAGAGAAGAAAAGGGAAGAGAAAAATGAGAAGGAAAAAGAGGAAGAGAAAGGGGAGGAGGAGGGAAAGGAGAAAGAAGTGTGGGAAAATTTTTGCAATAAACAAATCATAGAAGTAGCACCAATTTTTAAGATTAGGACCCATTCCCTAATCACTGAGATGAAAGGATGTAACCAGACACTATTTCAAAAGGCAAGATGCAGACTAGCAACCACTATCTGAAAACTTATGCAAAATTGCTAATAATCAGAAAGGTGAAAATTAAAATAACTCTAAGATATTTTCTTACTCCCTCTAGCACCAGTCTGAAGCAGAATGAGCTAACATCTATCTTATATTCTAAGCAGAGCTATAACTACAGCAAGACAACTAGAGTTTTATTCCAACGGTGTGTAATGTAGGAAATACGATGCTTCTTCATGGTGGTTCTGTAGTAGACAACGCTAAGTCTTCTGCTTGCCCCGAATGCCCTCTTTCACTGGAGCCTACCTCCCTCAAATACCCAAAGGCTGTATCTCACTCCAAGTTTTCTCCTTGAGCTCTAGGATTCCTAGCATGTCTCTGAGCAGGAGAGAGACACTAAAGGTCCTGCTTTAACTAATTCAAAGATGATGATGTGAGTATGCAATCTTGGGGGCTATATTCTTGGTGTATCACATTGATGGAGAGTCATGGAGGGATGGGGCTACAGAAGTCTCACCTCGTATAAGTTGGGTACAGAAAATCTAAGTGTTATGGAAAGAACTCTGGGTTTGAACCCCAAGTCTGTTATTTACTAATCAGTGTTCTCTGGGCCTCTATAAAATTTGAGAAATGGTCTAAAGACCCCTTTCTAGCTCTACATCTCTGATTTATCTGTTTAGCCTTAAAGATGAACCACAAGTAGAGATTAACATATGTTTTTTCTTTCTCAATCACTGACTATAGAAGACAGAGCATTGAATAAGAAGAAATTTGGGGCAACCACTGGGAAAGTGGCAAGATAGTTAGGAATCTGTGAATATAGGATGTATGATACATTGAAAATAATAGCAGACATGGAAATCAGGAGAGCTAGGTTAAAGTCTCATCTCTTCCCCTCCATACTGTGTAAACCATGGGTAAGTCAAAATGATTCTGCCTGAGTTCAATTCCTCTATCTGTTAAATGGGTATAATGTCAACTCTTCAACAACCATAGGGTTGTAGTAGGAAAAAAAAGTTACCTGCAATTTATTGATACATAGCTTGTTTTGGCTCTTCTAGATGTTGAGACATGAGCAGAAGTATTACTATAAGTCATTTTCTCATGTTCACAAAATCAAAGAGTTGATGAGAATGGAGAGAGACTATTTTATAACAATCATTGGTTATCAAGAACCAATTAAATCTATACAAAGAAAAAGAAAGAGGTCAAGAATGAGCATTAAGAAAAGAAAGAACACTTAAAAGCTATTTCACAATCAATTTACATATATTTTGGCCTAATGAATCAAATGCAACCTAAAGTTAATTTTCCAAGGTACAATTTACATGAAACCAAGAGAGAATTTAAGATTAACAGAGACGAATAAGTACTTAAATCTCTGTTAATGGTCTGATTTATTCTACAAGACATTCACTGCCCTGATGAGGCCATGCTTCCTATTAAAAAGATAATGATGATGGAAGCATTGGACCCTATATAGTATAACAAGCTTTGTTAACACTCTTTTTTTCTTTGTACCTTTCCATCCTCTCTTTTTTCATTGTGCCATAGCCTTCCTGAGACTAATTAAGTGAGTGAACCCAAAAATGTGATATTTGAAGAAATGTGGTTCTCTAGACACTGTCTACTTTGAAACAGGTTAAACTTTATGAGATGGACATTAATAACCTTTCTAAAAATTCAAACAAGTGTCAAAACTAGTGTCAGTAATGACCTACTATGTGACAATAGTAATAGATGGTACTCTGCAGCCGTCCCACATATCAATAACGTAGTGTATTCACATTTATAGCGGTTGTTCCTTGAGTATAAGATCTCAATGCCTAGCAATGCTATATAGCCTACTGTCAGCCCTAAAGTTCACTCTTTAACAATGAAGACAGAAACACTCAAGGAGAGCCATAAAAAATAAAAAAGAAACTACTCTGAATCAATATAATAAAGAAAGGAGTATTTTAAAAAAATCTATTTTGTAACCACTCTGGATCTGATATGGTTTCCACATCTGTAACATGGAGGGGCTTGATTTGAGATAGAAGGACTTTTTCAGACCTAAGGTTCAAGCTGTAACTGATAGTTCAAGTAATTTTTTCCCTATACATTTCTCTACTTTAAAAATCAACTCCTCATATTTTAAAAAAAAACCTGAAAAAAAATCACATTCCTCTAGTGTTGAAGAAAACGTCAATCTAGCTAAAAATTTCAACTTCTTGACAAGCTCTTATCCCCTTACTAAGCCCAAACAATTAACCTTAAAAATCACACACATGATCCATAGCTCCGTTGTCCACCTGGTTTATACTGGCTAGGGAATGAGAGGAAAGAAAAAACCGCACACCTGTTTTCCTGTGCACAGGAAAGGTGGTAAAGAGGAAAAGAGCCAGGAGGAGCATGGGCTGAAATGGCATGAGTAGAATTCTTTCATTTGGGGAGTTCACCTAGGATCATGATAAGAGTTCATTTAACCCTGTGTGGGTCACTCTGGAAGAAGGCAGATATGAGCACTGTCAGGAGGACATTTCAAATGGAAACATCATTGTTTTTCAGAGGAATGGAGAATTACACTCAGGAACTTCTCGAAGATATATTTTAAATTGCTTATTCAAAATAACACCTTTCCACTCATTTATTTCACTGAAACAAAAATACTCATCTCTTAGTGGCTTTTTTACATAATTGATTGTGTGTATGCACATGTGAAACATTCTTACATGTATGTATGTGTATATACACACGTGAGTTTATGTATATATATATATATATATATGTATAAAATATATATTTACCAGCTAGCTGTGTGACTCAGATTAAGTCATTTAACCCCGTTTGCCTCTGTTCCTCAACTATAAAATGAGCTGGAAGAGGAAATTGAAAACTGTCCAGCATTTTTGCCAAGAAAAGCCTAAATAGAGTTATGAAGAGTCAGACATGACTGAAGAAGGCTGAAATACACACACATGTGTATGTATATATATGCACACATTTATATTTCATACTGATATGTAGCTAATTAGACAGTGTGTTCATCAGTATCTATATATAATATATATGTAAACAAATACATGAATTAAAAGTATTGCAAATTGAGAATATTTTGGTCACTGAATTGAGACAAATAATAGACTACTCTCTTTTTAAAAAAATTAAGTGTATAATGCAGAATACGATGGAGAGATAGATGCATCAAGCAGGTTGTAACACACTACATAAGACGACTTGCAAAGGAGTTACCAAAGAAAAATATGAATGAAAAAGAATATGGGCTGCTTATGTATCAAGACCAAGGGACAACATGCACTCCATTTCTATGCCTGAGTAGTCCACAGAAAGTGAGAAATGTCCCCAGAGGTTGAGTGGCTCCCTGCTGTAAACTTAAGTGAGGACTGGACAGGATTCACACAAAACAGGTAGTTAAAAATGGTTTGCAATAGGCATCACTGGAGGGTATAAACTCATTAGGGGGTTATAGAGACATCTGAATACTTCAGCTTGAGCATATTTTCCATCATTTAGAAAAGTCTGATCAAAGAGATAAAAATTATGAAAAAAATAACTCCTAGGAAGTTGGGAGTATTTCACTATAATCTGGGGAATTCTATGTTCTTATCAATTCCTTGAGTTCAGGGATAGGCCAATCCAAATGATTATGTAATGAGGAGGGGTGAGGAGAGGGAGGAAGCATTTATTTGGTATGTATTTTGGGCAGGCACTGTGCTAAGCACTTTACAATTATTTTCTCATCTAATCTTCACAACAACCCTGAGAGGCAGATGATGTTATTTTCCCCATTTTGCAGGTGAGAAAACAGGCAGAACGCAGTTAAGTGACTTGCTTAGAGTCATACAATAAGTATCTAAGGCTGGAGCAGAACTGAGATCTCCCTGATGCTAGGCTCCATGGTCCAAAGATCATGCTATCTAACTGCAGAGGAAGACAAGAAAACCATCTATGTCTAGTCACGGTGGAAATCTCATATATACCTATATGTATGGACGCATGCATGCATGTATGTGTTTATGTGTATGTACACACACATAACTAATCAGAAATGATGAGCTCTCCTAAAGAGTAAATTTCCTAGTGTCTACCATTTTTATGAGTTAAATTCTGTAACAAGAAATAAGCACATGCAACTATGAGAGGTTACAGTTTGTAACGATGCAAAGTACTAAGGTTTCCAATTTAAGGTTGACTATTTTCCTAAATTTCCTCTGACCCTGTGGAATTCTAGTCTACCCTTAAGTGTCTAAAAATCCTGCCACATCACAAGTATGGTTTCTAAAGTACATGGCTAGATCACAAAAAAAATTTCCTTTGGATAATTTCATTGAATATTTTGGTTTCAAAAAACATAAAAGAAAAGGTGACAAAAAAATTAAGTTAATTTTTAAAACAAAGACATTTTATAAAGCAATTTATTGATTTGTTTATTGAAAATTTTCAGCTTGGAACTGAATTCACATTTTTGAAGCCAGGAAATCATTGACAAGAAAGAGGTGACAATTAAAAAAAACCACAGGCCAGTAGAATGGTACCAGTTTCTTTTTTAATGTCTTTGCCATTTGTATGCTAGTCTCAGGTTCATACTAGGAGCAGACAAGGGGAAAATATTAATTCATGGGAAGCTAAGTTAAAGAGACCCATTGGTCTGTTTACTCATAATTATTTTACTCTCACCAAGAGCACTGTCCCATGAAAAGATTCAGGATACTCTAAAGGGAAGTCTTAGATTGCCAGAGTCTTGGAAGTAAAGATCTTTTCTTTGAACTGGAATTGAATATTACCAACAAAGCTTAGTACAAATCGTGTGCCCATCCCTTACCACTCTTCTTGGGTTGAACCAGAACCATTTGGGTTACCTGTGTCTAAAGGCATTCAAGATATCTACTCTGACAAACCCATGCTTTGGGAGAAAACATAGGAAGGAAGAAAATGAAGTTAGAGGCACTGTAGTTCAGACTCTATTTAGGAGGAAGTCAATAAAGGTATAAGTTTCCTTTGTTTTCCAATCTTGGGCCAATCCCATAATATTTCTGGGACTCAATTGCCTAACTATTAAAATTGTCTGCTGAGATATCAACAGAGACTCATGTTCAAAGCCTTGAAATTATGTTTGATTCTTTGCCCCATCTTTGATTGATGAAACCAATTAGTGGCATAAATTCAACATTCCAAATCTATAATATCTGGAATCAACTCTTTTCCTTGTATTTCTGCTGCCATCACTGTAGGTGAGTACCATTCATTATATCTTTCTTTGCCTTGATTATTTCCTTGTCCTTTTACTCAGTCTTCATCTCCTCATTTTCTTTCTTTCTCAAATCCTCTCTTGTATATGTCTATTAATTCAATTTGTACATGTCTCATTTCACTCACTTCTGCCTGCTCTAAAATTTTCAGTGGTTCCTCCCTGATAACTAAATAAACTACAAAATCCTTAACCTGAAACATACATCACTCTTATAATATATTTCCCAAGTACCTCCCCACATTTATCTACCTTATTTCAGTCTAGCAAAACAATACTTCATTTCTTCCACTTCTCCTGGTTCTGTTTACACCATTGCTATGTCTAGAATGCATCCTCCACCCCTTTCAGGTCCCATCTTAGCTTGTGTGAATTATAGTCATTTTCATAAAAATCTACATAAAAATGATCTCTTTTATCTAAATACTTATAGCATAGCATTTATATTGTGCCCTTATTATATTTTATTTCATATTATAGTTTTTAGCATACCCATATTCTCTCCCCTACTAGGCTTGAATGCAGGGATTTTACCTTATTTCATAATTTCAATTTCCTTATCTCTAAAAGGAAGGGTTTGGTTTAGATGACCTTTGAGGTCTTTTTCATCTTCAGAACTGATGACCTTATGATTTAGGAGGACCAGAGAGCTGAAGAGACTTACTAAAGGTCATACATAGATAGTAAATAGCAACGGCAGGTGATTCAAACCCAAGTTATCTGACTCCCCTTCCTGCTGCCTCTTTATTTTTCTAGTTCCTTCAAATCCTCTGCACGTAACACTGCAATAAATATTTGCTGTCCTCAGCTCTTTGCAATACTGAATTGTAAGATCCAGGAAACCCTTTGGGTCTGATTTCCCCCCCTGACACTGTGGTATGGTAAAAAGAATTATGGATTTGGAGTGAGTTCAAATCTCCCCTTGGGCATTTTCTACCTGTATGACACCAGAATAAGTCACTTAAACTCATTTTTCTCTTTTTTCTTCTTCGTAGAAAAAGGACTATATGACTGATGCAGTGTCTGACCTCTAGATCTCTGAACATATGGTTAAGTTTACATCTCTGGGCCTCAATTTTCCTGTTTGTAAAATTATGAGTCCATCCAACAAACATTAATTTAGTGATTATGAAGCACAAGGCATTTTGCTAACAGCTAAGGAGTAAAAGACAAACACACAACAGCCTTTGCTCTCTATAAACTTATATGGAGGTAGAGAGGTACAACACGACCAGTCACAGATAAGAAAACAAAAGGTTTTCTTGAAAGCACATTTAATAGGACTTCTAAGATCTTTTCCAGAACCTAGTCCTGTGATTCCCCTGGGGATCCTTACTTATTTGCAGTCTAGATTTCTGGTTGTTTTTTTCCTACAGGAAACAATGACTTCTTGGAGGTTTAGGATGAGCATACTAAGAAAATCAGAGTTTGAAGATTTTCCCTTTGAAATAACATTTTACTGAACTGTGGTTAAATTGACTGGTTTTTTTTTCTTTACAATAATCTTTTAAATGCTGCTTTAGCACACAGTGGCCAGAAGTGGAAATCTTCAAGATCCTATGAGCTAAGGTTTCACCTCCTCCCTGATTTATTTGCTCCTGGGTTAAGCTGAGAAGACATTTTATAACTTTAGAATAGTAAATTCCTTGTCACTAAATCGCTTGCCTCTAGTGTTCATCTTCCAGTTCTGTAAGTTCAAAGGTGATAGGGTCAATAAATGCAGGTTTACAAGTTCCAGATCATGATTCGTAAGAAAAATGCAAAATAAAATAAGTCTAGGATTTCACCTTACATCCTGAAAATTGTCAAAGATGGAAAAATGATGGGGGCAGTCAATGCTGGAGGAAGTGTGAGAAGAGAATCAGATGGCTACGATGATGGTGAAATTATGGACGGGTCCAACAACTCTGGAAAAATATTCAGAATTATGATTTGAAAAAAGTGATGAAAATTGCCATTTCATTTGACCCAGTGATCCTGCATCACAGATCACCTCAAGAAAGGCCATGACAGAACAAGAGTTCACGTATGTACCAAAACATTAATAGCCACATTCTTTGAGACAGGTAAGAACCAGAAACCAAGTAAGTGACCCAGTGATTAAGAGAATGGTAAAAAAAAAAAAACAAAAAAAAAAACCACCAAACTTATTTTACACAAAGAAAATGGAATAATATTGTTCAGGAAGAAATGAGAAATTCAGTGAAACATGGATAAATCTGTTAGGAATTAATGAAGGACAAAATAAGAAATACCAAATCAGCAACATGTACAAATATAAAAAAAAGAAAAAAGTTACAAAAATGAAGCTAAAATCCAAATAACTGAAAAAAATGAGAAAGTTCCAGACATCATAAAGCCTACACCTCCATTCTCAAGATAGACAGATAGATGAACCAGTACAGTAAATAATTGTATATATTGTCTGAGACAGACATTGTAGTGAAGTTTTTTGCTTATTTTTTCACAAGGGAAAATTCAGTCATTAGAGGGAGAATAAGCACTTCCAGCACTACCACCCTCAATGGCTGAGATATAAAGACAAAAGGCATCAATAAAATATTTTTCAAAAAAAATACTTAGAATAATTTATTTGTAGATTCTGGTATACTTAACCAAAAGACTTCTGTATTTTTATCTGGTAACAGAGATAGCCATGCATTCATATTTTCAAATACTAAAGCGAATGGGCTTTAACTATCATCCTCATTCAACAGATACCCCACATGCTGGCAGCATCACAATCACTGCTAGGTGGGATGGAAAGAAGGATCTATGATCAAGTTCAATTCTGAATACTTATTAACTTCATGACCTTGAAAAATTGCCTCATTTCCTCTCTTTAAGACTCAGTTTCAAAATCTATAGAATGGGAATATCAATATTTGTAGTACTCACCCCATAGGATTATTGTGGAGCAAAGGTTTTGCACAGCCTAAAACTCCATAAAAGTGTGAGTTACTGTTATGTGTATATACCTTAATAATTACGTTCCCATTTCCACTGGAGATACAATTAAATACTGAGAAATACTAGAAAAAGGTAAAGTTATAAATGATCCTAAGAAACACATTAAATCTCCAATTAGCCACAGTGAGAAATCTCTTTTAAAAGTTTTTAGGTAATCCAAATGTGCTCTCACTGTCTAAACAATACTGACATTCCACATATAGTCAATATTTTATTGCTCAGAGTCCAACTATCCAATTTTTAGCTTACAAATTTTATTTTTTCTCTTCTGCCTAGGTGCGTATTTTTCTGTCCTCTCATTGCTTATTAAAACGTTCACAAGAGAATAGATGTAAAATTCAGGACAGTCAATTTTCGTACTGTTGATAAATATGGCAAAAGACTGGAGGAGGAGCCTGAAACCACCGAACAAATCAGAATTGTTGTGTTATCTACGGATGGCAGCCATCCAGGACATAGCTTGACCTGCACTACCATAGAGAATCAAGAATTTGATGCAGCAATGTCCATAGGGCTGAAGAGAAATCACAACCATTATTTTAAGACAAATATTGGATGTGGCAACCGGTTATAAACTTTGTATTATACATATTTTAATAGTCGAATGCAACTTCACAGATATTTTTATCTCCTTTGAAATAATATTTCATTAGAGTCACCTGATTATAGAACTTCAGAAGGCAATGTATTTCTAATCATAATCACTATTGCATATTCCACCAAAAAATGTTACAAAAAAATCTAAAGAATCTGAATATTAAATAAAGGCCAAGTCTACATAGAAAAATTACACTGACATTCATCCAAATAATCTGGACTTGGGCACTAATGCCAACTTAAAAGTCAGTTTGATTGAACGCAATGTGATGGTATTACCAAAAGAGGAGAACGTCAGTGGCATACAACTAAATGAACAGCACTTCAGGGCAGAATCCTAAAGAATGATTAAAATGCACTAGAACTTCTTCATAATTTCCCTAAAGCCTCAGAACTGTCCCATTCTACAGTGTCCTTCAGATTTCTGAGAACTATTCTAAACCAAAGAAGCATCTTCCAGTCTTTTTCAACCTTACCCAACACGAGTAGTAACTAGTGAAGATACCCGAGGTCAGAAGATGGGAGTGTCTTGTTCAGGTTATGGGAAGGAGGTCTGTGGCAGCTCTTTTGTAATATGCATCTCCAGTTTTTCTAGTCTTTTTTCATTTTCCATTATCTGCCTCTTCTCTCCCCGCCCATACTCTGTAAACCAGTGACAATGACCTTATTACTGTTCTTGAACAAGACACTCCATCTCCTAAATCCAGTCACTTTCAATGGCTATCACTCATGCTGGGAATGTTCTCCCTCAACTCTGGCTAGGTTTCCTTGAGGTTTTCTAGTTAAAATAACACCTTCCACAGGAAGATTTTCCCTATACCCCTTAAGTTCAGTGCCCTTTCTCTGTGAATTATTTTCAATTTATCTCATGTATATATGCACATATATGAATGTATACACACATATATATACACACAAATACATATACATAAACATACAGATAGCTTGTTTATACATAGTTGTTTCTGTATTGTCTCTTCCATTAGACTCAGCTCCCTGAGAGCAGTGACTGCCTGGCACATAGTAGGCACTTAATAAATGTTCACAGACTGATTAAAACAATTTCTTCAACTAAACTAAACTCATTCTCAGTCTGATGTTCCTTAATAACTAAAAAATAATTTTACATAAGTCCCTTGCATACTAAGGGTGGTCTGTGCCAGGAATTCATTTCCCATTGTACCTGATAACAGCTGGGACCCTCCTCCCCTCTCCATAGCTGCTGCTGGAGATTTCCCTTTCTTTTCCTCTTTCCCATCCCTTTTCGTCACCATGAAATCCTAGAAAACAGGGATGGAGATACTTAATCCCACCATGGGAGCTGCATCAGGGGAAGGCATGTTCCTGGCATTGCCATCTGTAATACAGTAACAACTTTTCCACCGGATTGTGTCATTCTAAGAGGCTTGTAGGTCGCATAATACCAATAGAGAGGCTACAAAATGCATTGAATGGGCTATTGTGGGTTATCCTGGGAACATGACTACCACGAATTGTTCTGGAGAGATCTGTTTCAAATTCCAAAGGACTGACTTGTGAATGAACTTTTAAAGTCTGACAGATCCATTACCAGAGGATTTTTTTTTAGCAAAGTCATTTTACATGCAAAATTATAGAATGTTTACAATGTAATACAGATTCTAAAACAAAAAGAAGCACGCAGTAACACTGAAAAAGGAGAACATTCTTGACCTGACAAGATTCTGTAATATCCTGGAAAGAGAATTCGACTGAGGACAGGGAACCCAGGTTCAAGTCCATACTCTGCTACTAACTAGCTGTGTGACCTTGGGCAAATCACTTAACCTGTAAGGACTTTCAGTCTTTCACCTGTAAAATGAGAGGTGCAGACCAAAAGATCCCTAAGGTCTCTTTCAGCTCTAACATAGTGTGATTTTTGTCTGCGTTTTTCTAAACCACTTTTGGTGACCTGACTTGCAGGAGGGCATTTGGAAAAACTTCTACTAGCTAACAAATAACTCACTTAGGTTAGGCAGATGAGTGAGACCAAAGACTTCAGGGACCTAGTGTGAATTGCCAGCTTTGTATAGACCTGATCCTACAGTATATAAAAATCTTCCATACCTTTTAAGAATAACTGCCCGAGGGAAGAGCTAGTGTCCATGGTCCCTTCTAACTCTGATTCTATTCCTTTTTGCTAAAAAATGTTTCTGTCCCAGATGGATATTTTGTAATTAAAAAATTCAAATTTGTAAGAACTGCTCCAAAGTGTCCTGGGAAATCTGATAGAGCAAGAGAAAGAAAATACAATAAAATTTTTTTCCTTGCATTTGTGTAATAATGTGGTATGTGTGTGTGCTCTCTCACACATCTCTTTCTTTATAAAGTTATACATTCATATTTTATTATTGAACTATTTACATTCAGCATGTTATTTTATCTAATAATAATGTCATTTTCCTAAATTAATTGGGAATCATAGCAGAGCGAAAAAAAAGCACTAGATTAAGGTTGGAGACCTGGGCTGTTCAATTCTCAGTCCTTTTATCAAATAGACAGATGACCTTGGCTAAATCACTTCACATCTCAGGCATCAGTTTTCTCGTAAAATAAGGAGCTGCCCTTTCCCCAAGATCCCATAGTAACACTTCACATTTACAATGCTTTAAGGTTTAGTGGTTTTTTATAGTAATTCTATGAGGCAAGCCCTACAAGTATGATACCTATTTTAGAGATGAAGAAACTGAGATCCACACATTGAATGACTTGGTCAAACTGGTTTTCAACCATGGGTCTCTCCTGACCCATTTTTCCCCTACTCTACACTCTCCATCCCAATTTTATGATTCAAAGTGATATTAGAGGCAGGCATAGAGACTAGACCTCTGATTTCATTTGGTGTAGTGGAAGCCCACTAATTTCCTCTCCAAAGATGACTCAGCATGAGCACCTTTTCTGCAGCTTATGGTTTTGGGAGAACATCCCAGAAGTCTGAGAAGTTCAATGACTTGAATAGGGTAACTAAGATAATATGTATTTGAGACTGGACTTTAATTCACATCTCCTTGGTCTGAGGCCAGCTGCTCTCTATTCATTGCCATAAGAAATGAAATATGAACTAAACAGATGAAAAATCTTCATGTTTTGAAAATCAAAATAAATGCTAACATCAGAAAAAAACAGTAGTGACTGATACCAAATAAAGGCAGGCAGATGAAATCTCAGTTTTTTAAGAACACTACTTTTGATTGAGTTCCTTTATTCTGGTTTCTAAGTTGAATTAGGTAGTGAAGATTTAATTGTGAAGGCTTGGGTACTGATCATTAATACTTAAGAACAAAAATGAGCTTATGGAGTATTTGACTTCCAACTGAGATCTTCACAGATCTGTTTGAACTCTATAAAATCTCTTCTGGCCAAATCCTAATAGACCCTAAAAATAGACCATAAAGAGCCTCAATCATGACTGATTTCTTGGCTGGTAGTTTCAACAAATTTTTAAGAAGTTAATATCGAGGTTGGAGTTTGACTACAAAGTCACTGTCAACAAGTTTTAAAATGAGCTAAATTGTTGATGTAAATTATTTGAATCTGAACAAGTAGTTAAACCTTCTGGGTTTTGTTAATGAAGACCACATTTCTAAGGTACAAAATGAAGTTCTGGGTATTTCATGAGAACAAAGAGAAAGCTATTTATTGCTTTTATGTTAAGCTATAAAGTTAGAAATGCCAGAAACAAAAAGTAGGATTTTTTACTTTTTCCTTTCTTATGGATCCTGGATGTTGTAGATTAAATTAAATCTTATATTAAGAATGTTTAATAGTTTACTGGAAGAACCTCCGGAAATCATTCTTATCCACATGAGTCATCACAGAACAAGTAGACTCAGACAAAAACTAAGTCATAAGGCAAAGGCATGGAGTACTAGGAAGAGGTAGATAGAATATTTATCATGAATTCTTTCAGTGAGTAGTCAATAAACTCAACACACACTTGAAAAAGATGACTTCCCATATCCACAAAATGTTGCAGGTAAACAAAAACAGCATCACAGAATTCTACAATAAGAATGAACATTAGACAACTACTTTATCACACTTAAGAGATGAACAAATTGAGAAACAGGGAGGTGAGATGTAACTCGCACTGTGTCCATGAATTCATTGACATTTAACTTTAAGTGTATTTTTCATTAGCTATTTGATGGCAGACAGCAGCAAGATGACACTGGTGATAGAGTACCTGGAGACAGGAAGACTCATCTTCCTGAGTTCAAACCTGGCCTCAGATGCTTACTTCTGTCTATTTGTCTCAGTTTCCTCATTTGTAAAATGAGCTAGAGAAGGAAATGGCAACCCACTCCTGTATCTCTGCCAAGAAAACCCCAAATGGGGTCATGAAGAGCTGGACATAATTGAAAACAACTGTCAAGCAACAAGAGCACAAAGTTGATGGCAAGGGACCATGGTGGAAGATTGATTCCTGGTTCAGTGTTCTGCCATATTGAAAATAATAACTATTACTATTCATATTCACATTATTATACTGACTTTGTGATTTCATTGGCACACTGCAAATTTAAAGTAGAATTTGCTCATTGTTAGTCAGAAAGCAAAGGAATTCAGACTGCTAGAGCGGCAATCTTGATTTTGGAAGCAAAACAAAGTTAACAAAAGAATTGCTTTTTGAAAGAAAAAAAGTATTTAAACTAGTATTTGAGCCCATAGGTAATTCCACTGAAATCTATAAGGCAACTCTGTTGGAGATCATAAAGTAGCTCTCTATTATTAGGCAAACAAAGAAACAAGATTTATAAGGACTACATAAAGTACATAGTTTACTGGCTTCAGATTTTCACACTGTTCCTTGAGTCTCAGTTCACAATCCAAAGCCCTAATCATAGGCCCTAAAACTTATAGCTATATAATGCTTTGGTCTCAAAATCTTCTGGTTCCGTTTGTTTTCTTAAATGCTGAAAATGAGGAGGCAATATCGACTGAATTTTGCATTATATTACCAATGAAAAACTAAAGATTGAGATCAAATATCTGCAACTTTCTTTATGAAAGTCTATAGTGTAAAGAGAATTTAATACAGGGATATGGAGGAAGGAACATAAGGAAGACTGAGAACCTGCTGCCTAGGGCATTTCCCTCAACTCTAACCATACCTCCTGGCTCTAGAACATTCTTTCCATCCATCTATCCACCCCTACCAAGGGAAGAGAGGGGAAAAGGATGGGCACTTTGAAGTGGATGTAGGGCAGAATCAAGGCCCACATAAGAAAATCTTCGTGTCACCCTCTTTTCTTCCCCATCACTTCTTTCTCCCCAGAGCAGCCAATAAAGAACCCTAGCTTTCTTTTGTTCAGCTGGAGTTATTTTCATCCCTACCTTTAGGTGATTCACAGAACTGAATAAAAACCTTCTAACTAACAAGCAACTCATGTTCAGAAAGGTAATGGTCTTCTTTGTTCCTCTTTGTGTTTTGTGTTTTGTGTCAGACAAATCCACTTAGCTCTCGGATTATCAAGACTATGTCTGGCTGTTGAGAATATCCCAGAAAAAGTGGAAAGAACCTTAGATGAAGAATCCTAATGCTAGAGTTTGAATCCTGACTTTGGCCTGCTTATAACTTGGGCTGGTTCCTTTGACCCATTAAGACTGAACTTCCTCTTCTGTAAAAATCAAAGAGAATGGACTAGATTAGGGGTGAGGGACCTGTGACTTCAAGGTCACATGTGGCCCTCTAGGTCCTCAAGTGTGGCCCTTTGAGTTCAAATCCAAATGATTTGTTCTGTAAAACTTGGGCTCAGTCTAAAGGCCACACCCAAGGACCTGGAAGGTTCCACAGGTTCCCCTTCTCTGGACTAGATGATAAAGCATATGGAACAAAGAATTATCATGATTAAGTTTATGTCTGTGCGTGAGAATGAGGACAGTATTTTTGTGTTTTTTTCCCATTAATCAATTTTATTTAGAGTATCCAGAACTCGTGCTTAAAATTGTTTTTGTATCTAAAGGGATTAGTACATTTGTAATTCCTTAAGTGAATACCCTTAACCAGGCCTAATGTGCATTACCTCACTCTAAGTGACTACCTGAATAGGCCTTAGACTAAAGGGGCCAAGTCTCCCATTGCATCCTGGGTCATCTCCAGTCATCCTGTTGAAAATCTAATCACTGGATCCAGATGGCTCAGGAGGAGAAAGTGAGACTAGGGACCTTGCACAGCCCTCTCTCACTCAAAACAAGGTCAAGAGCAAGTCATGCCATCATCTCTCTGATGTCATGGTCTTCTTTGGCAATGAAGGATGAACACAAACCCTTAACAAAAGGGCTGGACAATCGCCCTAGTGATTTTGGTAATACTTTATCACTTAGGACCACAGGATTTATAGCTAAAAGGAACTGAAAGAGCACCTCATTCCCCCAAATTTAAAAAATATCCACCTTGGGATTTTCGTTATTATAGAGAACTCTGTAGCAATAACATTTCCTTCCCTGAGGCAAAATGATATCTGTGTAGACTTCTGGACTTGGAGTCAGGATGGTCTTGGGTTGAAATCCTTCCTCAAATACTTACTCGCTTGGGAACTGGGCAAATCATTTAAAAGCTCTCTGTACTTCAGTTTCTTTATGTGTGGACAACAATACCATTTACCTCCCAGGGTTGTTGCAGAATCAAGTGAAATAACACAGGAAAACAGTGAACAGTAAAATTATGTAAATGCTAATTATTGTCAGAATGATAATTTTCATTAGTCTTTGTTTCAGGGGGCACAGAAAAATTAAGTAATTTTCTCAATATGGTATATATCAAATACAGAACCTGAAGTTCCCAGTTTTCCTGACTCTAAGTTGGCTGTCTCTCTACTACATCATTTATTTTACAAAGAGGAAAACTAGGTAAGGTGACTTCTTCCAAAGTTCAAAAAATATTATTTTGATATAAGGAAATGGTTGTAAACATTCATTTGGCAATGCTTTGACAAATACCTTTCAAGATCATTTCTGAAAAATGCCTTTAATGCTAAAAGTAGATAGTAGAATACTATTCTAAGGTTGACAAATGATGGATAAGAAAGGGCCTTTTATCTATTGCTAAAGATTTCTCAGTGAAAATGCCCTTTTCCCCCTTTCTCCAAGTCCCTATGTCAGCTGACCACAGGAAATGTTACCTATTATTAATATGCCAAAATAAGTTGCAAAGATTAAAATGTGGTTCTTATGAAGCAGTGAGATGCAAAAGAATCAATCAATATAGTAATTAATGAAATACCTTATTATGCATAAATAAAAGATTCTCTATATTTCACAACTAAATAATTGGTTGTCACTGAAAAACAAGGCATTTTTTTAAAAAGGCTTTGATTTTTAAATGCAAAGTAACATTAAATGGATATGTTAGGACTGTGAAAAAAATGAATACTGAAGTTGTTTTAAATTTAACCATGAAATTCATCAGATAACACAAACTTATGCTTTACTGACAATCTCTTTCTGTGCCCTACAATCCCTAAAAGGCTTACCCTATAATTTTATGGCACCTTAAATATTAAATTATTATAATACTTTCATCCAAAACTACCAATGACTGCCCAATTCCAGTCTACACCTTGTTTTTCATAAGTTCATAATTTAATTGCTGTAATTCACTTTGCACTGAAATTTAGGTTACTAATTTCAATTAAGATGCAAATTTTCTTTCTAAAGGGGTCAAAATCTTGGAAATTGTATTAATATCAGGAATTCTTTAACCCAGAGATATTTCCTATTTCAGGAGCTCATTATTTTATGAGGAATATATTTCTGTCCTTTTTCCTCTTACAACTGTGAGAAAAACCACTCTCTAAATCTTAAAATGGAATGACTCACTGATAATTATATTTATTAAATAGCTATTTCTTCAAATAGTTGAAATTGCTTGTTCCTTAGTTTTTAATAATCAAACTATGAAGAGTATGTTAAATTCTACTGCTTCCATGAATGTAACTTTTCAGACAGATTTACATTGATACTATTGTGACCATATCTAGACAGTAGCATTCTATCACCCTCACTATTCCATTACAAAAAGCGCTGAATTCATTGACAACACATGCACTGTGTCAATGAATCATGTTGTTACAGAGTAAAATCTAGACAACTCTAACACTGGGTCGTTGCCTCATATCCCTTGAAATGGCTTCACACAATAGCTCTCTTTATGTGGCATCTTGTTTTTGAATTTTGTACAATCAGTTACCATTTCCTTTCCCCTTTTCTTTCCTGCCTTTCATTTTTTGCATTTAAATGACCAAAAACAAAACAAAAACAAAAAATTCTAATAAATAATTAAAAATGACACAATGGGGCAGAATATTGCTCAGTTGATCATTAGAAGCCTATAAAACCCTTAAATATACATATGATGATTCTAAAGAACCTGAGTTGGATATCATGTATAAGCGCTCTTCTATTTTAATGTCTATATTCACTCTTACACACTCTATCAGGCAGATTGTCAAATGATTCTGTCTTGATTCGGAAAAAAATATACTTGGGTTTGGGTCAAGTCAAAGACCATCTTGTAAATCACTCATTCACCAAAAAAAAAAAAAAAAAAGAATCTTAGGCTGATGGATGCTGACATATTCAAAGTAACAAGGTAGAATATTTGAACACAGTACTTTTCACTCTAGAACCCAGATTATTTCCAATGTGCCAATATACCATGTGGCCCCATTTGTTCTCTCTTAACTTCTTGAGATTAAATGCAATGATATTTGTAAAGGTTTAGCACAGTGTTTGTCAAATAGAAGACTATATCATTATATAAAAATACAGAGTTCATAGTTTGGATTATGGGCAATTAGTCAATGCTATTTATTTTGTACATACTGTGTTCATAGTGCAGGTTTTTGGGGGAGGAAAAGATGGTATATATTCTTGTATTTATAATCTAAAGGAAGAAAAGGACAGATAAAAATCTTTTTTAGGGAGTAACATAGCAAGGGCTTAAAAGAAACCAAAATGATTAGAAGTGAATGGAGGTAGTCTGGCAAATCTCCATAGGGATGAGAGCTGAATTTTGGATGTGACTGTTCTTTCTTTCTATTCTTTTCTTTCCAGTTTATCTTTTCTGCAATCTCTCCTTTACACTAAGAATTCTTAACCTTTTTTGTATCATGGACCCCTCTGACAGTCTAGTGAAGCCCATTAAGTTCCTTCTCAGAATAATGTTTTTAAATGTAGAAAACAAATACACAAGATTACAAAGGAAGCTAATTAAAATTATTAAATTGTTTTTAAAAATTAAGTTCATTGACCCCAGGTTAAGAACCCCTGCTTTACATGAACACACAAGTAATATTTCTAATGAAGCAACTTCCATAATCTCGCTCTAACTGAGCTTTTCAATCTTATTTCATTTTTCTTCTGAGAAGCTGACCCCATTTTGGACATAACCTAAGTGATCTTGTTTGGGCCAATTGCTTAACATCCTCAAGACTCGGTTTTCTTATCTGTAAAATGAGGACATTGCACTGAATAGTTTTTGAAGTTCCCTTAGGATTTGGATCTATGAACCTGTATTTCTCCATATTCTATGTACAATCCACAATTCTATGTACAATAGACAATTTTGTCCCCTTAGTTGCGACTCCTCTCTCTGGGTTCTCTGTTACCGCACAAAGCATCAAATTCTCTCATTTCCCAGGCTCAGTTCAGGTACTGCCAACTTCCAGAAGTTTTCTCTGACTTTCTCAGTTGAAAGAAATTTCCTCCTTCACAAATTTCTGGTCACACTTTACTGAGAACTCTCCTTTGTACTAATTTCCACTTCCTTAAATTACAATTATTTGTGTGAAGATACTTCCCACCTCCACTGAACTATGAAGTGTATCAAACTGTATCAAACTGTATCAAAACCATTTCCATATCTTCAGTGGTTAACAATGTGGCTTGTATGCAACAGGTCCTTAATAATCATCTATTGATGAAAAGAGGGAAGGAAAAAAGAATTTTAGAGACTTAGTTTTGTAACCTTGGACTAATCACTTTTTCTAGTGGGGCCTCAGTTTTTTCACTGATAAAATTAGATGATGGGTCTATACATGATTCCTATCATCCCTTCCAACCACAAAATTCTGTAACTTGAAGAGGTAGTCATATAGGGGAGCTAGCAAACAGGTTCCGATGACTTATGGTGAGTCCATATTGAATTTACAAGAGACAAAGAGTTAATCGTGAGGGTAACTAGTGAACAGTCTAGGGATAAAATGAGATTCACTTGTTTTTCTTGGAGGGAAGTAATTCAAATTATCCAAATGATGCTTAAGTAAGATTCTTCTTCCTGCTGGATTTAAAAGACAAGCTAGAGTCAGGAAACCAGTAAGGACTCTATCAAAGGTAATTTAAGCAGTATGCTGAGTGTGAATGGAAAGAAATGACATCTCAAAGATGTCTGCAAATGAGAAACAGTTGGTTTGATGATTGGAGTTAGATGGTCAATGAAAAGAAAAGAGACTGCCCAAGTGATTTTCTCCCCTTAAGGCTTAAATCTTAGCATTTCTCTCTCTCTCTCTCCCTCCCTCCCTCTCTCCTCTCCCTCTCCCTCTCCTTCTCTCTCTCTCTCTCTCTCTCTCTCTCTCTCTCTCTCTCTCTCTTTCTTTCTCTCTCCTGCTCAATAAAATGATGTGGCTGCCTATATCTTAACAGGACCAAATATAAGACAGCCTTTTGGACACTGAAATCTCTTCACAATCTGGCAGCTTCTTATCTTTTTCTGTCTTACACCTTGTTCCTCCCCTTCAGGGACTCTCCAGTACAGCACCACTGGACTTTTACGTGCCACATTTTTGTAAATATTAACTAAACAGTCCATTGTTCCTTCCATAATCTCCAAACTACTTGCCGTTCCTTAAACGAAGCACTCCCATCTCGGTGCCTTCGGATCAGTTCTCCTGCAACTGAAATGTTCCTTTCCCTCCCTCCACCTCCTATATTTTCCTCATTTCCTTCAAGAGTAGATTATATTCCCAACTCTTGAAGGGAGATTTCTCTGTCTTCCCAGTTATAACTGCCTTCCTATTGGAGAATAACTTCTACCTTCTCTGTCTCTCCCCTACCTCTCTCTCTCCACACACACATATACCCACACATATACGTATACACACACACACACACACACACACACACACACACACACACAGAAGGGGGAGTTAGAGGAGAGAGGGGAAGAGAGAGAGAGAGAGAGAGAGAGAGAGAGAGAGAGCAAGAGACAGAGAGACACAGAGAGAGAGAAACAGAGAGAGAGACAGAGAGACAGAGAGAGAAACAGAGAGAGAGAGACAGAGAGAGAGACAGACAGAGAGAGAGAGACAGAGAGAGAGAGAGAATGAGAACATATCCAGGTATTTACATGTTATCTTTCCCAATAGAATGTGTACTCTGATGGCAGAGACTATTTTTTCAGTCTTTCTTTGTATCCCCAACATTTAACATAGTACCTGTCTCACAGCAAATGTTTAAATGCTTGCTGACTGACTGCCATAGTGTAACTGCAATGTCTCGGATTAGATTTGTAATTTTATGTCTCTGTCAGTGAATAACTGAGGCACACAGGGATAATGGCAATGCCTTTGGAAAGGGATTAATGAATCCTCAGGTTCAGTGCTAAAAGCAGAGATTGGGAAAAACCAATAAAATAGGAAACAGAGAGAAGCTCCTCCTTTTTTAAAAGAAAGGGGAGAAGGAACATGTGAAGAAAAAGGTGAATTCTCAGTTTTTTCCCTTTCATAGTTTTAGGGGTTATACTTCTGAATGCTGTTTGGACTTCAGAAGAGAAAACAAAAACCCAGCAGAGGGAGGAAGTTGTATTAGGAACTGACAGTTCTAGAAGGTGTTTCCATGTCTATTTATCCTAAGCACTGAAAGTATCAATGAGGCAGCAGTATGAAAGAAAAAAAGAGTACTTGATGACATGAGGGTCTGAGTTTCTTATTTCTGATTTTTGCCTGTTTAATCTTGAACATACCCCCTCACCTTTGTCCCCTTTACTTAATCATCTATAAACTGAGAACATCAGCTAGATGATCAATCTTCTAAGGTCCCTTAGAACTCCTAATCTTATAATTAACTGACATATTAAGTATTTCTATTTTCAAAAGTCAAGGGTCTAACCACAACCTTGGTTTCACTATGCTTAATATTAGATAAAAGTAGTTTGATCTTTTTATATGATCGAATTTTACAAATTTTGCACAACAAATTCTTTCAGCAGTTAATACCTTTGATGAAGGCAGGGGATTTTAATGAAAAATAATTAGCTGTGAGGACAATTTGCTAACTATTTTTCTGCACTGTGGACTTTAAAAGTCTCTCACATACAAAATGGCTGTACAAACATCATGACCAGACTAATCAATGTCCAATGATCACTTCGGGGAAGAGCCAATAATATACTCACGCTTCAAGGCTTTCTTTCTTAATACTACTGTACAATTGTTAAGGTAGATCTAACTCATCTCTTGAAAGTAGGTATCAGTACATAAACTGTTGACTGTACCTTGATTCCTGTTGTGAAATGCATTAAGCCTGAAATTAAAATGCATTTTAAAAACCCAACAAACTACAGTGTCCCAAAAGAAGGCTTTAAGAGCTTAAAACTGCATTAAAATTTTTGAAACATTGTATTAATAGGTGGATTTTTCTTAGTACTTGAGCATTTATGATTTCGTGAATTCAGATGCCTTCTCCATCATCACAGACTACAACCTCTCTCTACAAGTTAGAAGGCAGACAGTCCTTGAAAACCAGAATAACCAAAAACTATCAGACTGAGTCAAACTGGGTGTCTTGGCACTCGGCTTCTCAGACTGGGAACCTCATGTGTGCATTGTCTGTTTCCAGGCCTACTTCCAAAGCCTTTTCAGCCTGGCAGGTAGGGGCCACTTCCACACCACAGTGAAACATGAGAGTAGGATTTTAGTTGAAATTGTTTTCCACAACTTTAATAAAATCAGACTTTACAAGAGAAGTCTAAGTATTTTAAGTTATTTTACAACCCTTAGGTTAATGGAATCAGGCTGTGTTCATGCACAAGTTAGAACTATAGGATAATGACATAGATGGTCTTAGGTTGCTTGGAAACCAGATCTAAAGTCAAACTAAGAGATGAACTTCAAAAATGATTTGATCAAAATGGGGTGGCAGACACCTGTAGTCTTCGCTGTAGCTTAGGCTGGTGGAAAGCTTTAAGATCAGGAGTTACCAGGCTAAAGCCCTGTAGTAGAGCCTTACCAGCTTGTATTGGGATCAGCCCTGGTTGGACACACTGTACCTTGAACCTGACATAGTGATATCATTTTGGTCCTCTTTGAGCACAAAGACCAACCACCATCAAGGCTAAAAGCAAGTGATCATTTTATCCATGCTAAGTCTGGCACAAATGAGATGAGGCACAGAGAGTGGAGGGTCCCCTACTTGTTTAAGGAGGGGGCGAACCGTCTCAGCTAGGACAAATGAAACAGGCTATGGCTTCTGCATCAATCAGTATTGGCAGCATCAGACCCATGAGTACTCATTATACTTCCAGCCTGGGTGAGAAATAGACTCTTAATATAAAAAAATTAAATAAAATTGAGAAATCTTGGTTATCATTAAAATATGCTCTAACTAATACCTTTATAATGAGCATGAGCTTCTGAAACCTATGTCCTTGTCAGGAAAAAAGTAATAATGCAGGAAATCTGGAAATATGTTACAGGTCATGGACTCCCTCCCTTCAGGACGTGGGCAGGATTACTCTCTTTCTCCTGAGCCCATGAAGTGACCGTGGAGAGTTTCCAGGTTGAAAAGGGCTGTAGCTTCCAGGTATCTCTAAAAGAATAACCACATCCAGTAATCCAAACACCATGTGGAGCTCTTATGTGCCCTGGCAACAGTGTAATGTGGGCACCTGGGGTCCATGACTGTCCCTTCTTCTGAAGCCTCCCTCTGCTTCTCAGTTGCCTCTGATACAAAACCAGTGTTGCTTCATCTGAGACTTGCCCACAGCTTTTAGTGTAGTGTAGGGATAAACACAGGGATTGGATCTGGGATTTCATTAATAGAGGGAATTCTCACGTAAGAAACTCATCCAGGTAAGCACTTTCTCTGTAACTTGTAGAGTGGCCAGACCACTGAAAAGTTGCCCCAGTCACATAGCCACTAAGTCTCAGATGAAAAAATGAACCCAGACCTTCATGTCTCCATGACCAGCTTTCTATCCACTCCATCACACTTAGGAAAATTTCTTTAAAAGGATGTTTGCTCGCAGCAGATTTATAAATTGAGTAATCATAGCCTAGCTTAGCCAGGTGACTTTGTTAATATAAATATGGATGTGCAAATTCTGGTAGGTTTTTTAAGTCACATTAAAACTTACAGTCATACTGCACATATACAGTATGATTCATTAAAATAATAATATCATTCATTTTAGTGCTTTAGAGTTTACTAAACAATTTCCTTATAACCCAACAACCCAAACTGTGCAAATAATATCAGCAGCATTCTACAGACCAGGAAACTGAGGGTCATTGAGATTAAGTTACCTGTTCACGATTAGAATACTAGAGTGAGAATCACAAAGGAATTGAACCCAGACCTTCTAAACCTACATTTGTGGAATAATCACTATACCAAGATTATTCCACTTGCACATAACCCAAATATCCTATCCAATTGGCTGTGGAACATAGTACAATTTTGTTTCACTGGTTTGTTTTGGGGAAGGAATATCATTCCCCCATTATTTCTTCTTTAAATTTGTATAAAATACCAAACTGTAACCACCTGACAACGAGGAAAAATCATTCTGGAATTGTGGCAGATGACTGAAGGAACAAAATATTGAAGTACAACCTTGCTATGACCAATATAGAATTTTTTTTTCCTTTTAAACCTGAGAATTAACATGTGTATAATTGAGAGAGGTGATTGTTTTTGCTAAAGGCCAGCAGTCATTACAAATAATTGGCTTCTGTCGTCATTGATGTTCATGTTCTAAAATTTATAAAATTATAGAATGACGGAACCAAAATGGACGAAAACAACCAGTACAATATCACTTCCCATGACTATGCCCAAAATGATGCAACTTCCTATTTATTTAATCTCCTTATTGGATCGTCTAAGAATCAAGATCTATTAAAGTCTTAAGTACAGAAGTACATGCACATTTTACCCAACAAATACAATTCTGTTGGGATTTGGAGACCTTAACAAGGAATGCGCAACCATCAAAATAAAGCACTGTATTGTAAAAAGAAATGTTAATAAGAATCAATTCACTAATTTGTTACTCACGCATAATAGCCTAGTTATGGATATGAGTGCATATTCATCCATTCATTCTCTTTCAATCTTTTTTGTCTACCTCTCTGTCTCTGATTGTCTCATTATTAACTTATTATTTGGCAGCTCTGAGAACTCTGATTTCATTATTATATGGTGGCTGTAATTTTGAAAACAGAAGAATTTCTGAGTGAGTATACGTTTTATAATTCTACCCTTCCAAATAATTTACCTAAAATAATGCAAGAATAGAGTAAGAAAAGAATAGGGGAGATGAAACTTTGCCCATTGTGTGTTGCATTCTCTTGTGTTTTTGGTCACTATCCAAAAAGAACTGTACATAAATTTACGGTTCAAATCTCAACCAGAACTAATTTAGACATCAACTACATATTGTAAAGAAAAGCACATCATCTGAGGAACTGAAAAGCCTGCCTTTCATCCAGCTCTGCCACTTACAAGTTATATTACCCAGAGCTAAATACGAGTCTCTCAAAGAGTTAGTTACACTATTTTCCTAAAGGGGTAGATAGAAATATTAAATAAAGATATGAAAATGTTTCAGAAACTACAAAGCTACATACAAATGGAATGGAGTCATTAATGGAGTCACTAATAAATTCATATATGAATATATAATATTGGGAATTTTAAAATTCCTTTAATAATTACACCGAGGTGTCTTTTTTTTTTAATGCAAGTACAGTAGCATCCATCTATTTGGAACAACTATCAGCTACCTTGTTTACCTGAAACAAGCTAGTAGGCAAGATCTTCTGAGAAGAAGGTAGGTCATTAAAAGTTAAAGTTCCTTCATTTCCCTCATAGCAGAGAACTTTATGCCATCATGCTGGGGCTATTTCCTTTTATTTTGTACCCCTTTTGGTTATCTGGCTTCCAAGTCTGTTGCAGATTAGAGGTAACAATAAACAACCACAACAAAAAAAAGGCCAGTAGATACTGTGAAAGCTGACTTCTAGGAAGAAGCCATCTCTCCATAAGAAAACATTATTTATATAAAACTATATATACCACTAGGGTCCTTCTCTGATGCCTTATTATAATGTGGTATAATACTGAGTATTTTAAGGATAGAAATGGGGATAAAAAGTTCTGGCATATTCTACCGCATTAAATAAAAGCAGAGAGTTATAGAGATGGTTGCAAGTCAATAAACATTTTTAGGAGCTTATTATGTTTCAGGGGTAGTGCTAAATTCTAAGGATACAAAGAAGGGCAAAATTTCCCTCTCTCACTCCCTCTCTCTTCCAAAGGATGTCACAGTCTAAATAATGAGAAATAAGTAAAAGTTTGTCTAACAAGTGATTTTTTTTTCCATCAAAACTTGTAAAGATAGTCTACTAAGACAAGAAGGAGTTATTATTTATATCAGTGGAGGGAGAACCCATACTAATGAAACCACGGGTCTTCCAAAGCACTGAGGAGTATAAAATTGTGTGTGTAAAACAACTATAAAAAGGCAGAACTATAACTCAAAAGGAGCAACCATCTGGAGCCATTTAGTTCAAGGTCAACCATCACTACACAGCTCAATTGGGCCTAAGAGCATCACTGTGATTCAGTCAACACAGTGCTGCTATTGATACAATCTTTTATACGGTAGGTATTTAATAAATATTGAACTGAAATGAATATTTCTATGAATGATTTAGTTATGCAAAATTTTTAAAAAGATGAAATTCTTTCGAGTATACTCTGTTTAAGAAGGTAAGGATGTAAAAATGGTAGAAAGATTGCCTGATTAAACAATAAAAATGAAATAGAACTTTCAGTGTTTTAAGGAGTAAAGCCTCAACCATCTAGGAAACTTAGCTATCAACAAGAATTCATTTCCAAGGGCTCCAGATAGTCAAGATTTTATTGTAATACAATTTCAGATGTGCTACACTGACCATCAGAATTCACTGGTTGACTTGGGGGTGGAGGAACACTGAGGAATACTCATGATAATACAAGGTTTCTTCTTTAAAAAATGGGGCTAAATCTCATGTATGGCACAAGGCTCATACTAATCCTTAATTAATTGCAATGAGAAAGAATTTGGTAAAAGCTAAAGCCTGCGCTAGACTCCAGTCAGTTGTGTATGATAGCTCTACCGAGAAAAACTGGTATATAACATTTCGTGATTGCAATAAAAAAGAAGAGATCTGCTCTGATAAATGAAATCTCTCCCTATTACTAAAAAATAATACTTGTTCAGGTATTCAAGCAGCAATTCTACTTTAATGGAGTTAATAATATAAAATGTACCACAAGGAGAATATTGACCATAGAGTTCAGGAATCTGCACTTTAAGTCTTATGGTTTTGTTTTTAACTTCTTTGGGGAATTTGCTGGACCTAGAAAAGCAGCTATACAACTACTAAGACTTGAATAACCTTCAAGTAAACATACTTATGCACTTGTTAAAACAAACATTATTCCCACTGCTAAAATTGAAGTTGGCAAGTCTTTCCTCCTAATAGCTTAAAAACAATTTGAAAAGTAGCGGAATAGCAGCTCCCTTGCAAAGAAACTAATCATCATCATTAAAAGATCCTTAAAAGCAAATACAGAATGGTCAGCCAGCCCAGTCACCTTAATATTTAATGAAGGGATATTTCCTTATTTATTAAGGTATGGGAGAAACTCTTAAGAAGGAAAAGCTACCATCATCAGAAAATAGTCATTTCAATTTTCATTCTCTCTGTGAATAGCTACAATCAGGGGCTAGAGTATTTCAAAATAAAAAGAAAGAAATAGAATAAAGTTGTATGGAAAGAAAAAAAAAACCTCTGGCAATGATAAAGTAGACAGAGAGGTGGCTGTCATAAACTGTCCAAATGACTTTTTCCACCTTCATCAAGGTCACTTTACTGATGATGTGCTCAGTAAGATGATAATGCATTTAACCACTTTTCTTGCATCTGACTTCGACCTAGCAAACCCAAATGGCCTTGTTTAACTATCCTGGCCTTTCGGCATTTCCCTGAACAAAGATAATTAAGGAGATGTAGTGCCCCCTACTACCACAGGAATTGAAAGAGAAATAAACTTTTAAGAGCACAGCCAGGTGTCTACTGCACTAATGTACAACATTTAAGTAGGGGGTAAAATGAAATAATGGTTAAATAATTATGAAAGGTTAACAATGTTAACTTTGTTATGTATGGCAATTTTGTTTTATTTAAAAGAACAAAATAACGAAGTGTTCCAGACTGTATTTTATAGCTCTCCAAGCAAGTTTCTCCACAATTTCCACCCCCTTAGGAACAGTTTATGACTTGGAGGAAAGTGCTGCGTGAAAGCTAACATTAAGGAAATCTTATTGTAGTTTTTACAGATCGGGCTGTTTTAATATTCTATCTCCAAAAATACATATATATTATAACTTAGCTAGCGTTCCCGGCTAAGGAAGATTGACAATTTTCTTTTCTATTTAAGTATCTTGGTAGACGCTTGGCAGGCTCCTCATCTCGTTCTGTCTTCTAATTCTATAAAGAATACTGTGTGTATTAAATGTCAGTTCCATATTATTAATAGGGGTGAATAATAAAACTCATGAGACAAACTCAACACTTTAAAAAAGCACTTCAGAATTTAGTGGGCCCAAGAATGTCTCACTCTCTAAAAATGGGCATCGCTCTTAAATTAGAGAAACCCACAGTACAAACCTGTACATTATAAATTGCCTTTAGGTAGCAATGAGGACAGGTGTTCCTAATAAAGGTTAATTAGCAATAAACATGTCAAAACTTAAAAACCTGGAATTGTGCTTTGCAACCAAGCTGAATATTTATGTATATAACACTCTGAAAATAACCCAAATCATAGGCATTATGGTATCTCTCATAAAAATATGGCCAAAAATGAGAAGCAGTTTTTCTCATTTATCAAATTGTCTTCTTTTATTTGTAGAAAAAAGATAAACTTGAAATGTTGCAAAGCAAATAAAAGATTTACTACACCTGCCTAATATGTGTATATATATATATATATATATATATATATATATATATATATATTTATATATATATACACTGTCTCTCTCTCTCTCTCTCTCTCTCTCTATATATATATATATATATATATACTGCCTCTCTCTCTCTCTATGTATAAATATATATATATACATACACACATACATACATACACACATACATACATACACACATACATACTATCTATCCAAGATACAAAACTTCCAAATACTACTACGAGTGAATGTCTATAGAATGTCCTATTATTTCAATAATCAGGTCAAATAAATGTCCTTAAACATTTCATTTTTTTTGTGAATGATCTTCTGGAGGAAGAAATTGAAGTCCCAACTAACCCTGCATGATAAATATGGGCACAGCCAATTTCTTATTTGAAAACTCTATTTTAGAAGAAAGAGAAGCAAAGTGATCTAACCTTTAAAATATTCATTTAAGATGTGTGGTCAATGCACACATTATCATTTTAATTATTAAATTACACTTGATTAATGACTATTTCTTCACGTAGAGGTTGCAGAATAACTTCCTAGATCAATAAACTATAGCAAAAATCTGCAGTTATTGACTGAAATTTAAGCATGTAGAATTCTTCTGGCTTCTTTCCTCCCTTATATCCCCTACATTCCCCCCCCCCACTATTTCCCACTAGCCCCTCATCCTTTTGCTTCTCACTGGGATGTTCTACCAATTGTATTTGGGACTGCTGTTTTATTAGCTACTATCCAGGTCACGGAAAGAGCTATCTCATCAACACTCTTAGACTAATGGCTTATACATTTGTAAAATCAAAGTTTGGTCCTTAGCTCTTTAGAAGTTCCAACCTATCCCAGAAGAGCAATGGTGACCAATAATAATTTGCACAGCAGAACTTTCGTCTATTTCACATGCAAGAGGTGATGTGATCATTTTATCACTTACAAAATATTGTGCCAACAACTTTGTGTTATTAATTTATTATGTACAAAAATTATTAAAGGAGCATGCACACCTGTCTCTTTGTGGTCATATGTGTATGGAAGCAAAAGGAATATTTAGATTTTATGCCAACATATATGCACATACTCTTATGGATATTAGTTTATTAAATATGTAGGTATATGGTGCCCAAATTCTAGCTGATATGAAAGCATTAAAATGGAGGACAAGGCTGGGTAATTTTAAATAGTACTATTGTTTAATTTATGTACAACTATTGCTAATTTGCATGCAGTTTGAAATACATAGTGAGAACATGAATCTCAGGGATATTATGTTAAAAATTCTATAGAATGATAAAAAGTTGGCACAATTTTACACATTAAAAATGAAATGAGGTACTCATTTCTTTGCATTTAGCACTAACTAAAGGATATCTACTGAAATCTTCATTCACTATGGTTCAGTTCAAGTAATGGATTAAGAAGGGAAACAAATTATAAAAAATAAAGAAATGAAGTTCTGAAGTCCCATCCCTTAATTGCTGATCAGGGCTGAAAATAGATCTTTTTCTTTCTTCCCACTAATTGTATGAGTCTTGTTAAACCTTTTGAAATACACTTTAGAAAATGCAATAATACAGCATAGAACAGGTTCTTTAATTTGGGTCATTTTATGTTACTTGCAGTGGTGACAGGTGCTTAGCAACGCTTTTCTTGTGTCCCTTTTAAGGAAATGAATACCTGGGATACAGCATTTTAATCTGTCTCATAGCATTAATTATCAAGATCACTGTATTTAGACAGCGACTACTTTGTCACTTCTCTTCATTCTTAAAGGGATGAGAACCATGCTAAATGCAAAGTATGATTTCAGATGGGGGATGTGCCCTCTTTTTACAGTGTTTTCTATAAATTAAGGAAGAAAAAGCTAACAGAAAATTAAGAACCTTTTTAAAAGCTAAGTTAAATGTTTAGACAAGGAACACAGATGATAGGAATGGAATCTGTATTAAATTGTTTGCCATTCTGTAAATCTTTGTACAAAGATACAATCATGTTCTACAATCCACCAGGCCACTACTTCACCAGAAATAGGATACAATGAATGTTTCAGGCATTTAGAAACATCTTAAAATTTAATTGTTATTTTGAACATAATCATTCCATAAACAAAGACTATGTGGTTTAGTTTTGTATTGAACCAACCACCATTCACACCTTTCCTAAATGTAGGAACAAGTTATTTACTTCATGTGTACTTTTGGAGCTATTTCAATTATTTCCTTTCCCCCAAGACTGGTCAGTTAGTTAAACAAAGCATTGTATAAGCTACTAAATAGTTTTAAATTAAAAAGAAGTCGCATAATTATGTTATGTGCATGCGCATCTTACTAAAATATCTGGAAGCCATTGATACTTCTGGGAATAAATCATGGAACCACTATGCTTTCTGTTTTCTGTGATCACAATTCTCATTGTTAAACATTGATGACTTCTAACTTTTCCCTCCTCGTTTACAAAATTCATTCTACATCCTAAGGCCTGAAGGAAGACACTTAAACATGTCACCCATTCTCGAGTCTTCACAGCTAATAAGACATCAAGTGACTCTTTGTCTAAAGGGCTTGCTAGCACACATTCTAAGTTTTCCCTTAATGCCTATGTAATTTAAAAAAAAAAACAGCTTTAGCAGTTATGCCCCAAAAGTAACAAAGTTAACAGTAGGAAACTATTTCTAGAAGTTTTGTTAGTTTACCTCAGCATCTCACTACAGAAAATCCAACTCATAATTTATTTGAAATCTGTAGCCAAACTGTGCACCAGAGTACAAAATAAGATGAAACCTACCATTCTTTAAGCTTTTTAACTTCCTCTTACTGATGCACCCCACCTGGGCTTCCTTTTACACTAGCTATTAGTCTCCCAGTTGAATGCCTGAGCTGAAAAACGAAAATGCATGGCATATGCATGTTGGCTGCAATAATATTTTCACGATGTCTGAGGCAGGCTTAATAAGTTGGGTGAATTTCTGAAATACCTTTCTCTGATTCTTTTTTTCAAGCCTTTCTTAAGGACTACTTGAACAATTAGCACACAGAGGTCTCTGGATGGCCCACTGCAACATTTAATGCTAGAGAACAAAAGGTTTATTTAAAAAATGAAAACCTTGGCTTGTACAACTCCAGACATGAATCTGCTTTCAATTACTAGAAGTATTTCCACTTCAGTGGAAAGGGATCAAATCTTCAACTACACCATCTTAAGGCACTGAATTTGATTATATTAAGCTTTAAGAATACAGAATGACTTTGTGACACAGCCATATATATTCTGTACATATGATTTATTAGACATTTTGGAAAGAAAAAAAGACTAGCATATGAAAGGGAGTGAAAAAATGTGACTTCTCACAGTCTATCTTTCTTACAGCTCCCACAAATCTTTGTTTCATTTTATTCGTTTACCTCCCTAAATGTTAAAAAAAAAAAACTACTGACTTAAAATAACCCAGCAAGTCTTACAAAAATCAAACCAAACTGCTTTCTCCTCTACCCCCCGCACCCCCTTAGTGACCAACCTGCATCAATGACACAATTGTAAAGTTGAATTGCTTTTATAGACTCCGGTCTTTAAATTCCTCCACTGACAAAAATCACACTAGATGTCTCAGGGAAAGGAAGAGGGGAAAAAAGAAAGAAGGAAAGAAAAAGCTGCTCTTTTAATTAGCAAGATAATTTGATACTCCCCCACCTCCCCGTTAAGCAATTAGTATGATGGATTTTAGCTAATGGAAGCAAAGAGTTGATTAATTTAAGTCTGATGAACATTTTAAAACATTTCGAACGTAAATTAGGGAAGGGGGCGAAGAAAAGAAACGAAAAAAAAAAACTTCTTTCTCAGATTTTGCCCCCGCCCACCATGGATTCAATAAATCGCAATGCAAAAAAAAAAAAAAAAAAAAAAAAGTCAAGGAATGCAGAGAAAAGAGAGCCGGACCCCGTGAGTCAGGAATGTCTACTACTCCTAAAAATACAAAATAAATCACCTAATTTTAAAAGAAATCATCAGCCACAACACAAAAGCCTCCATTCTGCAGCAGAGCCGGGCTTGCAGGATGCAAGGGGGAGAAAGTTAAAGCTTTTACCTCTTCTAAATCCTGAATTTGGTCCCTCAGGGGTTAAAGAGCCCCCTCATTTCAGATGCTAATGTTGCCTCTGCACCGATTCAAATGGTCCCGGAGCCTCCTCCCATTGCAACCGCACTCACCGTGGAAAAGCCCCGAAAACCAGCCCCGAAGTGGGTGCTAGCGAGGAACTGCGCCCCCGAATCCCTAGCCAGGAAGGCTGCGCGATGGGGAGGGAGGACAGAGGGACCGAAAGCATCCCACTAGATCCCGGCGCAGCAGGGAGGGCAAGAGGGGCTGCTTTGGGGGCACCCACCTTTCCGCGGTGATCCTTCTGTCTGGATGGGAAAAGCAGAGCCCAGCGTTTCCAAGTTGAATCAGTCTATAATGTATCATGTTACAGAGTCTGGCTTTCTCCTCAGGCACATAACGGCAATCAGACATGATAGGCTGAGGCTCCTCTGTTTACACCCAGCCAGAGGAGGGGGCTGAGGCGGGCGGTCCCTTAACCCGTTCACCGCTAGGACGATCGGGCCCTCCCTCAGCCCCTCTGAAACCGACCAACACTCTGCCGCTGTCCAGCTCCAGTCCAACAACAGATTTCTCCTTCCCTCTCCTTCTCCTCTTCCATGGTCCCCCGCTTTCCATATTTCCTCCAACACTTCATTCTGACCTACCCAGCCTGGCTTGTGAATTTTAACAATCATACGTCCAAAGCACAGAATTTTATTTCATTTTTATTAAGAATGGTTAGAGGCATGGCTTAATAAAAAATCTTGATCAAAACCCCACCCTCATAAAATGACAATTTTTTCAATGTGGGTTTTTTTTTTTATGGTGCTGTAGATTTTTTTTTAAAAAAATGGATTTCCCCCCTCACCTCCCCCCCGTGGAAGCTCTACTTTCTGATTCTTACAAAGGGATCCTTTTCCCAGCAAATGAATCCCGATCCCCCTGTTCTGCCATCGTTCATGCATCACACATCAGAGATGTTTACTTAATCTAAATCAGAGTTGTGGAACAGGCGTCCCTCATTCCAGTGAAATTAAATCCTCTAGCTTTGCTTGTGAAAGCTAGGTGCAGAGCTCGGGAATGGAAGAGACAATCAATGAAAAAAAACTCTCAACTACCGATTGTGAGCAGTAAGTTAGGTACACACCTCTGAGAAGAAATAGAAATCAGCCTCGCAGATGTCCACATACTTTTAAGTCTGGGGGAGTTTGGGGCTATGCTACGACTTTTGACAACAGCCTGCTTCCTAAGGATATAGTCTTCCCCCACTACGGATGCAGACTCCCCATTAACACTAATGAGAGTTAGGCTTGTCCTCTGGGGAGACAAGGAAAAAAACTCTGTCCCTAGGTCTGGGAAGCATGTGCTATAGGAGACCTTGCTGTGGTAAATTATAGCCCAAGATTTCATATTCTCCTATTGCACAGATCTTGAATAGCTCACTTCTGGATGTTACTTTTAAATTATATTTTATTTTTTAAATGAAAGATGTTGACCCCATTTGGCCAGCATTTAAAAATTTACAATTCTTTGTGTCCTTTTTTCTTCCTATAAACTCATTCTTATATCTGTTTTGCCACCCACCAAGTCCAGATGCATTCTTTCTTTTACATCGCTATAGCTTCCTTCTAGAACTCTCCACCCTTTTCTGACTTTAGACTTCATTAAAGAAAAAATTGAATGACTGTGTTTGTACACTTATGGGGGCTCCTCACCCCCACCCCCAATTGCAGGTAGTTATCCTATTAAACTGCTGAAAAGATGTCCTTTTGATCTCTTCTTTTCTGAATTTCATTTGACAGTTGGCGTGCCAGCAAATGGCATTCATTATTTGCAAAGCTAAAGAAAATATGGTGATTTCCCCACTTGCATGGTTGATTTTTTCCCCCTCCAAATGACGAGTACAGTTTCATTATTTTATAAATAGAAAGCATCATCTTCATTAATTTCTTTTTAAAGTATCACTGTTCTCATAGGGTTTTTTTCCTCCTGCTGTTTCTTCTGCTGATGTGGTTGGCTGTGATCCTCTGTGAAGGCTGTACGTTTCCAATAGGGCCTTGTGGTTCCTGGAACTGTGGAGAGTAGCTATAGCATTCTGCATCATACCTAAAGCTGTGGCCTGGTTTTGTCACAAACCCAGACCCTGAATGTACCCCCTGGAGACCTGGCCTTCTCTGGAAGGGAAGCAGGGGTGGGATAGTATTTCCCCTGTCATATGAAGCTTCACAGCAGTGTGGAGCTCCTGCTCCATGCCAGCCCCTCTCCACAGCCCTCTCTTCTCCCTTTTGTCCCCCCCCCCAAGTCTAATTTGGCCCCTTGGTCGCCCAAAAGTGTATGTGGGGTGAAGGTGCTTAGGCTTAGTTGCCTTGGGATGTCTGGGAGATACAGGAGGGTCAATCATAGGTCTTTTCATTATTGTCATCTATACAGGTTGGTTATAACAGTGTCTTCACCTTAAAAAAAAACTGGCATTGTTTCTTAGGATACTACAGGCTTTTTTTTTTTTTGAAATTTGACTAAAACAAACTGAAAGTCTCAAAATCATACCTTAACAAAAAAGGATGTTTCATGTCTTGTCTTCAGTTGTTCCATGAGATCAGAAAATGGCAATTAAATGATAGAGGGTCACATGCTCTTGGCTATGAATCTAAATGCTTTTCTCATTTCCAAGAGGACTCAGAGTCTTCAAAGATTCTCCAATAATAGTAATTTCATTATCTGCTTTAGCAGATAACCTCAACCTTGACTTTTCCCAGTTTTATTCACCTCATCTTTGATACTCTCCTCTCTCAATTCCCCTCGTCCTCACCTTTGGTAGTTCTTTATAAGCAGACATTATAAAGATATGCATAGACCATACCAGGATCACTCAATCCTTTAAGCAAAGAATTACTCTTCAGTTTTCTTTCCCTTCTCTAATTCTGGTTCCTCTAAAATGAAACCTTTCATGAATATTATTCTCGATTTTTTTTATTTTATTCCCAAACCATTGTTTAAAGACCAAGTATGAAGAATCATTATTCAGACACAGCTAGAGAAGAGGTTAGACCCAGCCTTAATGATTCATTTCCTTTCACATAAGTCCTGTTCCTGAAGGCTGATCCTGAAATGGAGGTGATGCTGAAGGCTATTTCGGCATCGCACAAGCTCTGGCAGGTATTACCAACTTAGAAATGCACTAAGGGCCCCAGTCACAGACTGCCTATCTGTTATTGGAGCACCAACCCTAAATTCCTTCAGAGAGATTTATCCCCAAGATTATATTTCTCAGCCACAGCAACTTACAAAGATAGTCTAATAAAGCACAGAGAGGTTGTAACAATATCAACAAAAGCAGCAGTAGCAAATATTTATATAGCATTTTAAGATTTGCTAAGTATTTTGCAAATTTCTTGGTAGAGATTTCAACTTTGCTGAAACCAAACTTTCTTAAAATACTAGAGTAAAAATTTATCTAAGCAACATTTCACTCGGATAATACTTGGTGTAGGAAGTTCCGTTGGATTACTTAACTCATTCATTTGGCACACATACTAATTTAGAAATTAATTTTTTTCTCTGGAAAAATGGGGCTAGAAATATGTTTGGTAAGACCCCCTGAAGGTTTCCAAGCATCTGGCCAAACATATTTCAAAGAGATTGTTTCATTGATCACTCTAATGCAGACTTCCATTATAGGTGGAAGATAGAAGCCTTAAAGTAATACGCAGAAACACTACAAATCTATTTAGGACAGAATATGAAGATGTTATCATTCAATTGAAATCTTAGGAGAATAAGATAAGCAGAGCATAATGGGAGATAATTGCATAATTAGAAGTTATCCAGGACGTTAGGGATAATATTTCTAATCTTGAAAACTATGCCACTGGATTTTTAACGACCTCTGGTCACAGAAAGGGGGATCTTTACTCATCCCTAAAGCTAAGCCCTATGCTTATGACCTTGATCTCCTCTGTATCCTCCTGAAACCTTTCTCCAGAAGTCTGCCTTTTCTCTCATTTATCTTCAATCTCTCCCTTTCCACTTGTCTCTTCTCATCTATCAGAAGTCTTTCCAATCATAAGCAAAAAGACTTCTTCTCTCTTTTCTATCCCATACAGCTGCTACCCTCTTTCTCCATGCCTTTGCTACTAAATTTCTTTAAAATGTTACCATCATCTAATTCTCTTTCACCAACAATTTGCCTCACTTCCTTGGAATCTGGCTTCCACTTCTCTATTAAAACTGTCCTCTTTTAAACTCACTAATAGCCTCAGTTGCCAAATCTAATGCTGCCTCCCCACCTCTGTGCTCATTCCCCTTGACCAGTCTCTGCAGCCGTTGATACTGCTTATTACCACCTCCTCTCTTGATTTCAATATCGCTCTCCTCATTCTCTTCTTTTTCTTCTAAATGTGATTTTTCCCCTCTGTCTCTACTTATTCCATATATTTTCTGATACCTTAAATTTGATCATCACTCCCCCTCCCCAAGCTTCAGTCCTCGGATCACTTCTCTTTTTTCTCCACATTCTGTTCTTTGCAAAGTCAGTTTATTCCTTCAACTTCAACTCTCACCTTTTTTGGATCTTTGGCATCAACTCCCTTTCTTCTCTATTCCTACATCTATTACTCAAGTGGAGACCCTCATATCATCTATCTGGGCTCTTGTAATAGCCTTACTTCTCAAATTAATTTTTATTTCCATCTTTTGTCTTCATGTTAGCTTCATTTCTAAATTCACCCCTCCAACTTCCTCTATACAATCATTGCTTGCAACAGATAATTTTTTTTCATTTGAGAAAAACTAACCATCACATCAACTGAGTCTAAGAGGAAATGCAAGGTTCCACACCTAAGCTCTCCCACTCCTCCAAAGTAGGGAGGCAGAGATATTTTCTCTCATCTATTTTTGGGTCCTCTTGTATCCTTATCTTTTCTGTTCTTCCTATTTCTTTGGCCACAGGCATTATGTAAGAGGCTCCATGACTAGACAGTTGGTCTCCAAGTCAGGAAGATTTAGGTTCAAGCTTGTGTCTGCTTTCTACCAGAAATGTGACCCAAGGGCAAGTCACTTAACCTCTCTATGGCCATTCACTTAGACGCCAAGCTGCAGAGAAGATTCTGATCTGCACTGGAACTCACTACACCAATGAAACCGCAAATTTAGTCATGCTCAAAGTAAATGTGTATGTTGCTTCCCCAATTCTGTTTATTCACCCAGCTAGATGGCATAGTGGATAGAGTACTGGACCTTAATCAGGAAAACCTAAGTTTAAATCCAGCCTCAGACACTTACTAGCTAAGTGGCCATGGACAAGTTTGCCTCAGTTTCCTCAACTGTTAAATGAGAATAACAATACCTACCTTGGAGAGTTGTTGAGGACTAAATTAGATAATATTTATAATATTATAATGTAATAGCATATATTATAAAATTATATATTATTATATCATATATAATTTTTATAAAGCACTATAAATGCCTGACACATAATAGGTACTATATAAATACTTATTCCCTTCCACCTTTGGCTTTTCCTCCTCCAATCAAAGTTTCATACAATGGTTAAAATCATCTGTTTTTATGTACAGAACAGATCATCTCTCCTGGCAGGTTTAAGTCTATGTCTGGCAATGTCATTCTTCTACTTATAGATCTCCTTAATGGCTGCTGAATAAAGATTAAACTCTATGAGGTTCAAAGATGTTCACAAACTTCCACCTCTCCACCTTTCCAGGATGATCTCATATCATAGCCCTCTATAAATTCTACTTTCTAGTCAAACTGGTCTGTTTTCTATTGCTCTGAATGCTCTTGCCTGTCTATGGGACTTTACTCAAGCTGCTCCTTTTGCATGGAATTTTTTCTTTTCCTTGGCGTTAAGGAATTCTTAACCCATCTTTCCATGGCTAGCACAAGTTTTCCCTTAGCCTTGTGTTGTGAAAGTCTCTAATACACTTTTCCGGGGGCAAGGAGGGGAGGGAGGGGAAGATCCTGAAATTCATCAGTATAGGGACTTCCAATGAGAAAATGTCCTCTATTAACATAGGTTAGTTATATCACTGGACTTGAAGTCAGAAAGACCTGAATTCAAATTCAAACTTCTCAGCTGGATGACTATGGGCAGCTTACCTACCCTCTATCTCAGTTCCCTCAACTATAAAATAGGGACAGTAATAGCACATACCTCTTAGGGTTGTGAAAGGATCAAATGAGATAAATTTTGTTAAATGCTTGGAATATTTCTTAGCACAAAATAAAGCTCCCTCCTCTGTCCTCTTCCTTCCTTCCTTCCTTCCTTCCTTCCTTCCTTCCTTCCTTCCTTCCTTCCTTCTTTCTCTTCCTTTTCTTCCTCCCTTTGTCCTTCCCTCCCTCCACTTTCCTAGGGCATTGAGATATTAAGTATATTGCCTAGGGTCACACAACCAGTATATGGCAGATTCCTTCAGATTATGAGCTCAGCCTCTCCTAATGCACTTAAAGTGTAATATTGTTCAGTGCAGTTTTCTATATATGTATCTTATCTCCCTAATTAGGAGAACTGTAAGGCTCAAATGAGAGAACAGATGCAAAGCACTTTGAAAACCTTAAAGCACCATATACAAGCCAGTTTTTATTGCTAAACAGTCTCCATGCCTACAGTCGGATGGTAACTTCATTCCTTAAGCCTTCAATGTCATTCCTATTGAATTTAAGCAAGATCTATAGAGCAATATATCTGATAAATGTTTAACAATCAGCTCTCCAGAAAAAAAAACTGTGAATATATACTTTGAAGTTCAATGTGATTTATTAATACTTTCTTAGATCTAGATGATAAACAAAACAATAAATCCAGTACTAATATGATTTCTGAGGTGTAAATGTTCACAATGAATATTTAACAATCGTCTCTGATTAGAGCTAGTTTGCCCCTACTATCTGCTTATAATCTCTGTGAGAGCAAGGACAGTATCTGATGCAAGCTTTCTATCTCACTCAGGCTTCAGCACGTCAACTTGAACACAGAAGAATTTCATAAACATTTGCTGAATGAAGAACACAAGTAAGTTGTCAGATCTAGGTTGACCTGACAAAACTCAAGAAAATGAGCCCTGCTATGAAGAGGAGCTGCTAGAAGTAAAATGGTCTGTTAGAGGCAGGTGTGATGCTGGCATCTCGTTCATGTTCAATGTTGGGACAAAACAAGGCACTTACAGCTCAATGAATACTTAAGGAAAGGAGGTTTAGGTAGCCCTAACACAGCAAAGCTATGCAGCAAGAGTACAGTAACCCTTAGCCTTTCTATGTATGGCTTCCCTGAATTGTCTACAAAGCAGTGAGCTTTACAAGTCTGGTAAAGAGGGTCTTCAGAAATCCACCAGGTTGAAGTGGCCATGACCCCATATGGGTGGGACCTTTTCTGTCCCTAGGTCTTCAGGAATGTCACAGGGAAGCTTTTTCAAGGGAGCATAGCTTGAATCTTGCTCCCCTCCTCCTGCCCACCAAGTTCAGGTTTTGTTCCCTTCCTCCTAACACATTTGGGGAGAGGGAGATCTTGACAGATACTGGTTTATCACAAGGTCTAAGTGCTTTCTTACATTAAATGCCAGTTTTTTGAAGACAGAAATCAACTACTGATCTATATGTTAAATTGTAAGAACTTCAGATCAATGGAGGGTACAAATGGTCACTGACTGATCACACTAATTAAAATTCTAAATCAAACAATGTGAAACTATAAACACCAAGGAAAAGAAGAATTTTTTTTGAAACTGAATAGCACACAAGAAACCATAACATATGTATCTGCTAGTGATTAAATCCCTAAATAAAACAAAGCATTTATCCTCTGGACCAAAACATTGTTTCCTGAGAACGTTCTATGACTTATTTTGAAAAGAGATTATAGTCACGCAAAAGGTGAAAAGGCAGAGTTGTAGAGGGAAAAAAATGAGCTTTTTGGATATAGATTTCACTTAAAAGTCAAGGATGGTTCCCCGTTTGCCAGCTGCTGAAAAAAAAGGTGGATGGTTTCTTCAGTTCAGCCTTCACTGGGTTAACATAACAATTCTTTTTATGCCATCATTTAACTATAGGAGACAGCTATATAGCAAAAAGTTTCTTCAGAAACATAGACTTCAGTATGGATTAAAGTCCTACTTTTTTCACATTTCATTTACAATATTGTTGAGTCATGAGAATAGCTGGTATAATAACAATGCATATTCATCAAGTTTCACATGAGATTTTAATTTCCAAAATACATTGTCTCACTGAGACCAGACAACCTTGGGAGGCTCAGGTGAGGGCAGATATTAACCCCTGTTTACAAATGAATAAACTGAGGTCCAGAGAGCATAAGTGACCTGGCTCATGGTTGTAAATCAGGTATCAATGACAAAATTGGAATCCAGGCCTTTTTGACTCTTAAGTATTGCATTTTATCTTCTATGTCAAACAAGTGTGGAAACAGCTTTATAGATGTCATGAGTATCTCTTCTGTTTATCTGGGTTTCCATCCCATGAGTAGACACTATCCTTATGGTGAATTCCACAAGTATTTTAAATTGTGAATAAAAGAACCTTGTAGAATTAGGCTTAATTCTAATGCTACTAAATGAATTTTACTTATAACTGATTTCAGGTCTTATGCACAAAACCCTAACGAGCACATACCACAAGCAGGGCCTTTAAAAATGCATAAGCCAAAGAAAAGCAAAGGAAAATGTACACATGAGACCAAGAAAAAGCCACTGTGTCAAGTGGCACCAACTTTCAGCCCACATAAAGGAATCTTATGAGGTATCAGGATTTGGGTAAGTAACATGTAAGGAAAGGTAAAGTGAAAACAAAACAAGGAATCAACACCCACAGGATGCTACCTTTCACAAAACATTTCAGAATGAGGTAAATTTTTATGGCATAATAATATTGTTGGCTGTATTTTGCCTCTGTTTGGTCATTGGACTTCAAAAGCAAGGTTTCCTGGATACTAAATTCATCAGGATATAAGACTTGTAAGATATACCAGAGCTTAAAAGATAATCTAAACTTGTTATTATATAACTGGTAGATTTTTTTTCTACCACCTGTACCACCTCTCAAAAAGGTAGGAGGATTTATACCATCACTGCTAACTTGTAAGTAGATTGGGACTGTCTGAATAGCAGGGTTTCATTAGAATTATATGTACAGATGTGGTATTAACAGGTAGTAACACTAATGTTATGGAGAATAAGATTGACTTGTCCCTTCATTGTTGCAAGGAACTCCCTGTGAGGAAATCCTGTTTATGATTGCAAGTGATTTACAATTTTTTCCAACTTCCTATCTTTGGAAATTGCCTGGGAAATTGAGTGGCTAAATGATCTGCCTTAGGTCACATGGACAATATGTGTCAAAGGTAGACTTGAACCTATATCTTCTCAACTTCAGTTTGGCTTTCTACGCGACTATACTATGCTGTATCTGAGTTCATTTATCAGCAAATCTCATTTAGTAGAATAAATGAGATTCCATGCAGAAAGTACATATACAGCCCTTATCTGGAGGAATATCTTTCCTTTCTTTCTTCTTAAAAAAATATTATTGCCTGATTCAGTTGTCAGATAGCATCAGACTGGCCAGCTCACCAACCAGTGATAGAAAATGTAGAAAAGTGGGGAGATTTTGTTCCTCCCTGTCTCTTCATTAGTTCAGTACAAAATGGTAGACTTACAGAGAATGCAGGGTATTTGCTGCTCATCTAGAAATGTTGGAACAATAATGGTACCAAATTGTCAGATTAAACTTAGCCTTCTTACTAGTTTGCAAGTAAATAGATCAGGGAATTCTAGCTAGGACTTGAAGGTTCCCAAATAAGACAGTGCTCCTCAATATTCCAGTGTGTTGACCATCTTGGCTGGAATGTTATTAGCGTAGCTCAAAAAACCTTCCAAAGTCTCCCTGATTTAGGAACTGACACAGGCATTTGAAACATAGAAGCCGACATGTGCAAAGCAATTCGGAATCCAGTTCTACTTGAAGGACACTATTATAAATTATATCTAAACACTTCTCCCCATTAAGAACATATATCAAAGAAGATGTTTGTCACAGAAATTATAGTGTGCTGACATCCATTGGTACTTTATAATTGTGCAATTACTTTAGTTACATGTTGTGAATAAAATTTTAGATTTTATCTTCTATTTTGCAAACTGTTATTTTGTCAGTAGCACTGATGACTAACTTCTGTATGGACCCTTTTGTAAGCTCTCATAAAACTACATTTAAAATTACATTTCTAGCTCTTTCTTTCAATAAAGTCCAATTATCAGTTGAAGCAGAACAGAAATAAAAAACTTACAAACAAGGTCTTGTAATAAAGGACACTTGATAATTTTTCATAGGCACATTTGCCATATCTCAAAGGCTAGTAGAGCAAATATACGATTGTTCTTTTTTTGCAGTGGTACAAAAGGAGGTAATGGTGGTGGTGGTGGTAGAAACTAGGGTATAAAAAGCATGATTTGAAACTAATCTAAAGTAATCTCAGTCAGGTTTCAGCAATAATTGTGTCCCTACAAATAGGAAAAAGAGTTCTCTTCATTTCTTTTTAATTCCTTTTGAAAATGTAGAAACATTTCGAGAGGTACAAATGCATCTTGAAATCCCACATATAACTTTCATTGTTACAGACCAGAATGAAGAACTAGGAACAACATACACGATAACTACAATAATGTTAAGTGATAGTAAGACTACAAAAGAAAACCAGAAAACTGAAATGAGCAATTTTGGTGCTGGAACCATGCCTCTTTTTGCGGTCAAGATGTTGGGCTGTAGGTGCAGAACACAGTACGTGAAATTAAAAATTCTATTGCTTTTGTCTAAATGTTTATTTCTGTTACAAAGGAGGTCTCAATGATCATGAGGTGGGGGTGTGATAAAGAAGAAATACCTGATGCAAAAACAGAAGGCATCAGTGAAAAAAAAACAATGAATGAGGCTATAAAATTAGTCTTTGTGCATTCTGTAGTCCCAGAGTCCCATCTAAGATGAGTTTGTCTTGTGGTTTTTCCCTCTCTTTCTTTTTTGTAGGGACACAATTACTGCTGAAATCTGACTGAGATTACTTTAGATTAGTTTCAAATCATACTTTTCATACCCTAATTTCTACCACCACCACCACTACCACCTCCTTTTATAGTACTGCAAAAAAGGAACATTCATATATCTGCTTTACTAGATATGACAATCTTATTTAAAGGGTTTTAAGGTTAAATTTAGTCTGTACAACACAGATACATATTTTTCCAGACAAGAGGCTTAGAGAGTGGACTCAAAAATGCGTTAATGTCCACACTTTTAGGAATGTAAAAGTTGAGTGCACATTAGATATATCATTGAAAATAAGCATATTTAATATGAAAACTTTATATATGTTATGGATTACACAGACACCTTGCTAACAAGTGTACACTGATGGTCAGTGTTGGAATAAGTCTGGCAGAGGTGGTCTACACTAGAAGTAACTGAGACCAGATCTTTAATGTAAGAGGCACTGTGAAACAGGCATACTTCTGTTATCACACTCATCAATGAAGTACTAGAGCTGGATAAAAGGAGAACATCAAGATATATTCATGACAAGGCAGATGTATTAAACTCGTATCTACAGATGCTTTCTAAAAGAGTTATGTAATGAGAAATTCAGCTTTCCCCTCCTGAAGGAATCAATTCTAACTTTCAGAATTATTACTAATCCAACATTTCTGAGTGGGCATAAGACTGAATCAAAATAATCAAAACAGATAATTATTAGAATATTTCTAACACATCTACTTCAAGTACAATTTATTTTTATCCTCAGGTATATCTACGTTGATGTGTTTTCACTGATGAAAGAAAAAAAGAAAATGAGTTTACTTAATGCCAACAAATGAACATGATGTTGTAGTCTAAAACTAGGAGAAAGATTTACCAAGAGTTAAGTTCTTAACAACATTTTTGTTGAAAGAACTAAGGCTTCTTTTAGTCCTGCCTACACAATGGGAAGCAAGTGGGTCATACTAAGGAAATAATTTAAGGTTTTTATTTTGTTTTTGCAACCCCAGATATGAGCATATGATGGTTCAATCACTGAAACATAAGCAATCTGACTCAATATTGTTATTCAAAAATAAGCAAACTTTGAATTAAATAACCTTTCCATCTCCCCAATTTTCTCCCACTCCAAATTACAACCAGAATAAGTGAAAAGTGTTTTTGTTGCTTAGTCGTTTTTCAGTCATGTCTGATGCTTTGTGATCCTACGTGGGGTTTTCTTGCAAAGATACTGGAATTGTCTGACACTTTCTTCTTCAGCTCATTTCACTGATAAGAAAACTGAAGGAAACAGAGTTAAGAGACTTGCTCAGGGTCACACAGCTATTAAGTGCCCGAGGCCAGATTTGAAGTCAGGAAGATGAATTTTCCTGACACAAGGGCTGGTACTTTATCCACTGTGCCAAGTAAGTACCCTTCCATAACCTAGAAATTAATCATTTAGGAAGTATAAATAACAGGTGGGGTGATTCTGCTTTCTTAAAATGGGAGAAACTAAAGGTAACCAACTCAGTTCAGTCATTTATCTCCATTTGATTACAACAGAATGACAGGGGAATAGGTATTATCATTAAAGATATCTCAGATGATACAATTTGGCTGAGTTTTTTACATCTCAAAACACACATATGGTGCCAAATATATGTAGCTAAAATAAAATAAAATTCAGATTTATTTGTACAAAATGACTTGGATTGTAGACATTATATGAATGAATGTGGATTTCTGATTGTATCAAGCATATACTATGATACAGTTTAGTGTCCATGTTATAATAACATGACCAATACTTTATCTCCAACAGATAGTAAAATATTTATGATATTTTCACTCCAAGATGTAATTCATAGATTGGAGGCATCTCAAAGACAAAGGATGGCTTTTTTAAGGGCAATTTCTCTACTGTATTTCTTTGAATATGTGACTTTTCAAAAAAGCTCTTGGCTGACTGAGAGATAATGGGACATCTATCCTCAAATAGCTGCTTCTGTTTTCTCTACTTTCAATACATATAGTAATGAGAAAGACGATGGAACTAGAAGGAAACTTAGCAGGTAACTTGGATCAAAGCCAACCTCCTCCCATTTTTTAATGGGATTTAATCTAAACTGTATAAAGTATACATAAAAAATGCAAGGACATTTCCCCCTTCCCACATTCGGTTCCAAGATCATATTAATTTGTTTAGCAATCTTTAGCCCCAGAATATTCTTATAATTCAAAATATTCTAGATACATAATTTGTGATTTCATTCATGTGGATTCTCCCCTCCAATGAGTTCAGCTGTTATTACTAAATAAACAATTCCCAGACCTACCTATCTATCTATCTATCTCTCTATCTATCCATCGATCCATCTATCCATATCTCTCTCTCCATCTATCTATCTATCTATCTATCTATCTATCTGTCTGTCTATCTCTTGCCCTAATCTCTCTCGAATCCCATATCAACACATGTCTTTCAGATAATTCAGATTAGATGCCTTATATGTATCTTAAATTCAACATATCAAGAACAACTCATCAATTTTCCCCAAACCTTTCACCCTTCCAAGCATCCTTACTACTGTTGAGGGCATCACCAAGCTCCCAGACAGCCAAACTCAGTGTCATCCCTGACTCACTAATTACTCATCCCAAATATCCAATCTGTTGTCAAACATTGTTTCTACTTCGCAACATTTTACATCCAACCTCTTCTCTCCACTCCCACAGCCACAACCTTAGCTGAAGCCCTCATTATCTCTCATTTGAATTCTTGTAAAAGCCTTTTTGAGACCATTTCCTGTCTTGAGCCTTTCTTCACTTCATTCCATTCATTCAGATACCAAAATAATTTTCCTAAAGAGCAGAACTATCCATGCCACAAATACTTTTTTAGTAAACTCCAGTGATTCCCTATCACCTCAAGGATAAATATAAAATTCTATGTAGGATATTTAAATCTCTTCATGACCTGGCCCCTTCCTACCATTCTAGTCTGTTTTACACTTTACTCCCTTTTATACATGCTGTGGTCTAAGTATTCTGGACTACTTTCCATGCTTCAAAACAGGACACTTCATCTTCCATATCTGTGTCTTTGTACAGACTCATTCATAGGTCCAAATGATCTCACTCCAAATTCCAGCTGCCTTGACTTCCTTCAAGACTATTCAAATCCCACTTTTTGCAGAAAGCCTTCCTTTGTTTCCCTTCTGTATGCTTTCTCAATGCTTGTGTCTCCCCTCTGAAATTACCTTCCATTTAAACATGTATCTCCTATGTGCATGACTTTTTGCATGTTGTCTTTCTTGTCACAATAGGAGCTCCCTGGGGGCATCCTTTGATGCCCATCTTTTGATGATCGACCCTTAAGGGGGGGGTGCCTTTTTTATTTCTAGCAATGACTATAGCTTTCCACCCCATGATAACCACTAATTACACATGGCAATCCATCCATGCATAATGTAAATGTCCTCTCAAATCCTCCACAGAGGGTCCCCTTAATAGATTGAAGGACTTCCTCTAAGTCTCTTGATTTCATATAAATGCCAATTGAACACATGAGTTTTCCATCAGTTTTGTTTGCTCTCAGTATAAAACTGGTTCACCTTTTCCAGTCATGTCTTTTCCTAAGAGCATTTCTGACACTTAGCATGCACAGAATTACATACTCCTGAAATATAAAAATATATCAAATTATCATATTCATTTCCACTTCTTCATCTTTTACCTTTATGACTACCAAATCTCCACTCTCCTGTTGATTGGAACTCTAGTCTGCCAAGTTCAGCTTTCTGCTAGATAATTTCGTAAAGACATACTTCAATGGCTGAATGGTAGAATGGATGGGGAGCCTTCTGGGTTGAATTCTTGCCTTAATCATAAAGTGGCCATGTGGTCCTGAGGAAGTCATTTAAATTCTGAATGCACCCAGGCAACTCTAAGTTACAAAGTAGGTAATAACCTATATTAGGAGAGGGAGTTCCCTCATTGGGAATTCTATACTCTATTAAATCATAGGTCTGGGTTCTATCCTCAAAAAAAAAAATCTTTTTATCACCTCAAGTTCATCATGTCTAAAACAAGCTTAGTACTGTCTCATCATACTACCTTTCCCCTCCTGACTTCTAACTTCCCTATTACTATTAATATATCTATTCTTTTCTCTGTCATCTGACTTGCCTTCTATATCAATCAGTCACCTAGCCCTGTCAATTCTTTCTTCACATTCCCTCACATCTATCTACTCTCTTCCATTCTCCCTGGGAAGTTGTAGCTCTTATTACTTCAGGCCTGGACTACAGCATTAGACTTCTAACTGATCTTCCAATTTTCTATTTTGTCTTCCCTTCAATTCATTCTGCCCACTGTCCCCAAATTACTTGTCCAGAAATATTGCTCTGATCATTTCTTTCCTCTGCTCGAAAATTGACAATGACTCCCCATTGCCTACAAGATTAAAGGCTAACCTCCTTAGTTTTGCATTCAAAGCATCCTCACTGGTCCCAACTTATCTTTCTCCCTTGTGTCCTGGGAAATACATGCATGGAATCCCCACTTGAACCAACCTGATCTACTCATTTTCTTCTGTACAAGCCTTTTTTGTCCTATCTTTCCGGACATGACACTCTGTACATGTAAATGTTTTCTCCCATCCTGCTCTTACTCTTTTATCTATCTGGCTAGCTCTTACTCAGTTTTCAAGGCTTTGTTCAAATCTTTTATATTTTCTTCATCTTCTGGAAGCACTGGTTGAACACAGGAGAGAAATTTATTGGTGGGAGGGGGGAGATCAGACCTATATCTTCTTTCTGAGCTATTTGGGACATCCTTTTCTATGAAAATTCCCTTAATGACCCCTGCCTAAAATAAATTCCTTTTTCTGATAGAATTTCTCCATATTATATTAGCACTTATATTATATTAGCACTTAAGAAAGCAAAGCAATTTATATTACTTTTCATTTGTATATGTATTATCTTTCCAACGATGTTACAAGAAGACCAGAAGATCATTTCTTCTTTATTAGTATACTCTGATCCACCCATATATTTGATTGACTGTTGACTGATTTATGGAAGTGTGATCATGCCAAATGAAGTATGATCTTGCAAAAGCAGTGAGAGAAGCTCTAACAGCTAGAGGGAACTGAGACTCACAATCAACACGAAGAAAGGATTCTTAAAATTGAGAGTAAAATGAATATCAAAAAAAAAAAAAGATTGGACCACTTTTGGGGTAGTCCCTAATTGGTGTCGATGAGAAAACTGCTACTCTACTACTCTACTTATTTCACTTGCATTTTCTTCCGAGGAAAATTTATTTTGGAAAGGGAAAAATAGGATAAAAACTGATAATAGAGGATTGAAACAGAAAATAGGTGACAAGACAGTAAGAAAGCACCACCCACAATGAATTAAAGTAACCACACTTGGATGTGACGTTCAGTCAATCCTAGGTTACTGATAAAAAAGACAGCCACAGCAACTGATAGATCAATAGGTGATCTCTGCAGGATCATGGAGAATGGAAAAAGTGCCACAAGACTGGAGAAAGGCACATGTCTTAACATTTGAAAAGGGAAGAGGGTGGCATCTACAAACTATTTATTTCAGGTTGATTTTTATTCCTGAAAAAATTCTAGAATAGATGATTTTTAAGGGTTAGAAAGGGAAGCAGGGATCACTAAAAGCCATAATAATTTCCACTAAGACTAGGTTAAGTTAGACTAACCTTTGGTTGTTCTTGGTTTTGCAGAGTAATGAAAATGGTAGATGAGGGAATGCCATAGAAACAGTACACTTAGATTTCAACAGAGCATTTAAAAAAAATCTCTCATACTATCTTTGAGGTCAAGCTGGAAAAATATGAGTTTGATTATAGTACAGTTATATGAATTGAAAGTGATTGAATGATTTGTTCACATCAACTTGAAGGAAAGTCTCTAGTGGATTATGCCAAGGACCTGTCCTTGGTCCAAACATATTCAACATTTTCTCTAACAACTTAGATGAAACTTGCATGATGAACTTGTAGATGACATAAAGGAATAGGTAAAAGGTTGGATGACAGAGTAGAGATTCAAAAAATATTTCTACAATTTAGAATGATGAATCAGATTAGACTAGATTTAATATAAGAAGGATTAAGATAAAGCTGTACATTTGAGTTAATTTTTTGGCAAGTCTAACAGAAGGAAGGAGGAAACTAACAGTTCAAGAGAAAAAATGGATTTCAGTAGGTAATAAACTCAAAGAATGTAACACTGTAAGTCCAAAGAGCTACTATTATCCTAAAGGGCATCATGTTCAGAATCAAGGAGGACTTAGTTTTGTCTTTGACATATGGAGCACTATGTTCAGTTTGGGGCACCCCATTTTAGGAAGGGCATTGATCAGTAGTATTCAGAAGATACTGACCAGGATAACAAGAAAACAAGAGAACATCTTTATATGAGAATGAGTTGAAAGGAATAGGGGCTATTCTGAAGAGGAAAAGATTTGGAATAGATGTTATAGAAATCATGTCAGCAAGGTGTAATTTTTTTTGACAATGTTAATTTTTTTTTGGCAAGGTGTGAATTGATTTTATCTTAGGCATTTTTGGTTTTCTGATACCAATTAATGATGCTTTAAGATTTAAGGTGGATGATACATGTGCCTAAAAATATTTACATGATTCATATTCTTGGGGCTTGGCCCTAATGAAAATGAAATGAATCTGGAGAACATGATCAGACATGCACAGAGTCTGTTCTTTAGGGAGAAACCTGCCGCAGGCATATACTATGAGGAAGTAGTAATAGGTGGAGATGGACAAATGGAGGAGTTCCTCTGCCAGGTTAGGAGTTTCAGGAATGTGAGCCAGGAGTAGTGGAATGACAAGGACAAGATAATGGAATATTTCTATTGTTGTTTTGATCCTTCATAGATGCTATGCAAGTGAGATACTCTAATCAGATGGTAAGCTCCTTTTAAGCAGGATTTATAACTGTTTTTCTCTATAACAGTGTCTGGAATGTAATAGACTCTAATTTAATGCTTGCTTGTAGCAAAAGTTTCTTATAAATAGAAGAGAGAAGGAGATTGTAACCCAAATCAGAGATTTATGGTTTCACTGTTGATCTTACTCCTTCCCTGATGTTTCCATGGCAATACCTTTTTTGGATTATTTAAAGAATGAGAATGTGTGTGTGTGTGTGCGCGCATGTATGTGTATGATGTCCATCAATGATTGCCTTCACAAGGGACCTCAAAATTTGCTACTGATGATTCCACAAGAATTCTCTACTCGGGAGAAGAATTAGGCTTGATGATTTGCCTGAAGGTATAGAACAAAACAAAAATCTCTTGTCAATGAGAATTATAATCTTCATTATCTGAAATTGGGGGAGAAAAGTCTTTGCAGAAAGTTTCTCTGATAAAAGATCTCATTGCTAAGATGTACAGGGAAATGATTTGAATTTACAAGAATAAGAGCCATTTCCCAACTGATAAATGGTCAAAGAATAGGAACAGGCTGTTTTCAGAGGAGGAAATCCAAACCATTCAGCACCATGTAAAAAAAAATTCTAAAATCTCTAATAATTAGAGATATCACTGATAATCTCTGATAATGATTAGAGATGTCTCTAAAAATTAGAGCCATGCAAATTAAAACAAGTCTGAGGCACGACCACTTCATAACCTCAAGTTTGACAAAGTTGACCAAAAAAAAAAAGCAACTTGGTAAATAGGGGTAGTTGACATAAACTACCATTTGTCTAGCCATTCTGGAAAGCAATTTGGTATTAGGTTCAAAAAGTTATTGAACTGGGCATACCCTTTGACTCAGCAGTACCACTATTAGGTCTATATACCAAAGAGATCAAAGAAAGAGGAAAAGGTCTCATATATACAAAAATATTTATAGCAACTCTTTTTGTGGTAGTAAAGAACTGAAATATAAGTGAGTACCCATCAGTTGGGGAATTGCTCAGTAAGTTTTGCTATGTAAATGTGACAGAATATTATTGTGCCATAAAAAATGTTGACATGTTAATGTAATTTCAGAGAAAATTGAAAGACTTGTATTAATGGACACAAGATATTTGACAAAACCAGGAAATCAATTTATAAATTAACAATAATATTATAAAGGGAAAGGACTTTGAAAGACTTAACAATTGTGATCAATGCAGTGACAAATTATGGTTCCAGAAGATTCATGACTAAACATGGCACTCATTTCCAGAGATAGAGGAGATGGACACAGTTGGCTATGGTTGGTTGGGGAAGAGGAAAGTCTCCTTGCCAGAAGATAATTTACCTTTTTTACTTATATGATTTTTTGTATCTTGTAGATTCTTGAAGAATGAGGCTTTTTTTTTTGCTATAATTCTAGTCTGGATTTTGTTGTGCTTGACCATACATGTTTGTAACAAGTGTTGTTTTCCTTGCATTCTCAAAGTGGGGAAGTGATGGGCATGTGAGAAAGAGAGAATATAAAACTGAAAACAAATAAAATTGAATTAAAAAATAAAAATGAACAAAAAATTAAATTTTAAAAAGGAATCCTTATGATCTTCATGAAATTGCTACATCATCTGCCCCACAGAAAACTTAATTAATGTTATTTCAAGTGGCAGGGAAACATCAAGCTTTTTCAAATCAAGGATAAAAAAAAACCTTGTGCCTACACTCAGAATATTGACATTATTCCATTTTTTGTAAATTCATTTCTAAAGGAACAAGTAGAATTTCCTAAGGGGAAAAGATGATTTCATTTCCAATTTTCATCTAATTATGAAAGAAATAAACCAACTTTAAGTCTTTCTTACATCTGCCCCAGCTGTGAATTCTTTGTTTTTGTTGTTCTCATGAGAGTGTAACCAAAAAGTACCTTTCACTGAGAAGACTAAAAAAAGGAATATTTGAAAGTTCTTAAGTTCATTCTTGTGCCTTTTTCCTTATTCCTTTTTCATATCAATTTCCTATTTTCTCACATTCCTCTCTATTGGCAGCTGTGCCTTCTGAGATTTTCTTTCTGACTGGGAAGGCAGGAAAGCAAGCATTTGCCGGCATAGCTGATGCCAACATGCCCCCATGCTGGAGACAGAATGTCTAATTTTCAAAAAGCAAACAGCTTCTGACTACCCCAGTCTTAACATGTACTTTTGACACGTGGGTCTACTGGTTGGGGCTCCTTTAGCTCAAGGTTTCTCTGCAATAGTAGTGAAAACTGATTTTCCCAGAATAAAAGTACTTATTACAAATGAAGAAATGCCAACATGATAGAAGGCAAATAGAGAGAACCAAAAGTAGGAGATCCTTGGTTCAAATCTCAGTCTTGTCACTGTGACCTTTAGCAGGTCACTTAAAATTTCTGCGACTGTTTCTCCATCTGTAAAATAAGAAAGTTGGAATAGATGATCTCTGACATCCTTTTCAGTTCTAAAATCATAATCCCAAATCAGCTGCCACTTAAATAAAAGAAGATACAAGAAATCATATAAATAAAAAAGGAGACTTTTTTCTCTAACCTCTCCCACAACCAACCATAAATCATTAGGAACTGATAAGGACTATAGAAAAGATGCTCTAGCCATACTAGTGAATGAAGTCTTTTTTATCAACTTCCAGAAAAACTAGAATTCTCTTTGTTAATTTTAGCCAGAGCAAATCTAATACAGAATTCTAGCTAAGAGAAAATTGGCATGGAAAATTCTTAGAAATATTTCATTTTTCCTCACCATTTTTTAAGGGATGTGTATAAAAAGATTTTAAAAAAATACATATACACTAAACCAGCAAAAAGGCCAACTTCTGTCCCAGTAATTCCCTTGGAAAATGTTTCACATATTGCCAGGACTCAGTGCCCTATTGATTATTCCTGAAGCTCTGTGCTTAGACTGTAGGTTCAGTCCTTCAAATAAGAGATCTTTAAATTACTAGATCTTCCGCCACAGCAGATCTACTTCCTACATTCCATTTAATATTTTCATACGTACTAAACGTACTAAAAATTATCAATAAACATATACATTTCCAGATGCGAAGAAGGCTAGAAAACAAGTATTATGTATGTATATGACATTATGAATAGAAATATATTACAGATAGTTTTTAAACATATGTGTATATTTACATATATGCAAATATAAGTACATATATACATAATTCTATAAGTATATGTATATTTTTAAATGGTAGTGCCAAATCTGCTATTTGCTGTGTCCTTTTTTTGAAATTCCTTCTGCTTTCTTTGGCATGTTTTTAAAATGGTTTATTGATTCTTTTTTCTTTATTTTCTTTTTTGTTTAAATTACAATCTCTATCTTGCAACTCTTCCTTCCTTCTGAAATAAAAACCATCCATTGCAACAAATAAGTGTAGTCAGGCAAAACAAATTTGTGCTGCACTGGTCATATATGAAAATATGCATCTTGATATTCTGTACCTATAGTTTATCTTCACCAGGAAATGAGCAGCATGCTCCTTCATGAGTCATCCAGAGTAGTCATTAGTCTGTTCTCCATTCAATCCAACACTTTTTCCTTTACTATATTGTGTTCAATTTAAAAATGGTTCTCCTGGTCCTTCTTACTTTATTCGGCATCAACTCATTAAGTTTTATGATGTTTCTCTGAATCTCTCTCTCTTTGATTATCTCTTATGTAACAACCCCTTACATTATAGGAATATACCATATTTTGTTCAGTTATTCCTCAGCTCTTGGGGATTTCTTTAGTTTGCTTAGCTTTGATGCCATAAAAAGTACTGATATGTACTCATATGTATATGTGTGTGTATGCATGTATGTATGTGTATGAATGTGGATGGTTACCATGGATTTGGCTTTCTGGTATTGGGATTTGGCTTTCTGGTATCTGAACAAATGTTTTCTTCTGTCTTCTGTATGGAGAGTCTGTTATACTATCAGATTCAGAACCATGCTGGCATATTCATAGTCACTGTTGGTGCTGTGAATATTGCCTTGGTGATAACTCACCTCCTGCAGCATAGACAGAAAGTCATTACTTTCAGTTGGCTATACTTCTAAATATCCTACTCAACTCCCTTTGCTGTCTTAGTTGTTTGGGACAATGAACGCATCACCCGATGTCATTTCTAAGATGTATTTTTGTCAGTATATCTCAAGAAAAACTGAACAAAAGGAAAGTATACTTAAACACTTACTCTACTTCTATTACATTTCTGAAAGGAAAACATTTAACTGGGTTCTCCATCCCATGGATTGGAAGCTAGCACAACGTGGATGCAGGTAGTGAAACCCTTATAAGTTGACTTTGGATTCCCTGCCCAAACCGGTAAGATGAATACTTTCTCTATTCTGCATTTCTCTTGGTATATGGAGGTAAAATAGAAAGAATCTGTGTATTGTTATGTTATATCACAACACATCATTATATTCTACAGTATCTATAAGTTTTAAAGAAGTAAAGACTTTCACCCATTTATGGAAATAGAATCACCCCTCAGCATGTCTTTTCCATAAAATCTCCATAAAATAGTATACAAAACTTTTCTATGGTGATAAGTGTACACCTAGGGAAAGTATCCAACAAAAGTTGAATGTGGAGGTCCATTTTTGAAAAAATTTTAATGATGAAAATATTGGGTAACATAACATAATAAATCACATATATTTTATAGCTCAAGCTATAAAAAAATTTGTTACTGTTGGGTTGTTCTCAGTTATATCTGATTCTTTGTGACTCCATTTGGGGTTTTCTTAGCAGAAGATGCTTGGAGCAGTTTGCCATTTTCTTCTCCAGATCATTTTTACAGATAAGAAAACAGACAAACAAGGTTATTTGAATTGCCCAGGACCACACTAGGAAGTGTCTAAGGCTCTACTTGAATTCAAGAAGATGGGTCTTTCTGACTCTAGGTCCTTCACTCTATCTACTGTGCTATGTAACTGCCTTAACATAGATAATTGTTTTTAAAATAACTGGATTAAATTTGCTCCTTAACATTGGTTTTTTTTTAAAACTAAACTCCTTTGTGTGGAAGACAAGTGAGGAAGTCACTGAGGCATGTAGATACCATGGTTTCTCCCTTGAAAACCATATTAGCTCTGGTTTAAAAAACAAAACAAAAACAAAACCTTCACTTAACCCTCCTGTGTCCTCATACTATAATTTTTCTGCTTTTACTGTCAAACTTCTACAAAGAGTTGTCTATCCAGTACTTTTTAAACAAGATCCATATGGGGTCATGAGTGAAAACACTTAAGAAGCCCTGATCTTCACCACCTACTCACTGATGGACCCATTGTGATTTGGCTTCTGACTCTAGGACCTGTGAAAACTCATAGATAACCAGTGATTTCTTCATTGCTAAATCTGATGTCCTTTTCCCAGTCTCCATCCTCCTTACAATTTCAATCTTTGGACAAGACAATCTGAGCATTCTTCCCTTCCTTGACTTCCATGATATTCTCTCTCTTGGTTTTTCTATCACTTTTCTGATTACCCTTTCTTTGCATCCAGCTCCTGACCATTAATGGAGGTTATTCTTCCAAGCTCTTTTCTTTTCTCTCAACATACACACTCTCCCTTGATGTCATGGGATGCCATAAATTCATTTGTCACATAGATGTAGGCACTCCCAAATCTATATATCCAGGCAGAATTACTCTCCTTAAGTTTAGTCCCACAATTCTAGTTCCCTGCTGGATATGGTCACTTGAATGTCCCATCATCACCTTAAGTTGAACATTTGAGAAAGGTAATCTATCAAGTCTGTCCCTAAGTCTGCCTCTCCTCCAAACGCCATTTTTATTGAAGGTACCACCATCTTTCTTATCATGCACAATCGTAATCATCCTTGACTTCCTTCTCATATCTAATTTGATGCTAAATCTTCAATACCATTTCCACAGCATTTCTCTCACTTATTCCTTTCTTTCCACTCATACAAACCATGGCTATAGTTTAGGCCCTCATCAACACTTACTTGACCTATTTTAATAATTTTTTCAATGATGTCCTTGTTTTTAAGCTTCTTCCTTATCCACTCTATCCTCTTTACAAAGTGACAGCTATCAAAATAATCTTTCTAATCATATCATATCCTCTGCTCAAAAACTTTCAATGATTCTTGTTGATGCTGATAGAATTCAAACTTCTCAACCTGGCATTTAAAACCTTTATCATTCTGAATCCAATCTCCCTTTTAATTTTTACCTTATATTAACTCATCTTCATGCACTCCATGAAGAACCAGACCCTGAACAATGTGTTCCATTTTCTGTGCCTGGGCTGAACTTCCTTTTCACCTGCTCCTCTTAGCATCCTTCTCAGAAGACTCAGCTCAGGTACCACTTTCCCCTACAGTCTTCCCAGACACCCTCTCTGTTACTGTTTTTTCTCTACTCAAATTAATTTTGAGCTTTGAGCTACAATATATAATTACATACAATATATAATTATAATTATATATGCAATATAATTCTTTGACCTGCAATATATAATTATATACAATATACAATATAGAATTATATATGTAATATAATTCTTTGAGCTACAATATATAATTACAGCTAAGCTTTTTACTTATACGTCATCTGAACCATGTAACACTACAAGGTATGTGCTATTATAATTATTCTATTTTACAGGTGAGAAAACTAAGGTTAAGAGAAGCTAAGTGCCTTGACAAGGTTATATGGTTAATGTGGTTCTAAGGCAGGACTTGAATTCAAGTCTTCCTGATTCCAAGTCTGGCCCTCTATCCATTATGAAAGGTAGTTAGAAAGGCTCTGAATAAGAAACAGGTGAGTGTCTACTTGAGAACCAACAAAGCTAAGCTGAGAGAGGCTCACCACCTGAAGACAGACAATTGGATGCTTTTGGGGAGGCTACTGGAGTGAGATAACAATTGATCAAGACCATCAATAAGACCTGGAGGCTGTTACAATATATGCCAATGTAGAGAGCTCCCATGCTAACTCAGAGATGTTTAGAAAGAGTCAAGAATAAGGGGAGATCACAATTTCTACTTCATTCCAATAAATGACTAATGATGTGACCTTGTAGCAATGGAATAAAAATTCTAAATATATGATACAAATAATGTAAGATGTTTAAATAGAAACAATGAGACGGCAGGTTGATCAATGACTGCATTTAGAATCAGAAGACCCAGATTCAAATGCTGACTCTCCTAGTTATTACCTGTTTGACTTCTCCTCTCCAGGATTCAATTTCCTTAAGTATAAAAGGAGGAAGTTGGATTAAATCAACTGTAAAGTCTTTTTGAGCCCTGAGTTCCATGATTTCAGCTCTTGTCAAGAACAGTTTTATAATGGATGCTAACGAATCACAAAACCCACATAAAAACAAATGACGTAGTTGGTTAGTAAAAAGTGAAAGCAAGATGTTAATTTTAAAATCATTATCATCTCGAAGACATTATAAATTTAAAGAAATGATTAATCCTTTTCTATGGTGATAAAAGACAAGCTAACATATTGTTTGCTGCAGGGGAAAAAATCAGAAGATTTGAAAACTAACTCTGGCTTTCCTGACCTTTCAGAAATTCACTTTGCTTCCTTGGGCCTCAGTTTCCTTATCTGTAAAACAGAAGGGGAAGAACTAGATGATTTCTGAGGTCCTTTTTAGCCTGAAAATTCCTGCATTCTATGAGCTTAGATGGCACTGAGATTACTCTTTTCCCGTGAAACTTGAAATTGGAATGCACAAAGAGTAGACAGTGATAAATTTTCCAAAGAGAATTCAGTAAAGAAAAGTATTAGAGGAATAAAGGATGCTTTAAAGTAGCTGTTTTGGGATCTACCGTCCACAAATAGATGAAGGATAATGTTTGTATTAGACAACCTTGATTTGCTAACATTTGGAAATTCTCTCCACCCTGCTGGGACCCTGCTCCTGACTTGTCACAAACATTTGCATAGTGATAAAGTCAAGTTAGGGATGTCTCTGTTACTATCACAGAACAGGTTGGTACTGCTGTCATCATGGTTCCTGTAACAATAATTAGTTCCCAGTGAGAGGGAAATATATCCACCCTAAAGAAAACTTTTTGTTCAGGAATGACTTTTGAGCACAAAAGAATTCTTTTGTAGGTGAATACAAGCATAGTCTTTTATCCTGCAATTCTGTGTCTTGGAGAAATCTATTTAGCCTTCCTTTACATTTACCTTTTGAGGTGTACGCTGATATAGAATCCAACAAATGACATTATTAAGCTCTTTCAAATTCAGTTTGGTTTCCATCTGACATTTGACAAATTAAAAAGTACTCATAAAAACTGGCTTCATGAAAAAGTATTAACCAAAAAAAAAAGCCCTCCAGAGAGGTCTGCAGCAAATACCGTAACCTAGGATCAACTATCATATTATAAAATGTTTTGAATAGACATCTGCCAATCAGTTTTTTAGGAAGAGGAGTAGGAAGGCCAGAAAGCTGGCAAAAAAAAAATGACAGCATTGGATAAGGCTTAGGTAGGTAGGATAAAAAGTCACTTTTCATGTACACAGCTGCGTGTAATGAATGCAACATGTTTGAGGCCTATTTTTGGATCAGTTCCCCAGCATTTAAGACTCAACTTTTTTTTGGCAAGATTGCTGGGGCCATACTGTGTATGAATCTGAGTTGCTTCAGCCAAAACCTCTCAATATGAAAATTCAGCAGTATCGCATCTTTGTGTAGATGTCATTATTTAAAATCCAGTCTGTTTTATGTACCCTGTGACTTAGCATTGACCTTTGTCCTGCTCCAGTTTTATTTGTAGCACAAAGTGATATTTATCTACGTCTCCTTCTGTAGTCAGAGATAAAGGTGAGCACATGTGTTATGCTTTAAAGTTTAGACCAATAGTTCATGAAAAGTCTATATGAAAGGAGAATATTTTTAAGTGAATTAACAGAAAACACAAATGACCCAAACCACAGTTTGAATTACTGTCATGATGAACTAAGTTTCGGTAAGAAGGGCCAAGAACTTTCAATTCCCAAAAATGTCTATCTCAAAAAATAAATAAATAAATAAATAAAGATTGCCTACCACCCCCACCCCAAAGCAAACAAAAACTCCTTGCTTAGTTTAAGTGTTTCCCTTCATAATGGGATTCCAGATGGATTTTCAAAAATAGTTCCTAAGAAGACCACAAATGGGTCTCAGCCATCAGCATCTTAGACAGCCCAAGTGTAAAAGAATGAGAACACAAAAGCTTAGGGAGTAGAAGTGAAAAGTTGGATATTGGCCCAAATGGAAAAAGAAACCTAGAATGGTTTAGCTGATATTTTACGGATCTGCAGAATCTTATGGAGTTAGTCTAAATTACTCAACACATACGGACCCTAAATACCTTAAAAGTATCTAAACATTGACACAGAAAAATTTTGAGAATAAACTAGAAATTAAGAACAGATGTATTGGTAACAAAGAAATTGAGAAATAAAAAAATATGCATAAGTGAAAAGCAAATATTTTGGAAACATGTAACCACTTTTGCCCTTTTGTTTGGCAAGTAATTCTTTGGAAACAGATGGTAGAAATGGCGAATAGGGGAGGGGTAGCATCTCTATTTTTAATATCAATGAGTTGCAAGCATTTAGGGCTCTTGATCAATGCTTTTGATCATTGTGATATCAGATACTGAGATTTTAGGGAGTTCAGGTTTTACCAGGTACTCAATAACCTTAAATTTTATTAAAGGATTTTAAATTTGTGGATATTTTGAGATCAAGTCAAGTCTATATGATAGTAAACAACAAGTTTTTGCCTTAGAATAGATCAATTAATAAATATTTGTTAAATACCTACTACATGCCAGACACTGTGCTATGGGCTGGGGATGAAAATAGGAAGAATGCAATAAATCCTATTTATAAAAGACTGACAAGAAATACATGTGTGTATGTAAATAGAAAAAATGAATAAAATAAATATAAATTAATACAAAGTAGTTTAACACAGGTTAACTTGGGAGGATGGGTACTAGCAGCTGGAATGGTTCAGGCAGAATTCATAGAGAAGATGATGCTTTGTCTGTCTTTTAAAGGAAGAGAGAGATTCTGCAAAGCAGAATTAAGGAGGAAGGACATAGGAGGCATGGGGCATGTTACTTATGTTGTCTACAGAGGACCTTTTGATCCCACTACCGGATCTTCCCAATTTTCATAGGCTCTCCTGGATAATACGGACAAACGCCTTCTTAAAAGTTGCACTGCTCAAGGTGAAACAAAGTTCTGCAGGTATTCCTAGAAAGACTTTGGACATTTTTCTCTTTAGTATCTAATGCCAGGAGACAGTGGCTGCAGGCTTAGTACCAGTAAAGTACATTCTAGAGGAAATTCATGGTCTCTCCACAAAGGTGAGTTCCCATTTTTGGATTGGCTTGGTGGCAAAGAGCCCCTTTCGCATAGCCTCACTCATGAAATGGACCTCAACTTGTCTATGGCTAGACCCAGAACACCCATACTCAAGGAGAAAATGCCACCCTAAGCAACTAAGTCTTACATACTGACATTAACCTCTAATAAACCAAAATGGTTCCAGGTGACTAGAGTGAGTGGTTCTTTTCTTTTTTTTACCACTTCATAACACAAAAAACTTGAATCAAATACTTTTAACTCATCTTTTCAATCTTGTTTGATGGCCTCTGCATGGAGGAGTGGTTAATGCCACAAACATTCCATAATTTGAGGTGGGGCAATCCATTCAACCATCTAGTCTTCAAGCATACTTTTGTTTGCTACTGTGCCAAAGGCTACAGAACCGCTACTGGTACCAGTTTTACTTCTTGCCATTCATTTGCAAAAATTAGTACCATGAATAGAAATCAAATGTGGCATTTGCTCCAAAACTACATGATATTGGGAAAATCTCAGGAAAAAAATTTATCTAATAAACAACTACAAGAGTCCTGATATTTTAAAAAGATAACTGGGAAGGTTTCAGTGACAGGATCAGTGAGTTCAAAGAACAAAGGTGCATTAGTACATTCCGAAAGAAGGCAGAAAAGCCCTGTATTTCAGAGATTAATCAGCAATCATTCTGATGATAGGCAATCATCACAGTTGGTACTGAAAACAATGACTTTTACATATGTCTTTCATCAGGAAATTCAGAAAATGTACTTCATACCATGATGGAAAAATTTCCTTCAACCCTTCTCTCTCCTTAATGGAATGTTTTACCAAGATCTGTTTTATATGTTTGACAGAAAATAAATTACTAAGATATTAGGAGATCCTCTGAAGATTTGTATCCCTTACAGGAGAGGTTAATAGAGTCAGACAAGATCAGAGTTTAAGATGTATAAGTAACATAAACGCTGCTAGAAGTTGTCTTAGGACAATAACACAATATTTTTTTGTCTTCTCTTTTGAGAGAAAAAATGCATCAATTACTACCCCTGGGATTGTGGTTCAAACACAAAATGCAACTCTAAATGACTAAGTTTCAGTGCTTCGGAGTAGCCTCTGAAATATTGCTTATCATTTGAAACTCAGTTAAGTCGATGTAGTAAATTAGAAGAATAGTTTCTTATTTTTCTTTCCTTGCAAAATTAACCTCCACTAAAAATGTAAGAAATAGACAATCTCCTAAAACCAGGAAATAGAGATGCACATACAAATGCTTCCTTTTTTGGTGACATATCTTCAGAGTGCTTCCCCTTTGGATTGTCCAGTTATCGTCCAGAAGAGTCAGTTTTTGACATGCAAATTCTGCACTCATTTAGGCTCTACTTCCCTAGGCTAAGTACAATTTGTAAAGTGGTGCAGCCTTGAAGACAGTTTTCAGAAATCATACTGGTCAGCAAACATTCTAATCAGTCCAGAAAAACTGGCATTTCCCCCACAAACTTTTCCAGTGAACTACTCTTTGTCCCCTCCCTTCCCAAATCAGCTGGCTAAGAGAGTCCATGATCTGTCTTTAGCAAGCACATTCCATTATCTGTGAATCACAATCTAGAAAGAAGCTATTTAATGTCTTTTCAGATCCTCTGCATGATTTTTTTTTTACTGAATTCACTATCTTATTTCTTTTAGGCATGGCAACGTGGGCAAGGCTTACATTCATGGCTGATGAAATTGCCTGAATAAATGTATTCATTGTGTGTGTGTGTGTGTGTGTGTGTGTGTGTATTGTTAAAAAGGAAATACAGATGAAATTTAAAAATAAAAAAAAGGAAACAAAAATTTGTAAACTCCATTGGAGCAGGAATGTGTCATAAGTATCTGCGGATTGCTAGTGATTTTCATAATGACTTGAAAAAAATTTTTTTGGGAACAGATCTCTGACGTCACTGAAATAATGTTATACCAATGAAATCGCTAGTCCAGTCTTATACATATACGCATATGGCCAATAAGGAACAACCACACTGAAGAAACTTCTTCCATCTAAGCAGACCAACAACTGTTCATCAATTTCTAGTCAGGAAGATGCCTGAAGTACTGAAGGCTAGTGGCAGGGTTACTTGATCAATACATGTCAGAATCTGGATTTCAATCTATGTCTTCTTTATTCCAAGGCTCTCCATTCCAGCTGCTTCTCCTTCTTTGCATTTAGTACATATTGAGTTTTTAATAAGCATTACTTAAATTGTTGAATTTGATCCAGAGCAGAAGACAGCAAAACAGCCAAATTGTATTGATAAAGGTAAAAGAAAATGACACTCCTTCCATCCAAGCAGCAAGGAAAATAACTTTCTAATTTATTTTGTTTCTGACACCAAAGAAAGAAAATAAGCTTCTCCTACACATAGCAGGAAGGTTTATATCTAAGAAGGATGAAGGTTTAAATCCAATTTAAAGATTTATTGTTAAGGTAATTTTGAGAAGTTTTTAAAACATGCCATGCATACTTCTGTTTCCCATAACTCAGACAGGGGTTTCCAGCTAAATCACTATTTATGACCTTGCTTTCTATCTTTTACTTATATTTTAACTAACCTCCTCCTATTTAATTTTAGCCCCTGATTGCACTGAAACCAAAGAAAACACAGGTTAAAAATGGTCCGGTCAACTATTTGAAGCACGAAACATGAATATCCTTAGATTGTTGACCTATACGGTTTCTTTTCTGCCCATATGTTTTCTTTTAACACTTCAATACTTTTACAAGTGAAAACTTTCTTTCCTCCAACCTACTTAAGTTGTGGGTCATTGATAATCCTGGTCTGTTTTGCAATGAGTAACAGAATATAGTAAGATAAAGTGACTGATAGAACTCTTAGGTCATTTAAAAATGGCAAGTGCCATCATGTTGACTTCCATTGCCCCAGGAGAGGAAAAAGTGAATAAATAGGCTGAAATGCAAGAGGAGAAAGATGAGGCAGAGGTCCAAGTAACCAGACTGTGCTGATCATGGAGGCCACAGAGTAGAGATGGAATGACCTTTGGTCACATTATCAGGAGAGCAGAAAACTTCCGAAACATCATGCACCCTACAAAGGACTCTACTAGCTCTGCCGTCTGATACAGGACTCTTACCACCATCTGACACCTCCCTGACAAAAGGATATGCCATCATTTAATGTAAATTCCATCTACCTGCTTCTTGATTTTGTGCCACGGGACTTTTGTCATTCCAGTCTGCTTTCTTTGTGGCTATGCATGGCATACCTGTATAATAAATCTTCATCACTTTCTTGTTTCAAAAAAATGAAAAAAAAGTCCACCAGTCTGATAAATTACTGATTGCAATCTATAAAATACTCACTGCACTTAAGAGCCATCTGAGAGATACCTATGTTTACCCTTATATTTTTCAAGGCTCCCAGGAGAATATTTAATGGTGAATATATTTTAAGTCTTAAAAGATGAGAAATGAGATTGCCTCAAAAGCAAAGTCCTTATTTTGATTTGTAAAAATCATTAGACAGAATGTGGAAATATGTTTTGCATGATTCTCCATCTATAATTGATATCATACTGCTTGCCTTCTCCGTGGGTTAGGAGAGAGAAAATTTGAAACTAAAAATTTAAAAAGAACATTAAAAAAATAATAAATTTGAAAAAAATAGGTATTTTTTTTGGTTATTATGGCAATGTTAAAATTTCAGAAACTAACCTTTAAACTGTTATGCTTTGGTATATATTTGACCGAAAACAAACAAACAAAAAAATAAACCAGTTCTCCATCATGGCTTTGTTCTCTTTTGCAGTTTGCTGGCTTCTCCGTGTTTTCCTCATCATATACTAGGTTTTGTTACTTTCAGCTTTAATGTTTTTGAAGTTAGAAGAATCCTCCTGCATGTCAAACTTCAAAACTGTACAATCCTGATCAGCCTGAGAGAATAATTCAGCTAGACTGACCCTAGCTAGCTGGGACAGGTTTAGAAAATGTGGAGTTTGCATAAACATTTGGGAATAGATCTTGGTTTGCATTGTACATATCCATCAGAGAGTCTGTGAGAAACTGGGTTACAAGCAAGTAAGAAGATGACAAAAATATTTTAATTCATTTCTATGATCCCAAAAGAACTTAAAAAAAGTCTTTCTAATGGACTTGGGCACATATTTGGAGTACATGTAAACAAAAGGCTATCCCGTACTTGACATATTTAAAAGAGTTTGAGGCTTGATTTTATATTTTAAAACCCTCCACAAATAAACAAAAAACCCAAACTAACAAAATAAAAAATTAAAGATCATCAATGGAATCTTGAGATCATCTTTTGAACTAGTATCAGACTAATACTATCGGGGGAAAAAGTAATTCAGTTACATTATGAAAATAGAATGAAACCAAGGACAAAAACATATCACAATGAAGGCAGAGAATCCTTAGTTAGCATTTATAAATACTGAGTGGGTGAGAGAAAGCTGCTTAGGTTAGGGGAATCAACAGGGAAAAGATGACCAAGGCTCCCTGTAAAAGTGTGTTGACACATTTAATAACTGAATTAATAACTGAAATATATGTGGTGGTTTGCAAATATTTTGCATACATTATGTCACTGTATCTTCCTAAGAACCTCTAGTGAGTTAATAATAATAAAATTTATGGAAGTGATCTTATTTGTAACATTTGAAAATCTGCCACTATTTTTATTTATATTGAATTTTGGAAATATTGAAAGCAACAATACAGAATTATAATAATTTTTTTTCTCATCGGTATTAAAAAGAGAAAATTAACTATAGTGGATTAAGTGCTATAAATTTCTGAGGTTGAGATTTCCTTTAGATTTTCTACCTTTCTAATCATTTGCCAGGTTTTGTTACTTTCATCTCTAACATTTTTGAAGTTAGAAAGATCTTCCTAGGTAATGTTAAAAATAAACAAATGAGAAATTTTTAAAAATCATTAGGTATCATTTCTTTCTGTTAGTATTGCAACTTCAAGGCCATTCAAGTTATCCTTCTTGGGGATGTGAAACACTATGAATCTTCTCAAGTGAGATCTATAATCACTCAAAAAATTTTGACTTTCCTATTCAAAGAGGAAAAACCAAATGTTTGAAAAATATCTATCATCCAGGCAATGATAAGCCCTTGGATGGTCAGTCCATAAAGATGGTCAATAAATTATGTGAACTTTGTACCATGAACTAAGTTGAGAATAGATTAGGAAGAAGATGCTGAACTAGATTGTCTTTAAGAAATTTTATTGCTTTTAATGATATCCAGCCTCTCTATGGAACAAATGCCTTCCTTTGTAAGTGGAATACCTTGAAACTGTAATATTCTTTAATTCTGAAGAATTAAAGTTATAGGCAACCCAAAAGGATCTGGAGGGAGGGGTATAGGTAGGCTGCAGCTTTACCACCCAGAGTTATAGGGAAAAGAATACCATGAGAGATTACTCATGCTCAATCTGTGAATTCCATTGATACCCACACAATTTCAAGAGATGGAGAGCAAAGATCACAGAAAATTGAGGAGTCTGCCTATGAAATATTTAAAGGAAGGCATGGAAATTAATTCCATAGGATAACAAGTCAAGGATAAGTTGCAATTCACATCATTAGATCAAGGACACAAATGGATGGAATCACAGGTTCTGAAAGTATTAAAAATCCAGAAGTTTCAAGCACCTTAAAACATTTTCAAGAGTATCTACAAAAATAAAAAATCTTGTTTTAAATATCGCAAGGAAAATTTTTGAATCTCATTATCATTTTGCTTTAAATGCTGCAAAAATGCCCTATAAATAATAAAACTAGAAAAAAGAACAAGCTTTGTCCACTATATATATGTGTGTGTATATGACACGTGTGTATGTGTGCATATACGCACACATGTATATGGCACAAATAACATACCACTCTTTCCCCAGAAGCTTCATTCCAATCTTCAGAGAAGTTGAATGACAAGCCGATTCTAATTTCTAGCTCTGCTTCCAGAAGGGGCTATTTTGATGTCCCCACTAGCTCCACAGAGAATTCTTAAATTGGTTTCTTGGGACCTCTCTTGCTCAGTGATGCCCTCATTTACGCTTCATAATTTACAAGCCCTGCATGTGAAGCATCTTGATCAGTCTGAACTGAAAAGAACTTCTTACCATAATTAATTTTAAAGGCAGGAGGGACCATGTGGAAGGGTTCATGGACGCCAACAACAGAAGCAGTCATGTCAATGTGACAACAGGTCAAAGAAAAGCAGTTGTACATTTCATGTTGCTGCTGAATTAACCTGCCCAGTTGCAGAAACAGATTCCTTCATTTCTTGAAGTCAATTTCAAGAGATTAAAGCTCGCTGCTGAACTTCAAGAGATTTGAAAATGATAATCTGCTCATTTTGGAGGTAGTTTAAAAAAACCAAAACAACACAATTATCCATTGATGAAGAAGGGATATTTGTGGTTTATAAGAATTTGAATTTCTTTCTGAAAATGCTTCAGACCAGAACTGCACATTTGCATTACAAACAACCTTTACAAGCTGGGAAGAAGGAAGATGTAACAGGGAGACATGAGGTATGTTACAGGAAGCATTTAAAGAGTCATCTTAAAGCTGCGGCTTCTTCAGGGTCTCGGTGGGATTTATTTCCCAAGGCAATTGTAGAAGAAACAGCCTTAGTGCATAACTGGCATACTTAGCTTGACCTTCAGCTGACAGTAATCAGCAATGATGAGTTACAGTAGGAACCTGGGAATTTTCTAGGACCATTAAAGACCCTAAGGCCATGGTTTAGAAGACCTTGTTTAGTCCTTTTGGAGTCTATCAAGTGTGTAAATCCAGAATCTCACAATTCCTAGGATTAGACAGAACTTTGAGTTCATGCTTTGTGAATAGCTCATTTTAAGTTATTTTCTTTTGTATTATCAGGATTCTTTTCGACATAAAGATTTGATCCATATGGTTATAAAATGCAAACCTAAATTTTCGTTGATTCCCTGGGTTGTTTTGTTCTCTTTCATTCTTGCATTCATTTCAGTGAATACAGATGATGGCAGCAATGGTCAGACTCAGAAGTCTAACATTTAGTACCAGCAGTTTCCTGTTCTGAATTCTTTGGTCGAATTCTGAGTCACCACTGGGAATTAAGAAGATTAAGCTACATCTACTTATCTTTCAAATTCACTCATGGATAAAATAATAGAAGAAAGTTTTTTCTTATGGACAGAGTGCCTCCCACACTAGGGACTGAGAGACTTGGGTTTCAGTTTTGTCTTTGCTACATCTGCACAAAGTCAGTTAACCTTTCTGTGCATTCAGTTTCTTATCTGTCAAATGGGGTGGGGGTTTCTGTTCTCTCTACATCACAGGGTTGCTATAAGACAGAATGAGACCACAGATGGGAAAGCACTTTGTTGAAGTACACAAATTCAAGGCCTTTCATCATCATCATCATTTTTGTAGTAGTTCAGATCATTTTCATCTTAGCTCAGTCTAACAGTAAAGGCCATATTAAAACACACATTACAGTAATCTTCCAGGAACAGAGAGATCTTCTGGAAATTTGGGTGTATTAGCAAGAGCTTTGGATAGGAGTCAGGAGAAATAGGTTTTAGACGAAGCTTTGCCAACGATAACCACATATCACATTTCTATAGTGCTTGAAATGTGCAAAATGCTCTCCTCATGAAAACCCTGAGAAGTGTGTGTGTGATATAATATATAATATAATAATATAATAATAAATATTATTGTCCCTGTTTTATGGATGAATAAGTTCGAGCTCCAGATATTTAAGTGATTTGCCCATAGTCACATGACGAATAAATGTAACAATATGTTTTCTGACAACAAATGCAAAGAAAGACAAAAATAATTCTTGCCCTCAAGATGCTTACCTTCTAATGTGAAAGAAAACATGTAAAAAATAGGCACCTCAATAAATATGTGTGTACATGTATATATTTATATGTATTATGTATATATGTACTAGATATGTATGCATACGTGTCTATACACACATGTATATGTATGTGTGTGTATGTGTGTATGCATGTATGATTAATGCCAGACCCAGAGTCAGGAAGACCTGAGTTCAAATGTGACCTCAGACACCTGTCCCTGGTCAAGGCACTTAATCTTGCTCACCTACATTTCCTCATCTATAAAATGAGCTGTAAGAGGAAATGGCAAACTACTTCAATATCTTTATAAGAAACAATCCAAATGGGTTCAAGAGTCAGAACCAACTGAAACAACTGAACATGCATATTACCTACATACACAGAGTAAGGTAATTCAGGGAAGGCACAAGAACCTGAGATAATCTCAGAATCGAGTTCCCTAGAAACTGGGGTTGGGAGAAGGGGAACCAGGAAAGGCTTCCTACTTCAGGATATAGGAAGCGAGAGAAACTAACTGATGGATGAGGAGGGGCAGAGTATTTCAGGCAGGGGTGAAAACAGAGGCTAAAAGACAGGAAGACCAAATGGGCCAGTGTCTATAGGATTGGAGGTGTAGAGGATGGAGGGCAAGACAACTGGAAAGGTAGGTAGAAGCCAAGTTATAAAAAGTTCTCAGTGCCCAAAAGAGGAGCTTATGTTTGATCCTGGTGGTGGCAGGAAGTCAGCCCCTAGAGCTCTTTGAGTTGGGTGGATGGATGGGGAGAGGAAGGGCGATGGCCCAGACTCATACTTTAGAAAACCATTTTTGAAGTTCACAGAGAAGAGAATAAAGAAATTCACAAGGGAAATGGATAAGCAAGGCAATATTAGAACTACTGTCTTAAACATAATAGCAACCAAGTTGTCCATAATATAGATTCAGGAGTTCTTTTTTAAACTTCTTTATATTTGGAAGTTGTCATGCTTGTTGCTGTTTGTCAAATTCATAATAAAAAAGAATTTTGAAAAATTTAAAACTTTACTTCTAGTTAACTTAGATAATTAAAATTGGGGTGGGGGATTGGTGGGATCACACACACACATACACACACGCACGCACACATACACGCTTGTGCACACACACATACACACATGCACGCACACACAGAGACAGAGAGCACAGAGTGAATTGAATAGGATGGGATTGTATCTTTAAAAAATTAAGGTAAATGGTGAGAGAGAAATGTATTGGGAGGAGAGAGGGTAAAATGGAATGGGGCAAATTATCTCTCATAGAAGAGGCAGGCAGGGGACTTTTTAGTGGAGGGATAAAGAGGGGAGCTGAGAAAAAAACATGAAGTTTACTCTTATCACATTCGACTACAAGAAGGAATAAAATGCACACTCATTTTGGTATGAAAACCTACCTTACAATAGAGGAAAATGGGGGAGGAGAGAAGCAGGATGTGGGGGATGATGGAAGGGAGGGCAATGGGAGGAGGGAGCAATTTGAAGTCAACACTCTTGGGGAGGGACAGGATCAAAAGAGAGAATAGAAACAATGGGGGGCAGGATAGGATGGAGGGAAATATAGTTAGT
>CM053774.1:73141944-73196942 GCA_028658325.1 Potorous gilbertii | reverse complement strand
GGGAAATTAGAATGCTCAGTATATTGGGGTGGGGGGAGGGGACAAATGGGGAGAAAATTTGGAACCCAAGATTTTGTGAAAATGAATGTAAAAAGTTAAATAAATAAATTTGTATTTAAAAAAATATGTACACCAATTTCTCACCTGATTTAGAGATTTTTTTAAATACTGTTTTTTTCTTTTTAAAGCCAAAGAATTCCTCAAGACCCAGGAAAATACCATTCAGAATTCTAAATTTGTAAAAGTCATTCTTGTCATTCATAGTCAAATAATCAATTGCATTGGTTTCATAAGGAACCAAGAAGGTAAATCTGATATAATGTCTTGAACAGATAACCTGAACTATAAGTACAGGACCTATGGTGCCAGTTTTCCTTTAGGTACTGCAGTAGGTTTTGAGGGTATGACCTATGAGGATGACTCAGCTTACATTCATGCCCTGCTGTCAACCTTAACCAAATAATTATTCAGGGCACAGGAGTTCAAATATCTGTGACCCTAAACCCCTAGCCTATCTCCAAAGGATTTCCCTGAAAACAATCTGTTGTTTATTTGTTTTTCAGTCACTTCTGACTCTACATGATCTTATTTTGGATTTTCTGGGCAGAGAGACTAGAGGGGTTTGCCATTTCCTTCTCCAGACCATTTCACGTATGAGGAAACTGAGATAATCAGGATTAAGTGACTTGCCCAGCATCACATAGCTACTAAGTGCCTGAGGCTGGATCTGAACTCATAAAGATGAGTCTTCCTGATTCCAGGCCCATCACTCTACCCAGTGAGCCACCTAGCTACCTTTCACTATCTATTTAAAAGAAACTTAATATGCTATGTATAAATCAGAGGCTTCCATGAATTTCCAAAGACTTTCCTGATAACACTCTTTCTCGATATATTTAAGGAACACCAAATATACTACGTATAAAACTAGAGACTCCATAAGTAAATTAAAAAAAAAATTTAAGGTAATTTTATGTCTCTGGAATTGAACTCAACTTATTAAGCATCTCTTAAGCACCCACTATGGATCAGGCACTATATTAGGTCCTCAGGACATAAAGAAAAAAAATGAAATAGTTCTGGACTTTTTCCCATCACCCTCCCATGTATTTAATTACCATCTCTATACTGATGATTCCCATTTTTCCCTATCCTGCCCCAAATTCCCTGCTGACCTCCACTCTCACAATTCCAGCTACCTTTCAGACATCTTGAACTTGATGTACAGTAGAGATCATAAACTTTGCATGACCAAAATGGAACTCATTACTTTCCCCCCTAAATCGTGCTCCCCTCCTACCTGCCCTGTTACTATAGAGGGCATCACCATCCTTTTGGTCCCTAGGGCTCAGAACATAGTAGTCACCCTTGATTTCTCATTTCTTCTTACCCCTCCCTATCCAATCTGCTGCCAGGTCTGTCAATGTTCACATCTGCAAGATCTCTCCAATCTGCCTCCTTCTCATATCTGACACTGCCATCTCTCTGATGCAGACCCTCATCACCTCACACCTGAACTATTGCAATAACCTGCTGCTGAGTCTGTCCCCTTTGTCTCCCAATGTGTCTTCTATTCAGCCACTAAAGTGATTCTCCTAAAGCATTGACTCCAGGATCAAATATAATATCTTCTGTTTGACATTCTAAGTCTTTCATTCTCCTAGTCCTTTCCTATTTTTCTAGTCTTATACCTTAAGCCATGGTATATATGCTTTAAAAAAATTTTTAACTTATGAAACAAAACAAGCATTTCCTTAACATAGAGTTTAAAAATGATTGTACATGAAACTGCAATTCTATTATGTAGAACCCGATATTCCTTTTAAATATATAATAAAGTTATCTTGTAACTTTCTTTTTTCTTTTATATACTTTTTCCTGATCTTCTTTAATTCTAGTGCCTTCTCTCAGTTAATTATTTCCTATTTATCTCATACATAGCTTTTTTGTACATATTTTCTCACTGTCTCCCCCACTGGATTGTGGGCAGCTCGATGGTGCGGTGGTGGACCTGGAGGTAGGAAGACTCATTTCCTGAGTTCAAATCTCACTAACTGTGTAACTGTGAGCAAGTCACTTAACCCTGTCTGCCTAAGTTTCCTCATCTATAAAATGAGCTGGAGAAGGAAATGGAAAACCACTTTAGCATCTTTGAGAAGAAAATCCTGAATGGGGTCATGAGAAATCAGATGCAACTGAAAAATAACTGAACAACATTTGATTGTGAGCTTTTTGAGAGCAAGGTGTGCCCTTTCTCTCTTTTTGTATCCCTAGCATTTAGCGCAGTGCCTGATGCACAATAGGTAATTAGTAAACGTTTACTAATTGTTTGATTGTTATTCCTTCCCTTTACTAGCCCTTTTACTGATATTACTTACTCCTCTTTAAAGACTAAGCATCCTCAACTATCCTCTCTGGCACTGGATATACCTTTTCTCATGTTCCCATGAATATTACTTGCTACGCACTATCACATTTAGACCTTTCCTTCACTGTCATCATTCCTCTAAAATTCATCCAGTCAAAATTTTCAACTTAATAAAACTATGGTCTTTGTAGTGCATTGATCTTTAGGTCATTCTCCTTCTTTCTTTGGGTTTAAACCTTGTCTCATCATTTTCTATTTCCTCCCAGTTACTGTCCTCATTCTAGGACAGCTTAATATTCACACAGAAGACCCCTAAAATGGTTTAACTTAATGATTCCTTAACCTCTTTAAATCTCATGATCCTTACACCTTAGCCACACATAGGGATGGCCATACATTGGATCTTATCATCACCCACAAGTATTCCAATGACCCAATTAGGGACTGTGACATTTTGACAGTACCCAACATCCTACCTTTCCCTATTCCTCATCCCTCCTACACCTACTCTTTGCTTTCATCAATACCTCCAAATCCTAGTCTATCCAAGGCTGTTAGTACTTTTGTTTTAACTTCACTTTCCTTTCTCTCTAACCATAACCCAACAGTTACCCCTTTCAACTCTACACTGTGCTCTGCTCTCAAGTCTCCCCTCCTCCCTTGCTCTTACCAGCGCTTATCTCTTGACAAATCTCAGTCCTCGATCACATTCATAATCTGCCTTCTTTACTACTAAACAAAAATCAAATAAATGAAGTCTCATTCTCAAGCTGATAGGGTATATTATAAATTCATGTTATCTAGCCTCAACTTGAGCCTTCCCTGAAGCAAGGGCAATTCTTTTATTTTTCTCTAACTAGTTCCTTACCTCACTTCCCACAGAAACTATTCCAAAGCTTCTCTTTCTTTCTCAAGACTCCACCACTACCTCTTGCTTCTTGTTCTTGGCTGAGGTCTTTGCCATGTACTTTATAGAGAAAATGGAGACCATTCAATATTACTTTCCTCGTCTCTCATTTTCTTCATCTCAAAATCCCTGGACAAGGAAGCCATTTTTCTCTTTGAAAACCCTGACCCTTCTACATGTGTACTTTATCCCTTTCCTTCTTGTTTCCTGCAGTATATTTTCATCTTCAATCATGACCTTTTCTTTTCAGTCTTCATCCTTTCCCTATTTACTGCTTTCTGCACTATTGCCTTCAAGCATGTCTGTGTGGCCTCCAATCTTAAAAAAATAAGAAACTTCCACTCTGCTCTAACATCTCCTGAAGCTACCATCCTATATGTCTCTCTTCTCTTTCTTAGCCAAACGCCTTAAAAAACTATCTGTATTCACTACTTCTACTTCTTTTCTGATTCATCCCTTAGCTCTTTTCAATCTAGCTATCAATCTCATCATTCAATTGAAGCTGCTCTGGTCAAAGTTACCTATGATTTCTTAACTGCAAAATCTAATAGTCTTATATCAGTCCTCATCCTTTTCAACTTGTCTAATCCATTTCACATTGAACTTTTTTATACTGGATACTGTCTCCTATCTGTAGTTGTGTTTTTGTGACACCATTTTCTTCTGATTTTCTTTTCCTGTCTCCTTTGATGACTTACCACCTATATCATCTGTCTTAACTGTGGCAAAGGTTCCCTTCTAGACCTTCACCTTTTTGTTCTCTGTACTCCATCAGTAACCTCACCAGTTCCCATGGATTTATGTATCATCTTTATGCAGGTAACTACCAAATCTACATGTATAGGGCCAGTCCTTTTCCTGAGATTCAGTATGATACACCAATTACCTATTGGACATTTCAAATTGAATATTCCAGGGACATCAATTCAACACCAAAACAAAATTTGTTACTTTCTTCTCTAAACATGAGACTTCTTAATCTGTCCTACCCAATATACAATCAATTGCCAAACTTATCCTTTTTGTTTCTACAACATCTGCATTCAACACTTCTCTATTCACATAGCTACTACCTTGGTTCAGATCTTTCCCACTCATCTAGATTAGTACAACTGCCTTCTAACTGGTTTCCCAACCTCATCTTTCATCTCTCTGAGCCATTCTATACAATAATGCCAAAGTAATTTTCCTTTAATGCATATCAGATCAAGTCACTCTTGCTCAATCAACTCTAGCAGCCTCCTATTGCTGCTAGGCTAAAATATAAATTCTGCCTATTTTTTAAGATCCATTGGGTATTATTCCCCATCTTCAACTCTGAGATCCAGCCAAAAGTTCTTTCTTCCTGTTCCTTATTTGAGTCATTTCACTGCCTATCTCTGTAACTGCCTTCAGTCCTGGAATGCACTCACTCCTGATCTCTGTCTCATAGAATTTCTCTCACTTTAAGATGGATATCAAACAAGGTCTTCTGCATGAAGCCTTTCTGGGATCTTCCTCCCTCTTACCTGCCAGTGCCCTCCCACCCAAACTATGTTTCATTTAGCTATTTTGCGTATATTTTTACTTATTCTCTTTATATGTGTGCTCTATATACTTCTAAATGAGTTTTCCCCCCTGAAAGTATAGGCTCTTTGTAGATATACCTTGTTTTGTTCATCATACTTGTATCCTTAGCATCTTGCAGAATTCCTGGAAGTAGGAGGAATTTTAATAATGTTTAGTGATTGATATTTAAAGATCTAATGCTTGAAGTCATAGAGACAATCAACAATAGCTCACATGTATATAGAACTTTTGGGCTTACAAAGTACTTGCCCTACCTTCTCCCCATACAATCTCTGAGGGAGGTAATCCTAGTGCCATTATCCAGATATTTGCTGATTAGGGCTCTTTCGAGATCCTCTTGGTCACCTCAGAAGTTTTTTTTACAACCATGTGTCTCTCATTCATACATATAATTCACTCAAAATTCCTTAGGAGACAGCAGAGAAATAACTCTGCTTAATGACCTCCTGATAGTAACCCTCAAGTATGATGAAAACACAAAAAGAGACATATGTTTGTTAATGGTATTTAACAGAGCAAGGGAAGAGATCCAACACAAAAGCCTAATTTGAGAAGATATTTCCTATGCCTGGTGAGGTCTACCTGCTACTCTTGTTTGTGGATGACACTGTGTCAACTACATCCAGAGTAAAAAATTGTAGACCTCCCTGGAAGGGATCTTTATTAATGCAGAAGAGTTTGGCCTTTCCATCCACATAGAAAAGACCAAGTGGATGAATAATGTCTATTGCTAGATTATCCATCATTGTATATACTTAGTGTGGATGGTAAAGTAAAGTCCTAGTTTTTTTTAATATTAACATTCTACCGATATTCCCAGATGGAAGTGAGAGATGGAACATAGCTGTCTCTGAAGCACTGGAAATGGGCATCACAGAAGGAGAGGCATGGTAAGGGTAATCTGGCTACAAAATATAACCAATGAGGAATGTCAAAGAAGAATAAAACATATTACCTAATTCAATGCAAAAAACATTTATTAACTGCCTACTGTGTGCCAGGCACTGTGCTAAATTCTGGGAATACAAATAAGAAAGAGATCCTGCCCTTAATCTGATGGAAGAACACAACATACAAAAGAGAACTGAAAGTGGGTCCTCTATAAAGGAAGGCTTTGGAAAGAGTTTTTCATTCTTCCATATATGGAATAGAGAGCTGGAGTGAGAAACAAGAAAATCCTTCCAAATATATAAGTATATATACACAAATATGTAACACAAATATATGTGCACATACATATGAAGTGAAACAATTATATACAGACTTATTTATATTTACAGATATTTACATACATTTTTATATAATGAGAAGAAAATACGGGCTAGTTGTGTAGCAAGAGTTAGGGAAAACAGGTGGACAAACTGTGTTCCATTGGGACCTTTGTAGGAGGGTGGACCCATGTGACTCATTTAAAACAAGACATGGACAAGAGTTGTTGATAAGGCATGGATGGGTTGTGACCTACACGGCTGCAGGAAGCTCTGAATCCTACCACTTAGTACTTAGAAGCCCTTTGGACATGTCCTGTGGCTATGTGTCCTCTAACACTTTACTTAAATGCAGCATTCACATTCCATTAACATCCCTTAAAGAACAATGACTCATTTTTCTAACTCATATCTCTTTTCACCCTTTTCCTCACTTTCCCAAAGGAGGATGGTGAAAAAAAGTATCTTCCTTCATACCCCTTTCTCTCAAGATTACCTTCATACCTTTGCTGAACACTAAGATATTTGGGATGTTATAATTTTTAAGTTTTGAGCTGGACTAAAAACTATGCAGTTGGAATAAATTCTTATATTAAAGTTCTATTTCTTGAGCTTATCATGCAATGTAATGAATGCTTTACCTTCATGAGAGAAAAATTATCCTTGCTTACTTTCAACCACATTTGTGATCGTTTAATTAATTATTTATTTGGAAATGGTGATTAACAAAGCAGTCCTGGGCAACACAATTAACCTCTCAGTGCACTAAACAATTTTCTAAGCCTCTATAAATTTTCTACAGTGATAAAGGGAGTTTCATGTACAATAATTATTCTGACTTGAACACCGTGATCCCCCAGTTCATCAAACTCCTCAGTAACTATCAACTTTATATCTGTATTCTTCCTCAGATAACCAGGAGAAAGAAAGAGAAGGAGGAAAAAGAGAAATTATGAAGACATATCCATACTTAAAATTTCACCTTTACTCCAAACTGTTCAACCTCCAGGACTGAAGTACAATGGAGAGAATCCTGGATTTGGAATGAGAGCATCTGGGATTAAATCCTGACTCTCATATTTACTGTGTGACCATGGGCAACTCACTTAATATTATCAGGTCTTCATTTCTTCATCTGTAAAAAGAGGGGTTGGCTAGCTCAGTAGTATCAAATTCAAATAGAAATAGGGGTCAATAAACCATATATAAGGATCCCTGAGATGTATAATGGTTCAAAAAACCAGTCATCTTATATTTCATATATTTCTTATTTTGTTAATTATTTCCCAGTTATAATTTAAACTAGGGCATTTAGAGGGTGCATTGTGCTAGATCTAGATTTGGGGGAACTCATCTTCCTGAGTTCAAATCTGGCCTCTGACACTTACTAGCTGTGACTCTGGACAAGTTACTTAACCTTGTTTGGTCAGTTTCCTCATCTGCAAAATGAGCCAGAGAAGGAATGGCAAACCACTAAGAAAACCCCAAACGCAGACAGAAAGAGTCAGGGATGACTTCAATGACTGAACAACAGAAAAAAAACATTTTAACCTGGTTTCTCAGGAGTGTTGCAGGCTATACAAAACCATGTGTTTGATACCTTTGAATGAGATGATCTTTAAGGGTTGTAAATCTCTGTGTGATCTAATGAGCAATAAAATTACAAGCTGAAACACTTCCCACCATGAAAAAAATCACACATTTCAATGTAAAGATCAGAAAATATTAAATTGTTATTTACTATGCAACATATTGGAACAGTATTCTAAATTTATTCCACATCCATAATGTTAATTCAAGTAGAGTAAGATGGTGATGACAAAGGTTCAGTTCTTTACAGTTCAGTGTCTTAGAGAATCACATAAGCAAGGTGTTTGGTGGCAATATTTGAATGAAACATAACATTTAGGCAGGATGCCATGCAGATTATGTGTAATGATGGAACAGTCACTCTTAAGAATTGCCCAGCCTGCTGAGAAGCTACGTGACCAGCAAATTCTTTTCCTTCTTGTTAATGAACAAGGGAGGACACTGTACAATATTCAGTTGGCCTCTTTACATAGCTGTTCAGGTGCTGGGTTGTCAGCTTACAGCAAAACACAGGCCACAGTTTCCAGCTCAGCTACTTTTCTAAATAAGCAATAACCTTAGAAGAATTTATTACTGGAATTCATGCATTTATTCAACTGAGATTTTTTTATCATGGCTTAAATCATGAGTTATTAACCCCTGCTAAATTCGAGTTAAATCTTGCAAATACCTTGAAAAAAAAATCAATGAATCAAAAGAAATGTTAAACTGAAATAAAAACAATCACATGACAACTGTATCATGAAAAATAGCCTGAATTAAAGAACTTTTAAAGGTTGGAGCTCTAATAGAGGTTAAAAAAAGAATATGAGAGAATACGTGCAGCAAAAAAAAAGATTAATATGCCCAGTGCCCACTTTTTTCCTTTATTGTGATCATTTTTTTCTAAGAGGTTACCATTTTTGCAGCTGGTCAGAAATATCACATTCCCTACTGTCTCCAAAGGCTTTATATGACTAACCTTCCCCATGCTTTAAGCTGAATAACATATAAGCAGCTGTTGAAAATAAAAGAAGCATTATGAAAATGTTAACTGGGACACCAACAAGGGGAAGGCAACTTCTCCTAGGGTGTGATTTAAACAGAAATACTGTCCATTTCTACAGGCTGCCAGCTTCCACAGAGATAGCAGAAACTGACTGTTGGGGTCCTGAAACATGGACCCCAGGTGCATTTTGGTGGAGACAGGCGCTTAATACTTTTAAGAGTAGGGTTACAAGCTTTCTTTTTAATTAATTTGACATATGGCATGTTGGGGAATTGGGGGGATTGAGTTTATTATAAAATGTCCCAGAATGATGTGCGTGACAAACTACTTCTTTTAAAGAGTTGTGCATTATTTGGTAGAGAAGCATTATCCTTTATGAGGCTAAAAAAAGAAAGAAGGAAGGAAGGAAGGAAGAAAGGAAGAGAAAGAAAGAAAGAAAGAAAGAAAGAAAGAAAGAAAGAAAGAAAGAAAGAAAGAAAGAAAAAGAAAGAAAAGCGGCCATTAAAATTTTATTTAAATGCCCAACTATATGAATGGAGTTCTTAATTTTTCCTGTGTCATGAACCCCTTTGGCAATCTGGTAAAGGCTTATCGAAATAATGTTTTTAATGCATAAAACAAAATACACAGAAGTATAAAAGAAAACAATTATATTGAAATACAGTTATCAAAATAGTAAAAAAAAAAAACCAAAAAACTCAGACACAATGTTAAGAATCCCTGACTTAAAGGAAATGCTTAGCAGATGTTACCAAATTATGTTTTGATTTGCCCTCTGGACTAGTTCATTCTGTTTGTTTTTACTCTAATAGGCATGGCTTTCCAGCTCTGTTTACCTTGATCAAGTCAGTTAATCTCTAACTGCCTCAGTTTCTTCATCCACAAAATAAAAAAAACAATAGCACCTTCCTCCCAGGTTTGTTGCTAAGAACAAATGAGATCACATTTGTAAAGCAATTTGGAAACATTAAAATTCCACGTAAATGCCTGCTCTCACCATTATTTTTAATGCCTAAATTATTCTGTTTCATGACAAAGAATTAATTTTAGCTAGTCAGTCAACAAATATTTATTCAATACCTATTATGCCCTAGGAACTGAGCTGAACAAAGAGGATACAAAGAAAGGGAGGGAAATTGGGTAAGGTCATAGGATTTAGAGAAATATTTTAAATTTTATTATATAAAAGGAAAGTATCAAATGTCTACTGTTCTAGGTACTAAAGTTATGAATTTTAAAAATACTACAATTCCTCACCTTAGTGAGTTTCCATGGGGTGAGGAGGGAGTAGGCTATATTATTTAAAGAAAAAATAAAAAGTAATTTGAGGAGGCAAAGGAGGCTGAATAGTACACAATGGGATGTCCTGGATTGGAGTCATTCGGCTTCAGTTAATATCTAGATTCTGTCACTACCTCTTTGACCTTGTGCAATCATCCTAATAATTTTTATATAGTGCCTTAACATTGTCGAAGCACTTCACAAATGCTCCTTTGATTTTTATCCTCACAACCCTGGGAGGTCGGTGTCATTAGCCTTATTTTACAGATGAGAAAATGCCGGCCCATAGAGGTAAATGACTTGTCCAGAGTGACACATAGCTGGCAAGTCTAATGTTCTAGGCCTCAACTTCCAGTTCTATAAAATGCAGAGGTTCGGTTAAATGCCATTTAAAGTCCATTTCAACCGAGCTCAATAATCTTGAGATTTTATGAGACCATTCAATGACAAATGTGGGGGATCATGGAGGGCTTTGTCTACTAGGTTCCATCTTAGCTGAACTTTGAAAGAAAGATGATTAGTAGACCTGAGGGCAGAATGCTTCTCAGACTGCGGTCCCAGTGCTGGCAAAATGCTTACTAAATCGAACTTAAAAATAATTTACTCTGATGGTTCTCATTTTTAAGATGACAAGTGAAGTGACTTGTCTGAGGCCAATTAGCTACAGATAGCAGAGCTTGAATTCGATCTGTTTTTCTGATACCTACTCATGTTCCTACTATAAAACAGTACTCATAATCTCTATTAATGTGCATGACTACACATGTGAAAATAGAGATATGGCCATTCTTAGGTTCCTATTCAGTTATCTCACGTTTTCCGTTATTTTTTCCTGTTTTCATCCTTGTCTATTTCACGTATAAAGTCAAGTAAAAGAATACATGAAAGTTAGTAACTAGTAAGAGGAAAAGTTTAAAACCCAGCGGCTGGTTAAAAGCCTCAGAAATGAACAAATGTATATTATTTCCCCAAACTTCAGAGCAAAGTAACTGCAGGACACTAATTCTGTTCCCAACACAATAGCGTTCTTAGGAATATAAAAGATAAAATAGACTCTCTTCCTGCCAAAAGATCTACAGCACATTTCAGATATTTTAGACGTTTGAAATTCTGCATTCCATTTTGGCACCCAAGACAACAGTGCCAGGATGATGAGACAACCAAGCATTCAAATGTGCCATCATGCTTGAAAATCTCTGTGGTCAGAAAGCAGGGAGTTGAAGTCAGAACACAAAGCTGACCTTTCTTTCCTTTATAAAATCTTGATCTGAAATCTTTAAGCACAGAGTTAATGGCCACGGGAATATTTTGCAATGGTCCACTGATTAATAGTGGGTCATCAATTAGTGCTCATGGCAGGAAATTTACCCACCAGCTTAGACAATGACAAAGGTTTAAAATTAGTGGAGTGGCACGAATGAATCCAGCTGAAAGGCTCAAAATTGTTTTTACATTTTCTCCTGGTATCATAACAATCAGATTAATAGAGTTTCAAAAATAAAATGTAGATGGATATCTATGAAAATATTCTCATTCTCTCTCTCTCTCTTTCTCCATACACACACACGGAAACACACACATATATACATACATACACGTACATATGTGTGTATACATATATATTTAATTTGGGCAGCTGCTTCATAGATTGTATACAAAGTTAGGTCTTCAATATCTTCACAACAAATCCTAAGAAAAGGTTTTTTATTAGGATTTGGAAGCAATCACATTTAGTCAAAGAGTTAGTCATGTTAATACAATATTGGATACATATACTTATGGTAATCTGTGGCTTTGATCTCTCAAGCAAGTCTGGGATCAGATTTTTATATTTCATAAAATCCCAAGCAATACTTAAGGGTTTCATTACTAAGAAATCTTCTGCAATTATTGTTGCAAAACTGACATATGTTCATTTAAAAATGAAGCTTTCTACCATTTGTAACTTTATGAGTCAAAAGTTTATAGCCAGAGTCTTTTAAAATGTCCCCTCTTCTGCAAAGGATACAGTTTTTAAACTTATAAAAATAATAGCTCCTCTGAATGTGTGTGTTTTTACCTAGATATACAAATTATAGCTCACCTACTTCCAGAAGGATTTGAGGTATTTTGTAAGATTAAGTTTAATGTAAAACAGGACAATTAAGAAAAAAAAAACAGAAAAGAGACCAAGGGGGAGTAGATATTACCAGACGTACTCGAGATAAGATACGGTAATTGCTACAATTGGACACTGAAATTTGGATTGAGGTTTCCTAGAAATTAAAGTAAAAAAATGAAAACACATTAGGTTACATAGTACTCCTTGTCTGCTGAGAAAATGTGCCAAAATAAACTTCCCAGGAAATAAACAGGGAGTCTCATGAGTCTTTGTGAAAAAGGACCTTTGGTTATGTAGAAGACAATATCTTCAACCACTACTTTTAGAGTTCATCAAAGAATCAAGGCTTTGAGGATTGCTGGTCACTTGGAGAAGCCCAAGTCACTGCTGAAAGAAGTCGTTTACGTGGACCACATTTTTAGATGTACCAAACCCATTTCTGGTCTGCAATTCCTGAAAATGGTCATGACTTAGGCTAAAAATGTTTTCATCTCAATTAAATAGTACATAATCAAGTCTTGATTACTGGTGGTAGATAATTAAATTTCAAGTTCCTCTGTACATTATTACCCATTCTGCATTGTAAACTGATTCACTGCTGCTACTAGTTAGGGAGAGCACTGCTCAAAAATATATCCCTACTGTCTTACCTAATTAGCATCCTTCATTTTGAGTGTATTTTATACTAGCACATTTGACTTGATTATGGGAACACAAATAACAGTTGGTTGAAATGACATATTAAGTAGCTTACCGGAAAAAAAAATCTTCGCTGAGGTATTCATTGTTGACAGTAAAGACTTACTATTAAGAAATGACTTGCTAGAGATCCACATACCAGTTTATGCCTTCAAAGAACAGAGATTATTTTAGTGTAACTAGGCTGTGATGCTTGTTTGGTGACTGGCAAGTTGTCAGCAGGCTGTAAGTAAATGAAGATTTAGGAGACAAACTGAAGATAGCGGCTCTTGACCACTGGGTCAAGGCTTAAAGATAAGACAAGGTATTAATGTCCACAGCTGGTCTGGCTCAGGGCAGGTTAACATCCTGTCTTAACTCTCCTTTATACCTTTCTCTGTACTATAGCTAGGAAATATCACTGAAGCCACATAAACACAGTAAATAATGATAAATTATTTTTAAAATGTAAGGTCTCCAATTTAGGTACTCACTATTCTGCACTCTTAAGGAATCAGGCAACTGCAGCTCTGAACACAATAGAATGCAGATGTCATCTAACATGGATGGGAGGAAAAATGACAGCATCAAATACTTTTAATGTATTTTAAGGGAAAGATTTTTTTAAAACACCATGCTTAGAGGTAAGTGAACAGGAAATCCTTCAATCTATCATATCAGGTATCCTGTCATGTCATGACATATCATACCCATAAACAAAGATCACAGAGAATCTCCAAATGTCACTTATTCCTACAATCTTTGAAATTAAAAAAATGTCATGTCGCCATTTCCTCATGGAATTTTCCTTTGGTATATTGGTTCTGCTTTTTCTCCTTGTCTTTTTTCCCTCTCCATCTGGTAATTCTGTGCATATATATATATGTATATATATATATATATATATATATACATATATATATATATATACAATATAGAATTTATCAATAACATATAAATTAATATTAAGCAAATAAACATAAATATTACAATAAAACATGCTTTATGTGTATGCACATATGCATATTCCATAGATACCATTAATTATATCAATGTGGGGGCAACCAGAGTTTCACAAATTCATTTTAAATGAGAAAAACACCCTACTTATTTTTGTGGCAACTTGCCAGCTAAGGACTAATCACCAGCCAAACATAGTAAAAGAAAACATTCTTCTTCAGACAAAAAAAGAAATAGATTTCTCATTTTGGGGGCCTCCACTTGAATCCACACCCTCTGCTCATGGGTGTGCATCCATGGATCCAACAATGTGTTTCACTGAGGAAAAGTACCAAAATAGATTAGCAAATAAGAGATCATCTTAATTTTTAACATATGTAGAGCAAAAAGTTAAAGCATTTCCAGATTAAGTGTGGTAGACCTGAACAGATGATCATCCTTCTATTCATCATCAATATTTGCCCAGTAACCACTCTGTGCAGAATGTTGTCTAGGGACTAAAAGAAATTTTAAAATATAGCAGAAGAAAGTACCTTTATTCTCAATGGACTTGGGATCTAAAGAATTGGTGTTTTTTGATTGTCCCTGAATCAACTGCAAGTATTTTCTTGGGCAAAGGTTGGCTATACCCAGCAATGAACCTACATATTACTCTACCTGAATAGTGTGATACAAACTCCTTGAGGGCATTCCTGATTTGCTTTTCCTTTATATCTCCAGTACTGAGAAGGATGCCTTGAAATGTTAAAGTATTCAGTAAATTTGTTGTCATTGTTCAGTCATTTCAGTCCTGTCTGATGCTTCATTTTCTTGGCAAAAATACTGGAGTAGTTTGCCATTTCCTTCTCCAGCTCATTTTAAAGATGAGGAAACTGAAGTAGGCAGGTCTAAATGACTTGTCTAGGGTCACACAGCTAGTACGCGTCTGAGGCTGGATTTGAACTCAGGAACATGAATCTTCCTGACTCCAGGCTTGGCACTCCCCTGTGCCATCTAGCTGCCACTAACAAATATTTGATGAACTAAATGGAAATGAATTCAACTGAAGAAGGGAAACTTCCTCAAAGATGGATCATGGGAAAGGAAATCCATTAGAACATTAAGAAAGGAGGACATTATCTTTTTCAAATATAACAACCATGACCCTCAACTGGGTTGAGTGCTTAGTCTAATGCTGGATCTGTGAGGTCTGTGCAGGGAGAGCTATATGCCAGGTTGTCCAGAAGAGGACTCCTTTGAGTTGTCACCTGGTTAATACAAAGGATAACTACAGAGAGCAGCATGTCCCCTAACGGTCATGAGAGGATGGTTGTGGGACTGAAAAGAAATGAAGATGAGAAAATGAGAAGTTTAGGAATAGCAATCTGCTAAAGGGGAAGCCCCACAATAAAAGAAGTTTTCACATAGGAAATACAGTGTGGGATTTTGCTGCAAGTGGGGAACTTTAATTCCATTTTGAGAACATAAAAATCAGGCAATCAGTAAACAAGCATTTAATAAGTGACTACTGAAATGCCAGGCATTGTCCTAAACACTGGACTTTCAAAGAAAAGCAAAGGAAACTCCCTGTTTCAAGGAATTCACAATTAATCAGAGAAATAGTGTGCAAACTATGTACAAAAAAAGAGATGGTCAACAGAAATAAAGGGAATCAGGAAAGTTCCTATAGATGACGGAACTTTCATTGGTTCTTGAAAGAAGTCAGAGAACCTAGGGAACAGAAGTGAGGGGAGAGAGAATTCCAGGTATGGGGGGGACTGCCAGTGAAAATGCCAAGGATCAGGAAATTGGATGTCTTGAGCAAGATCAGAGAGGAGGCCAGTGTCAATGGATTAGAATATATAAAGGGGAGAGAGGTGTAAGAAGACTGGAAAGGTGGGAAGGGGGCAGATTATGAAGGTATTTTACAAACAGAAGATTTCACATTTAATTCTCAAGGCAATGGGTAGACACTGAGGTGAAGTGGGTAACATGGTCAGACCTGCCCTTTAGAAAAATCAGTCTTACAGTTAAGTGAAGAACGGTTTAGAGTGGGGAGACACTTGAATCAGGAAGATCAACTAAAAGGCTACGGCAATAGTCCAGACATGGGGTGACGAAGGCCTGAACCAAGATGGCAGCAATGTCAGAATTGAGAAGAGGCATATGAGAGATGTTATGAAGGCAAAATCTAAAGGACTTGGCAAGAGATTAGATATGTGGGGGGTGGGGCAGGGAGATATTGATAGAAAGTGAAGGATTAACGATATTAAAGTGACAAGGAAGATGGCAGTGCCCCTGACAATAATAAAGAAGTTTAGAAGAAAGGAAGGTCTTGAGGGGGAAAGAGAGTCAGTTCTATTTTGAACATGCTGAGTTGAAGATGTCTCTGGGACACATGGTTTGAGACATGCAATAGCTATATGAATCTATGGGTTAGGAATAGAGGTTAGAGGTGGACAAATAGATGTGAAAATTAGCAGCGTAGAGATCAGTTTTGAACCAGTGATAACTGATGAGATCACCGTGTGAAAAAGGTATTTTACACTTCACTCTATTACTACAACATCTTGTTTATATATTACAAACAGTATAATTGCAAGTACAGGCTCAGAACCAGAACAACAGGCTGTCTAGTAGAGATTTTTCCGTTTCTGGATCGGGGCTCAAGTCAAGAGCAGTGTGCCACATGCTAAAAATAACTTCAGTCTTTTATGCCAATGGGCATCTGTGACACGAGGGTCATATTAACAGTACAGATGTTCTGGAGAGGAAGTCAATAGCTATAGCGAATTTTCATTTTTCACAGACATCATGTACCTATTATATACTCATTATGTCATACTCTTAATACAACAAACCTAAATATGTAGAACAGATAGTCCTTAGGTTACCAACACATTTCACAAATGAACCACATTTACAAAATGGTGTGTAGGTAGGAGTTCCAGGTTTTGCTTTTTCCTGTTCCCTCACCAAGACAAATGTCCTTTGTTCCTCAGTTTGGAATATTTAAAGAACTACAGATTTAGTTATAGACAATTTAGGTTGTGTTACAGGAATAGGCATCTCCTGTTATTCAAGTATAAAAAGCTGGAAGTGACTAGTGCCAAGTATTGCCTACCTTATCCTTTGGAGAGCCAGGAACTTCATATAATCAAATATTTAAAACTGTAACCAGCCTTAGACCCAGTGAATCTCATTTTGTAGATGAGGAAACTGAGGCATTTGTTTCATGTTACACAATTACTAAGTGTATGAGGAAGGATGTGATTTCAGATTCTCTTGCCTCTTAAGACCAGTGCCATATCCACTACCCCATGGTAACTCAGCTTGCTAACTTAAGGTCTGCATACCAAGGATGGCTGTTAGTTCCCTGTTTTCAATACTAAGACCTGTTGCTGGAGCAAGCCCGCTTCTCTATTTCTCTCATGTCTTTCTCTATCTCTGTCTTGCTCTCAGTCTTTTCCTCTGCTTCAGTTTCTCTCCTCATAGGACCACAGGATTTAAAGATGATCATTTGTCTATTAGAGGTCATTGGTCCAACTCTTTTATTTTATATTTGAGGAATCTGAAGCCCAAGGAGGTTAACTGGTCTGCCCAAAGTTGTACACTTGGTAGGCGGAAGAAGAGGCATTTCCCCAGGTTGACAATTTTTTTAAAATAATGGTTAGGTATGGTAGAAATATTGCTACACTATATTATATTATATTTTACATTACTATTGTCATACTTCAGGTACCATTGTGAGTGAAATAGACTTTTTGGGAACCTAAATACCATTTATGATATCATTTCTTTTTCTAAATTTTTTTAAATTTTAAAACAATTTATTTTGCATTCCCCAACAGGACACTATTTTAGCCACTTTGAAGTTACCATGAAAGGAGCTACTATAATTATTTTTTGTACATGGAGGTCCTTATTCTCTTTCTATGATTTCTTTGGGGTATGGGTCAAGTAGTGATATCGCTGGGTCAAAAGGAATTCAGTGATTTTTTTAGAGCATAGTTCCAAACTATTTTTAGAATGGCTAGTCCATAATACAGCTCTAAGAAGAGTTCACCAGCATACGTGTTTTTCCATCTCTTCCAACATTTGTTATTTTTCTCTTTTATCATCTCTGTCAATATGATGGATATGAGATAGAACCTCAAAGTTGCTTATATTTGCATGGCTCTAATTATTAGTGATTTTGAGTGTGTTAAAAATATAGTTGTTGATAGCTCAGATTTTGTTCTTGAAAAATTATTTGTATAATATCATTTCCATGTCTGCTGAGTTCCAAACAACTGGCTTGAATATCAATATTGAAAGTTATTTGTGCTGTGCATATAATAAATGCTGTATGTGGTGCGGAGTTGAACTGATTGTAACCAGTTTTTAAATTGAGACTAGCTATGCTATATGTTAAAGATTACAAATATCTTGAGGGCAGAGACTATAGATCATTTAAAGTGTAGTTTCAAATCTACTCCACCATCTATCATGGTACTATGCACATAATGGGTAATTAATAAATGTTTACTGAATGCTTGAAAGAATGAGCAAATATACTCAGGTTCTGGGACAGAGGTGTATTCATCTGAGACTGCCCTAATTTTGGATTTCAAAATATCTGCCTATTTTGTTTAGATGGTAAGAAAATATTAAATTCAATGAAGTTTAGCACAAAATTCATGCATGGTATAATTTCAATTGTTTATCATCACTGCACATTCTGATTTGCAGTTTGTACCTACTAAAATATGCTCTTGGAAAAGAAATTTGGGGGTGATTCATGGCTGGACTCTTTGCCAAAAATTTAAGTTTGTCAATTGCTGAAATAAATGCGTTGAGTTTAAAGGTGACAATGTTGAAAAAAATACTCTCTGTTCATGTTTAAAGAAGAGGCTATTTTGAAGCTATACTTAAATTCAGCTTGGGTTTTATTCATCTTTATACATTTTTTAAGAAGGAAACATTAATAAATCAAGAATTTACCATCTATCTACTCTGTCCTAGGTGATAGGAGAAGAAAATAGAAGCATAAAGTATGATCTCTTCACTCAAGAAATTAATGTTCTTTCTGGGCAAAAAGGACAAGCCTCAAAACAATACAAAACTGCATAAGGAGTATACATAGTAAGATATGTAAGTACAAAAGGAGCTTATATATCTGGGCCTCAGTTTCCCTTCTCTAAAATGAGGCAGCTGGGTTCGATGATGTCTAAGGTCCCTTCTCATTCTGAATCTATGATCCGAATTACACCATTTCCTAGAATCCAGAACCTTAAAATTCAGCTCTTAGATTTCCAACTATCTATATTTCCACTTCTTTCACTTGCTCATAAATACAAAACATTCTTTATGGTAACTCCAGATCCCTTGGCTCTTTATTTATTGGCCCAGACCTAATTACCCACTCTGCTTCTACTTGTGTCTATACTTAGTCTTGACCCCACAGTGGATGACTTGAAATTTTTTACTAGCTTCTATTCTAAAATATCTCGTCATCTATGACCTGATCCCTGAAGAGACCTCATAATTTGATTTTTCCACTCCTGCTTCAGGACTGCTGAGCCTCTCTAGAGAAAATCAAGACGTGGAGGTGATCTCACCCTTGGCAAATTTATGTTGCAGAACCTCATCTGGACCCTCATTGCTGATTGACAATTCATTCAGCCTGCTCTCATCAACTCCCTGTCTCATTTTCCCCAGCACCTGTTCTAACACCTTTCTCCTCTTTTTCCCCTTGCTTCCAGTCCTACCATCTTAGGATACATTGAAAACAGGACCTTCTCCACAAGCGCTCTTGATCTCCGCAGTGAATACCTCACAAAGCACTTGCTTTTGCAATTCCTGGTGCACTCTTCAGGTAATAGTATGCATTTAGCTATTTAGGGTAGTGTTTTATAGTGTAGGAAGCAGAAAACTCTATGATGGAAGGGACTTTGTCTTTCCTAAACTCTGTCTCCCACTACTGTCTAGCATTAAACTCTGTGGGTAGTAAGCACTTAAAATGTATTCATTGAATGAATACATGATCACAGTAAGTAAGCCTGTATTAAGTGATTACAACACACCAAGTTCTGGGCTACATACTTAGGATACAAATACAAAGAATGAAATACCCTTAATCTCAAGGAACTTACATTCAAAGGTGTTATACAGAACACGAAAGTGTCACTCCTGCAAAAACTGCTCTTTTCTTGGGAGTGAACAGGAAAAGGCCCTCACCATACATATTCCTGGCGGTCTACAAGCACTTTTCCCTTGGAAGATTTTGCTTGGGGCCTCTGAATTTAAAGTCATATACCTGTGTATGCCCAAAAGATAAGATTGCAAATCATAAAATAACATCCCAAGGTGTTTCAGGTCCTTCTGGCTCTCTTTAAAGTCCTGAAAGCACTGGTCATGGTCTCCCCATGAAAGTGCCATGAAGAATCCCAGAATCACATGTACAACATCACAAATGTATATGGCATTTGAAGTTTCCTCACAATAATCCTGTTTTATAGAAGGAGAGAGGGTGATTGTGGTTTCTTTTAAGATCCAACTACCCCCATGTCTTCTGATTTGCTCTCCCCTTCTCATCTCCATCTACTGGCTTTCCTGGCTTTCTTTAAATTCCACACTAAACTCTCATCTTCTACAGGAAGCCTTTCCCAATACCTCTCAATTCTGCTGCCTTCCCACTCTTATTGACTTCCCATATATCCTATATGTATTGCTGATTGTAAACTTGTTGAGGGCATGAACTATATTTGGATCCTTTTTGTATCCCTAGAGTTTAGCACATGCCTGATGGCCCATAGTAGGAGTTTAACAAATGTTTACTGATCATCAACAAGGTCAGGGATCTGTCTGTTACAACCACAGGGTGAGTTGATATCCCCAGTACTAACACCAAACACCCTGAACTGTTGGTACAGTATTATCCATCAGAAGAGAGCTTTGTTATTTAGGTATACCCAAAGGCAGTGTTGGGGAGAAATCTGAGTTGCTTTTACTAGGAGAAACAGGATTTTAACTGAACACCTGCAGGGCTGATAATGGAGTTTCCTAGAGCTGTTGACCTCTTAGAGACCTCCACTATTTACAATGACTCCTTAGTATCACTTACTGTTTGGGTTGTGCTTACCTCCTGTGTGGAAAAAGCGCGACAACATGAAGAAATGTTCCCAGGGAGATCCTGGGAACCAAGGTTATCCTTGGCAATCTGGCTCAGTCACCCTAGGGTGTCAATACCATTACAAAGTGTTCTCTAGATATTATTTTTCCTTGATTCATTTCATTTCCAGTTTTAGTCATTGGAGGAGGAGTTATAATAACTCTGAGAAGAATCTGGATTTTGGAACAACGGGAAAGGGAAATGGTTGATGTCTGTGGACCTTGGAAGAAAAAGTTTAGACACCACTTAAGTTCATCTTTTCTTATTCTTAAAGAATGCCTTGTCATGATTACCTTGGAACCCAGAAAAGAAAAGTTGCTGGTCAACACTGTATTTCCTAATGCACTCGAGGAATAGCGTTCCTCGAAGTAGGAAGAACAGTTATTCTTCCTAGTGCTTAAGACAAGATACTTTGATTAAAGATGAACTACTTTAATTGCATATGGAGGGGGTATATCTGAGCTTGGGATTTAAGAATTATATACCCACCCCCAACCCAAATGTATCATTAAGGAGAGAAGATGACAGAAGGGTGAGGAAACAAAAATATTAATATACGTATGTGGATTATGTGGGAAATAGAGAGACTTAGCAGTTATTTTTTTAAAGGATGATTATGAGGTAGCTAGACTGTTCATAAATAAAATGGTGGAGAGAATGTGAACTTAGAGTCAGGAAGAAGCGAAATTGAAATATTGCCTGAGGCATTTAGCAGCTTTCTGAGTTCTCTCAATTCACGTTTCCTCAACTGTAAAATGGAGATGGTTATATACGCACCTCATAGAGTGATGAAGCTCAAATGAATTAAGATATGAAAAGTGTTTTGGGAACCTTGAAATGCTATATAAATACTATTATTATTATTTAAGTGTTTAAGATTACAATATTTAGAACTTCAAGAGACCAATCTCTCCTTGTTTTCCAGACGAGGCAATTAAGGAAGAGAAAAGTTGGTGGTTTGCCCAAGGTTGAAGCGGGACCAGAACCCTTAGCTTCTCATGTTTAATCTGGTGTTATCCCCATAGCACCACACTCTTCATTTACCATTTGCAAAATCAACAGGAAGCAAGGTCAGTGAGTGAGAGGCAAATCTCTAAGTAGATAATGAGGCAACAAAGAATGCTGGGCAGATATGGAAAACTATTGATTAATGATGTCTCCTGTGATGATTTGTTAACTTGAAATATACTGTTAATAAGAATGCATACTTTGACTTTTCCATCAAATTTCAATGAAATAAGTTGAAAAGGTTTAAATTCAATCATGCTTTATATCATGATTGGATGCTGGTTTATTTTCTAAGCGAAGTTTAGTGGTAGTGAACTAGAATCATTCTTTCCAATCTAACATCTTTTCCTAAAAGCTACTCAGGTTTCAGGGGACTCTGAAATGGTATCTAAAATATACACCTATATTTATGTATAAACATACATATATATTACATGTGTGTATATATATATATATATATATATACACACACATATTGGTATATAATATAATGTGTGTATAGAGGAGGGGAGAAAAGGAGAAGGGAGCTCCATTCATTCAAATTAATAAGTGTGGGCATCGTTAAGAGACCTAAGAGTATTTCATTCCCTTCTAACTTGGTCTTTTGAAAATTTTCAAGCTTCAAACTTTCCTATAATATGTATTATAAAATATTTTGGCATGACCAGTTTCTGTGCAATGCACTAGTTGAGAGAGTCTTTATTCATTACCCCAAATAGACATATTTAGGGTGTGGTGCCAGAATCCAACCTGAAAATCACCATATCTGACAGAGACAAAAAATAAGACCCACTAAGTTTCTAAGTTGCTTTCAAAAAAGTTTCTTATCTGAATCTTCTAGTTCTGGTATTTTAAAATAAGTAAATGTTGGCTGTTGTGACAACAAGCATTTTTATACTAGAGGCTTTTCCCTAGGAAGGCAACTGAAATGTACAAAGGTGTGAGGATAAAGTCATGAACCAGATGTTTGCAAGCCATGTGGAAAAAGTATCCTCATTATAATTTGGCCAAACTGTGTCTAGGAAGTTGCATCTTTATAATCCAGTTCCTTAAAACAGTCATCACTACAACACAAATGCATGTGTAGCAACAATCCGGAGGGAGATAGTTTCATTTTTTAGTGCCTGTTTCCATATCTAAGCTTGGGAGATCTCCTTTTTGCCACATGAACCCAGATTTAGAACATGAATTATTTATTTGCTATAGTTCAAATAAATAATTGACTAGATGGCACAAATGGTTGCATGCACTTTGAATTAAAGAAAAATAAACAAATAAAAGTAGAGATAACAGTAAACATATGCTTTGAAAATGTATTTTTTGGTAAAGCAGCAGGTTATATTGAATTGAAAGCTAACCTTGGTGTCAGAATGGCCAAGGTTCCAGTCCCATCAGTCACATATATTGACCTCAGCAAGTTATGTGACCTTTAAATATCTTAGACACCTTTCTAACAATATAAAGTAGATTAGCAGCACATATTTACATATATGTATATCTACACATATGTAAGTGTAGATATACATATATACACCTATACAGATATGGACGGATGGATAGATGGATGGATGAAGTTTCCTTATTAGGAAATTCACCTACAAATGAAACCATGTCTAGTCCAAAACATAGTATTTTTAAATTAAATTAAATATTAAAATCAAATTAAATAGTTCAGGTGCCTAATTTACTCTTGCTACCTTTGCCATCACAAACTCAATCGATTCTCAGGGAAAGTGACAAGAAGCTACAATAGAGTCTGCTATTTGGAAAATTAGGCACAAACAATGATATAATTCTAATTTCCTGGTTATAAAATTGAAAAATTATAGAAATGTAAAGATAGACAGACAGACATAGATAGACAGACAGATGAATGGACAGATAGATTAACCAGTTATTAAATACTTACATGTATACCAGGCACAGTGGTAAGGAAACCTGGGTTATTAAAAAATATAAACAAACAAGAATATCTCTACTCTAATGAACTTATATCATAATAGAGGAAGATAATCTATAAAGGGGACCTGGGGGCAGGGGAGACATAGGAGGGGGTGGCAAGAATCTCAACTTCTAATAGGGGGCAGATTAGGATAGAGGCCAGAGTACAGACAATCCATTGTTCTTTGTTTTTTTAAAGATGTTGTGCTGAATGTTGGATGGCCTTTTCTGACATTCTTTGGATGAGGTCCAGCAGAAAAACTACTGGAGGCAGAGCCTCAAGTTGTAGTTTCTGTTTAGCCACTCACAAGATGTATAGTCTTGACTTGTAATTAAATTTGCTGGGCTTCAATTTTCTGATAGGGAAAATAAGTGGGTTGAACTGAAACAGGCATGCATGTTTTTGTGTAAGAGGAGAGGAGGGATCTTTTTCTTTATCTAAGGGCACAGACAGAAAAAAAACTAATTAAGGGCCACAGATAAGTAAAAAAGCAAGTTAACTTTTTCTGGTGGCAGAGAATATAAAAATCCATTTTAAAAGTTAAGAATTAGAAACAGACTCATAGGAAATGTAAAAAAAAAATTCCAAAACAGTTACATTTTTTGATGGGAGGGCCAGACCTGTGATTTTGTTCATATTCATATTAATAATAATATTTATTGAGAGAAAAAGTAAAAATGAAAGAGTGGATTGAAGAGAAATATTCAGAGAACAAGAGAAGAATATGTCCCCAAGTGATGTAAGAACATAGATCTAAAGTCGCTAGAGACATTAGAGACTTCCTCATTTTACAGATGAGGAAACTGAGGCTAGGGAGAGTAAATGACTTATCCAAGGTCATAAAGGTATTCAGTGGTGTGGTCAAAATTTGAACTTGAGTCCTGGGATGCAAGGTTCACCCGTCCTTTTATTGCACCACATTGGCATTGTCCTGCTATCTCTTCATACTTAATGTATCCAATAACGTATTCATCTTTCCCCATTAACCAGTCCCTCTTCCATTTCTCTATTTCTGTCAACAGGATCTTTATTATCCTAGCTTTGAAACTTTGACTTGACCTATTACTTCAGCAACATAGTCAATCTAGCCGCCTAGTCAATAGTAGACCAAAGGAAGGGGAGAGCAGTTAGGGACAAAATAATGATAAAGGCTAGCATTAATATAATTCTTTACAAATATTATCTCATTTCATCCTCGCCTAAACCCTGAGAGATAGGTGCTATGACTACCCCATTTCACAGCTGGGAAAACTGAGGCAGACAGAAAGGCTGAGTAACATGCCCAGGGTCACACAGCTAGTAAGATTTGAAGTTGGATTTAAATACAGGTTTTCCTGAGTCCAGGTCTAGTAATTTATAAACTGTGACTTCATGAAGTCAGTCAGTTTATAAACATTTACTGAGCACCTACTCCGTGTCAGGCATGGCACTAAATAGTGGGCATACAAGGAAAGGTAAAAGACAGTTTTTGCTCTTAAGGAGCTCACAGTTTAATGAGGGAGACATCACATAGACAGCTGTATAACAGGATAACTAGAATTAGAAAAGAACACAGGACTGGTGGGGACAAATTTTACTTATTTTTAAATTGTAAGAAACTGCAGGGCAAAGAGGTTTTGTGGAGGGCCTTGGATAAGGTAGCAAATGATACTAGGTCTATGAGAGTTTGGGATTCCAGGTTTGGTGTTTGGGTTCCAAGGTCCTTTTATTAGCATTATCAGTAGTTTCAGTTGCGTCTGACTCTTTATGAGCCCATCTGAGGTTTTCTTGGCAAAGATACTGAAATGGTTTGCCATTTCTTACTCCAACTCATTTGACAGATGAGGAAACTGAGGCAAACAGGGTTAAGTTACTTGTCCAGAGTCACCCAAGGCCAGATTTGAACTCAGGAAAATGGGTCTACCTGATTCCAGGCAGGCTCTCTATGCACCATGACACCGTCTAACTGTCCCCTGGATTTCAAGGACCACCTCATGCCTAAACTAGTTCACAAATCAACAAATTTCTTACCTCATTAAGGTAGAGTTTTCAATATATGTGTGTACACACACATAAACATACATGTGAATGCATATACATGTGTATGTATAGGTATATGTGTGTGCTTACACACTTTTTTTTAAAAGATCATAGGATCATAGACTCTACCAAGGACTCTGGAGTCCATCTAGACTAACCTCATTATTTTAAAGATGTAAAGAGAAGCTAAGTGACTTATTCCAGATCACACAGGCAGTAGGTATCAGAAATGGGAATCGAACTCAGGTCTCTAAACTGCAGAGACATAGCTTCTTCATTCGTTATATTCATTCATTCATTGTATCAATATTGTGCTATATACTTGTGTGAGCTTGGGCAAGTGACTTCTCTCTGGCACTGCTCCCACTTCCAATGAAAGAGGTGACTAGACTAGAAGCTAGCCCTTGTCCAGTTTTACCATTCTGTGTTTCTGTGGTTTTAAGTAAATCCTTTAAACAAAATTATCTTGCTACATATGATAAGGAAGTTATAAGAGGAGCCCTCAGAGACAATTCTTCTTTCCATGTGTCATTGTAACTTACTGCCTGGTCTTTCGTATGTGTCTTTATATTCCAATACAAGGTTTGAATTCACTTAGGGCAGCTTGGCTTAATTAATAAATTATGCTTTCTTTCCCGTACATAGAGAACAGAGGCCTCCTAAACCTACAATTGCAATTTTAGAGACATACTCTTCACATTAGTGAAGCCCTGGCATTTTTAATCGGATAGTTTTACTGCCTGAACCCACAACATGTCAGAAAGAAAGAATGGAAATATAAGGAATTCCTGGTTTCCTAGCACTCTGATTAGGCACACACTGTCAATGCCACTCTTATTTAGAGCTATATCATGATACTCTCCTCAAATTCTGGGTGCCTTTAATGTCTGAATTTGCTTTGTTTCTGTTAAGAATGTAGAATTTCTTTTTAAAAATTGACAAATTACAATTTGCTGGTGATTATTTTTTAATTGCAAAAGAGCAGTTCTCACCTTAGGGGGAGATTTAAATTGAACACTCTGTTTACCATTCATGGCTTCTTCGTCATGTAGGTGACTCATTGGAAAATTTTTAGGAACTTTCCATTCAAAATTCCCAAGGATGCTTCATTGAGTTGGGAAGAAGAAAGGATATAAGAATATTCCCACTTTTTCTGGTAAAGGAATATCAACTTAAATGAAGATCTTCAGATGGTGGTAAACATTGACTGAACAAGAAAATTAAATGAGGTTTCTAGAAGAGGTAGTTTTGGCTAACTATTAAATTCTGATTTTATTGCTTCTCATTCTTTCCCCCAAAGTGGACCAAGTATAATTAACTCAGACCAAAAAGCCAAAAAAAAAGACCATTGACTGTAGTCCATTTTACAGAAGGGTGTTGGTGGGTAGAAGGGGGTGACAGAATGTAGATGGATACCTCAGTTCACACGCATCTCCATTGATAGAGAAAAAAAGTACCATGTATTATTAACTGTGAGTTAAAAAGATCTTCCTCCTCTTAGAAAGATAGCTGATGCTTAGCAATGCTGGTTTTCCCCCAACTATTGTTAATGAGATATTGTACCCCCATTCCCTTCCCTTAATTAGCAGAACATCCTGTGTCTCTAATTGCGTAAAATTCCAGAACAATAAACACTTAACTCTGGATAGCTAATATAGTATACATTTGCCCTTTGAGTTAAGATATATAAAGACATTTGCTACAGTGCATCATGCCTCAGGCAAGTGCAAGGTATAGCCGTCAGAGGTCTTCCAAAACAGATGCACAATCTTTTATTTATTATGGACCTTTTTTTGTTACAGCTGTACTATCATTATATTTCAAAATAATTCCTTATGCTCTGTTTCAACTGTGAAAGCATAGTCGTCTTGCCTTTGTAAAAAAATGTCTTACAGGAGGGATCTTATTCTTGACCACTCAACCTTAGGACTTAAAGTACATTTCACTTGACTGAATCTCCAAGTCTGCCAAACACTGAATGAAGGATAAGAATACTGAATCGTCTCCAGCCTGGCTTCAGACATATAAAGAGCAGTAACTGTTTCACAGTCCTGGAATTGGTGTATAGGAGATCAAAATGATAATTCTTTCAAAATCTACCTATGCTACCTTTTGAATTTTTATTTAAGTTTCTTTCATCAAATTACCACCATATATGTGTATGGACATATATATCTGAATATGAAATGTTCAACATATTCCCGTAAACATGAATATGTAATTTTAGTTTTTAAAATTCTGATACTGAAATACATTGAAATTTGAGGAATAAAAATAGATATTTAAAAAAACCACATGCCCACTTGGACCGTTATTAGATTTCTCTTATGGTGAGATGGAAAATTTTTTCCATGATGTTATTTTTAATATATCTATAGAGTTTTGATGATACAGTCTTTGATATGTATTGAAAGTCATACAAGATATTTTAGCCTTCCTAATCTCAGAACCAGTTCTGTTAGGAGAACAAGAGGTCCATCCTACAAAGAGGCACTACTATGTCTCAGGTGAGTTTAAACTTTTAACGTGTTATCAGTCATGTAAATAGTCGTTAAAATAGTAAAAAATGTTCCCACAAAATCTTAATGGACTCTATCTGAGTTTACCAAAGAGCTTTTCTACCTTTTCTCCAAATTCTCCCTTTAGTAACCTTTCCTTTTTTTTGAATTCCATTCAGGCACAATTTTCTATCCAATCAAATTTTGGTGACAGTAGTATATTGACCTCTGGGTTAATCTCCCTCCTTTCAGCACCTGCCTCACCATCTCTCTCACCTTCTCAACTCCAGTCTTTATTCTAGTGGAATTTAACATTGACATAAAAACTCCTTCAAATTTCCTAACCTCTTATTACACTCAACCTGCTTAAATCCTCTCCATTATCCACAAGTATTCTACTTCACTAATAATAAACTCTGATATTTCTCTAGTTGACCATAACAGCCCATGATTCTGCCTTTCCCTATGCTTTCCTCCTCTGTCACCTTCGTCTTCCTCAGGACCTCCATTCCTCTGCTTCTCAGGACTAGGGCCATTCCCTTGATTCATTTTCCTCCCTCTTCATCGTCAACCCAATAGTTTCCCTATTTCGACACTGTCCTCTGCTCTTGAATCCCTTGGCCCTGCCCCTAGTGTTGCTCATGTCTTACCAAACTTCAATCCTGAACTACTCCCATCAAGCCCCTCTACACAGGAGCCATTAACAAAGTTGGAGGAAGGCTTATGTCTCTGCTGACTAGAAACATTGCAAATTCATGTTATTCAATATCAACTGGGTCATCACTACAGCAAGAAAGTCATTTTATTTTTCCATAATTGATTCCCTATCTCACTCCCCACAGAAACTATGCTAATCCTTTTTTTCCTTCCTCAAGCCTTCTTCCATCTCCTTTTTTTTGTTTACTGTCATCTGAGCATCTTGACTCTTTAGTGAATAAACTGAGGGATTTTCATGTGAACTCTTTTGTCTCATTCCTTCATCTCAAAGTCTCTTGACTTCATCTTCCATTTATCCTAATTTCCTCTAGCCTCTCAGTCTTTCTCCTTACAAAGGCCAGCCAACTGCTTTATATTTGTACTTGACCCTCTCTCCCTCCATCTCCTCCAAAAGGCTCCAACCACAAACATTCCCTCTTCCCTCGTTTTCATCTTTAACTTCTCCTTAGGAAATTGTTCATAATTGTTCCTTCTTTGATGTCTTCAAACATGGCCAAGACTTTCCCATCCTTAAAAACCAAACATACAAAACCCCCACCTTTATTAGACTCTACTATGCCTTATTATCATTCCATAAATAAATATTTGTGGATTGATTAATTCCAGTTGTTTTTAATCTCATTCTGGTATCAAAAGGATAAGGGAGCATAAGCTAAGATAGCTTTTAGGAACTTCCCACTTGATATGGTATCTACGATCTGATAAGGAGAAAATTACTTAATTTCTCTGAGCAGTTTTCTCATTTGTAAAATGGAGTTATTAGCACCTCCATCATGGAGATGTTATGAGGATAAAATGACACCATATATAAAGAGCTACTGACATTGAAATCATCTATGATTTCTTTCTTTCTTTTAGAAGTCTCCCATAAAATGAAATGAAAAGGGAAATAGGAAGTCCATTTGAAATATACGAAATTACTTTTAGGTTCAATGGCCACTTCTGTAGTTTACTCTGATTTCTTTTACATCAAGGACTTATAGATTCATGATTATTCTTGCTGTGAATTGTATCTATTCTGGTTAAAAACAACAATAACCACCACCACCATACCAACAGACGGCCACGTTAGCACCATAGCCAAAAATGTATGACTTTAGGAAACCAAATTTAACTTGATTGCTTTGGGAAAGCCATTGATTATGTCCCAAGGTTTATAAACAAAAGGGATGACCATAGAAGAGACTTGATCCAGTGAAAATTTGGTATAAAAAGGAAATCATATCTCAAGTTCTGGGAAAAGCCTTTCGCCAGATCAGCACATATGCCTTCCTTTTACTATGCCTTGTTGGCACCATTACAGGCTGGAGCTTTCCTTCACCTACCCTGGTAGGTTGTTGGGTTATTGGTGGGCTAGTTTTGAAGATATTGCCTATTACCAACTTGGGAGATGTACAGCATAGTTCATTGGAAAAATTCATGGTTCATTGGACTCTGTCCTTGATTTGAATATTGCCTCCTCATATGACTTTCAGTTTTATGTCTGTGGATATTTGTGTCCCTTTTTGTAAAATAAAAGCATTGAATTAGATGATCTCTAAGAGTGTGTTGTGGTGCAAAGATTACAAAGGGTTTGTAAACAGAGAACAGTGGGTTCAAGTCTATCTTCTGATATTTACTACTTATATAATTTTTAGATAAGTCAGTTTCTTCAACTATAAAATAAGGAGGTTAAATGAGGCAGCCATAGATAGCTCCAAATCTATTATTCCATGATTGTTCCAACTCTAAATCTATGATCCGATGCATTCTTCATAATGCTGTACTTTTTCTCCCCACCAGTGCAGACAGCTGAAAGGTAGGCTTTTACTTTTCTTTTGAGTTTTGATAATGAACTGTTCAGCAATAGGAAAAGAAAAGGGACAATGAACTTTAGCATCCAAATAGAGACAGTCGTGAGAACAACTATTGAGTATTTGATTGAGGCTTGTCAGTCAACTGTGTTCAAGGCAATTTTCCAGACACTGAATGGTCATTCATTCAATGCCGAGAATGTTAATAGGTAAACGAGGAACCAGTGTCTTAACTTATCAAATGACTCTGACATCTCCTCCCTTTATGACCCTTGACCATTTGTCTTTGTTAATCAATATCTGTAAACTCTGTGCAACACAGATAAGAAGACTTATAAGAGAGGAGAGTTGGTAAACAGATAAAGTGGTTTCTAAGCAGAGCTGGTCAAAATGGACTGTATCACCACATTTCCGCACCTTCCCCTTCTTTGTTTTCATCTGTAATTTGTTAACTGCTTTTTTGTGACTGCAATATGCACCAGGATTCAAGGGAAAAAATACTCCTGACAAATGTTAAGCAGATGCCTGGAAAACTAAAACCCCCCAAATGCCAAAGGAAGTAATACTACGGTACTTGACTATTAAAGAAAACGTCAGCATTTGAGGCCTCTCTCAGTAGGTAAAAGGCAAAGCGAGGCATATTAGACAAAAGTATGGCTCCCAAGAAGAATGTACGACTGGGTAACGATCTGTTGTCTCATATCGCACCCTGATTCAAATACTGTCCTGGCAAAAAAAAAGCACATGGGAACCACTCTGATAAGACGGATGTGGAATGGTCTCAGAAGAAAATGTTTGAAGGTTTGTACCATTTGATTATTATAAAATACCACACATAAGTCACAAAGGTTGGCCTTATATCAAAAGGAGTTGAGGACTGAATGAGCAGGGAGATTTCTTGCTTCACTAAAAACTTGAGCTCTCATTTGGAGATTGATTTCGGCTGTTCATCCAATCTTTCATCCTTCAGCAAGCCATTTTTCACTACAGGAATTGTAAGTTTTTAAAAACAAACAAACAAATAATAAGGAGGGCATTAAAACCTACACATCTGCTAGTTATTATTTCAAAGTCTTTCAGAAAACATGACAATCTGGAAATTTTGCAAAGCAATTTTGTTCCATGGGAAAAATAATGAAATAAAGTTGAACATTTACAAATAACCTTTCCATTCATGAAAAGCTAAGGTCTCAGAGGAGCCCTGGAATAACTTGCATATGAGTTTATCTCTAATCCATCATCAGAGGAAAAAAACCCTAGCTGATAGAGTACCCTGCTAATCTATTCTGAGTCCGCTGGAGCAGAAGCGGGAATGTTGGGGCTGTAATATTTCTCTCCGTCACAACAGCTAGCTGCCCGTCATGGGTCACATACGCTACTTATCATCAGCTGAGCGTTGCTTCACATTTATATTTATCAAAAGTCAAATCTCCAAGCTAGTAATACTTTCCTTTCTACCTCCAAAGTGCAATGCATGTTTTACACTGACCTGATAAATAAAAGTAACAAGAAAAGACTAGAGGATCCCTTATAAATCAATATCTATCAGGAGAAGCAAAGATTTTTGGAGTAATAAAAGAAAAGGCTCAGGTTAATGAAATAATGTGTAGCCAAAAAGCTGCAAAGAACTCTCCCAAATTCCTTAATCAGAAAATCAGCATTTTAAAACACTCATATGTGCAATGTGCTTTTTGAAAGGTTAATTCAAATGCATGATTTTGTTTTTTGACACATTTGTGTTAGGTTGCTAGTGTCACATGTTTACCCATCTAAGTACTTTTATTTCCCTAACCCAGAAAGATGTCATATGCTATACATACATAACCTTGATGTCATATGGAATATAGTAGTTTTGTGACATCACCAGTGGTTAGAATTAAATGCAATGAAGCCTAGTTAGCCAGCAGAGAATTTTATCTACACGCAAACAGAAAAACATCCTGTAATGAGATAATTAAGAAAACACCGGCTTTGTGTCTTAAAGGTTATCCATTTTAGGTTTCAGTAATTGATCCCAGTCACTTCAAATGCTTCAAACATTCCAAGTCTTCAGCCAAATGTTGAAGAAATAACTCTGCCAGCATTTCAGTATAGAAAAATTTGGAAGGCTGTTCATATGCAAAGAAAAGGAAAAATATATATTACCGCTGAAAGTTGTACGTGTGTTCTGCTTTCCACTGAAAACCAAAGCCAAATAAGCTTTCATTAAATTGGAACAAGATGACAAATTCTGAGCTGAAAATGCATACAGCAAATTAAAACATTAAACATTACAGAAGGTCTCTAATGTATAACAAAACTTTTTTTGAGAGATGAAATAAGAGAAAATATTTTCAATATCTTAGCAAACCGTCTACTCTTTTTTCTCCCAACATATACAAGTGAACTAATAATGGTCTTCGTAACTAATACTCATTTTCTAAAAGAGCAGAAAGTAGTAGCTTAGTTCCCAGAGTTTTCAGGGTTAAGGGTGTTATGCACAATGGCATTTGAACATATCTAGATATATTTTTGGAGTACTCGGTGAGCTGACTGCTTGGTTATCAACGACCATGTGACAAACCCTGCCTTGACAACAGGACTGTGTCATACATAATATTAGAAAATGGAAGGCCAGCAATAATCTCACTGAATGGCTTTTGCTATATTTTCAATCTTTCGACAAAAATTGAACAAGTAGCATATACCATAGCTCAAATGGGCCATAGCACAATACAGAGATTGGAGGGAAAGACTTGTTTCATCTTCGTACTGTAGCAGAAAAAACTTTATGAAAATTCCCACTGACCAGTATGTGAAATATCGGTATCGTGAGTAATTTAGAAGCTATTTTTCTGTTTGGAAACAAAATGTACCAATTATGGAACACACTGCTAAATGCCATGGCCTGCTGTTAATTAGAACTCTAGCCAGCATCATGGTTCACGGCACGTCCAATAACATTCATTGCAAGGAAAAGTTTAAAGGAATTATCACTCAGCTTTCAGTCCCTCACTCAAATAATAATAGTGGTGATATTAATAATGAAAGGCAGTGGGCCAGAAGAGAATGTTGAATTTGGAGTCAAGCAACCTTGGGTTCAAATTCCATCTCAGATACTTACTAGATATATGGGTAAGTCAGCTAACCTCTCTGAATCTTAGCCTCTTTATTACAAAATTAGATGTCAGATTTGATTGTCTCTTGTTCCCTTCTGATTATAAAGCTATGATCTTATGATCCAATTCTTCCTAAGAGTTATGGTAGTAGTAGTAGAAATAGTAGTAGCAGTAGTGGTGGTGGTAGCAATTTTTAAAAACCTGACTTCTTTAGGGTGTTTAAGTATGTAAAACAATTTATTTTATTTGTATATGTGTATAAAATCTGATGTTCTCAACAACCTTGAAAATTAAATATTACAATAATCTACCCCATTTTACAGATGAGGCAGGATGTGTCTGAAACAGGATTCGAACACAAATTTTCTTGACTTGATATCCAACACTACTGAAACACGAGCTTGGTCGTTTGGATTGTTTTAAAGACACTGATTCAGTTACTTCTAAAAATACATATAAACTAATAGCTGACAATTATTAACATTTTTAAATACATACTATGTGCCACATACTGTGCTAGGCGCTATAGAATTCTTATCTCATTTGGTCTTCACAATAACCCTAGGAGGTAAGTGCTATTATCTCCCTCATTTTACAGATGAGGAAACATATAAAATATTTAATAATTTAATGATAGAGAACTTCCAGTAAAGTCTTATATTTATGCCACATTGGAAGTGATGCTTGGTTCTCAGCAAATCCTGAGCTCTGGCACATCTTGTCAAGACGGAAAGGCTTTAAAGTGGAGGCTGTCTATCACCCAAGGACTAGCTAAGCTTAAAGAAGGTGAGGGATTTTACTGGCTGCCACAATTGACCTGCATTTACTAAAGCCTGCAGGGTATCACACTTAACACATTCTCTGTGCTAACCATTGGGCTAAGTTGACTAAATGACTGGTAAATCTTTGTCCAGAAGTCTCATATCACCAGGAGTTCCAACCAGGCTTCTCACAGTTTCCACTTCATTTGCCTTCTGATCTGCCCCTTCTGCCTTTGCCCCATGGGGTTCCTTCTCTCCTCCTTCTACTTCTCCTTTATGTGCTATCCTCCCTCATTAGAATGTAGCTCCTTGAAAACAGAAACTGTCTTATTTTGTCTTTTTTTATCCGTAGCACTTAACAAAGTACCTGTCACATATAAAATACTAAATAAATTCTTTCTTTCTTTCCTTCTTTCTTTCCTTTCCTCCCTCCCTCCCTTCCTTCTTTCTTTTTTTCTCTGTTTTCCTTCCTTCTTTTCTTTCCTCCCTTCCTTCTCTTTCTTCCTTCTTACCTTCTTTCCTTCCCACTTTATTACAAGTACACTATAATTTTGGCACTGGATTTATCATTTTAAAGTATGAAAAATAGTATCTTCAATCATATGTCAAGAATACTGTCCTCTGAATCTTACTTTAACCAAGGTGTAAATTGGCCATTCATGGACTCTACTTGTTTCTTCTAAGTACTATTAGAGTTCAATAACATATAACTTTGCTAATTGATGTATATGAAAATGAAAACGTGCCTCCCAAAATACAGAGAACAGCTGACTGGCCTAATACAGGCTGTGTCTATTCTGTACAAAAATCAATTCTAGTACCCTGCATATCGTCAGACTTAAAGTAGGCACTTAGAATTGTCTGTAGAATTGATTGGGATCTGGCAGTTATGTAGTTATAGGGGTCCTATCTTCCTGACTTACATTAAAGTCTAACAGTTCTTAATTTGGGTCCATAAATTTGTTTTTGAAAAATATTTTGATAACTGTATGTATATACTAGAATTTTTGATAATCCTATGTATTTTATTTTATATTTTTAAAAACATTATTCATAGAAGTGGTCCTTAGCCATCATTAGACTGCCATGACACAATTAAGGTAAAGAAAATTTGTCCTAAATTGAGCTTTGTATCCTGGCATGTACCACTTATCCATTGCCTCTGGACGATGGGACTTCATAAATCTTAGTAGATGTCTCAGGCTCAGATCTGGCTCTCTAGTTAAACTACCTCATGCTCAAGGGATTCACTTGTTCACTCATTCAACATTTATTAAATCATTCTTGTTTACAATGAATTTCTACAAATATGAAGAGCTACAAGGAGAATAAATAAGATACATTGATAAGTTTTTATTTAGTGCCTATTTACTTGTGGCATTTACAAATGTTTAAGAGACAAATTCTGGATAATTGAATCATTTTACTAATAATATCAACATTTTAATAAAAGGATGGTCATTTGGCCAAAGACAATCATGGCAACAGGGCTCACAGTTTACATGTCCTTTTGGAAGACGAGTGGCAATTAACTCTAATTGGCTAAAATTTATTGAAAGAATGAATATTAAAGTGAGGGACAAGGCACGTAACCTTCCAAGGTGTCAGTTTCCTCAACTGTAAAATGAAGTCAACATGAGACTAAATTGCCTTTTAGATTCTCTCTAGCTCTGTAATCTGTTAAATGCCAAATCTCATTGTCTGAGAAAAGTCCTACCAATTTTACCTCCTTTCAAATCCCTTCCATCCCTCCCTGTTCCCCCATTCAAATCACCAGTTTGGCCCTCATCGTCTCTCTCTACCTGGCCTACTACTGTACAAGTTGCTTAATTAGTTTCCCTTCTTGCAGTCTCTCTCCTCTGTTCATTCTCTGCCACTCCTCCATCTAAAAATTATTAGTGCTTTCTATTTCCCTTTGATAAAATACTAACTTTCTAGCCTGACATTATAAACCTTCTGCAAACTTTCTTTCCAGACTTGCTTATATTTCACATTTCTTCCCCTAAATGCTCTCTGCTTTCTGACTAATATGGCACACTGGTCTTTCTTGTTCCTTAAACTTGGCATTCAGTGTTCCTTCTCTGACTTCCCACAAATAAATTCTCTCCTCACCTCTTAAAATGCTTTCCTTCCTTTAAGACTCAATGTAAACCTCTCCTAATCCCGTTAGTTGTCAGAGCTTTCTATCTCCCAGTATCTTTTATTAAAATACAATATCCTTGTATTTATTTATCCCTGTAAAGGTCCCACTACAATCTCTCAGGACCATGTAAACTCCTTGAGGGCAGAGGCTGATTGTTTCTGCCTTTGCATCTAAAAGAATCTAGCCAAGTGCCTTGAACTTAGTAAGCCCTTAACAAAAGTCGATATGAATTGAACTAGGGGTGTTATGTTCTCACACAGGGGGTATAGAAAAGATGTTGACTGTCAATCTACTTTTTCTAAAGTCCAAATTAGAGATTTATAAAAAATGCATGTGGGAACTGGATCATATAAATTGATTAAGAAATGTGTCATAATGAGTAAGTTTAGCTGTAGCCATCTAATTCCCACAAAGATCCTGATAAATTGGAAGGCAGTCAGAGATCAGTCCAAGTGAAAGAAAGAGAAAAAGTAATATTTGAGAAAAAAGGAAAAAGAGTTCCCAAACGTTTTCACTGGCAAAAACAAAATATCGTCTAACCACCATTAAATAATACATTTAATGGTGCAGAAAAGGACATATTCAAGACGATGTTAAAGTGACTAAACTTAAGGAAGAAAGAAAAGGGAGAGGTGAAGGAAAAAAAATTAGGCAATTTTTAAATAAAAAAATAAAATAGCCAATACAGTTTTACTTGAGAGATGGCTTGGATTATAGCCCTTTAGGGAAGAGTGAAGAATCATCACCTGGGGGCACTTCAGACTATCCAAGCAAATGCCTGAGAAAATAATCCTACACAGTCTAGAAAAAGAACGGGATGACCTCTGGACTCTTTTCAAACTTTAATTTTCTCAGCTTTATAAATAAAACATAGTTTAACAAAAATGTACATGTATTTATTCTTGTAGCCACTTGGGTCTCTGGGCTAAATAATACGTTTTTAACCTTTAAAGATCTCTTTCCCCTTTTAATGGGCTCAGTGTGCAAATACTACCCCCACCATGCTTAAGGAACACTACAACTGTACCCTGATTTTAATTTTTTAAGCAGAACAACTCAGGTTAAGAGGTTTCTGGTCTAATTAGACCTCTTAGGCAGAGGCATTGTATAGTGCTGTTATAGATATTTGGACTTTAGCGCAGAATTTGATCCTAAATCCTGTGTGTGTGTGTGTGTGTGTGTGTGCAAATATCTACATATATATACACATACACATATATGTGTGTATGTATATATGTGAGATATATACACACTAGGAAAATATGCAACGAAACAGTTAACTTGGAGTCTTCTGTAATTAGCATCTATCCATTGGGACAGCTTTGAAGTGTCCAGAGCAATCTCTTAATGGGTTAATTTGGGTGTGGTGGGGAGCAGTGTTAAGCTTTATGGAAGGCTCAATGCTATTCCTAAAATGCTCAGTAAACCTATTTGTTTCAGAAGTGTCATATCAGGGACAAATCAGTGTGTTAAGAATTGCCTGATAATATTGTTGTGGGATTAATCTTACAGAATAGATCATCAGAACGATTACCTTTGGCATTCTGAGTGCACACAGTTCCATTTTAAGCATGAAAAGCCTTCTAATGCCAAACTATGAGAGCCTATATATTGAATGATCTGCCACCATTCAATATTTAATCCTGCAATTGAAGGCACTAAAGGGATAGAGGAAAGTAACAAGATGAATGAATTGTGACCTCAAACTTGCAAAAAGACAACCCAAACAATTTATCTTTCTGGGCTGCGCTGCATCCTGAAGCCAATACTCCTATAACTTCTTCTCAGTTTGGGAATTGTAGATTGATCAATGCCACATTAGCAAAGTACCTGAGAGGGACACCTTGGGAATTCAAGCAATCTACTACTTGTGCTTTAAGAATATTCTGGGTCAATTTAGCTTATCTGGAGCCTAAAATAAAGACTCATAATTAAAAATCAATTTCTTTCTCAAGATGGTATTTTCAAGGAGGAAATAAATAAATGCCTTTCCCCTTCGTACAATCTATAACAATGAAAACATATAGCATCTTGGAATTTGATACTGCTGCAAGTTTACTAGGTAGCTTTGAGTTCTTTTAAAGTACACATCCCCCAAAAGTGTGGTACTTCAATCATAAGCTCTGAACCAACATATAGACTGTTGGTTAATGACTTATAACCATACTACCTTAGGCTGTGATCTTATCATTTTTCACAAGTTAAGTCTCCACATGGAAACCCAAGAAGCAGGAACAGTATGGTGGAAGTGAAAAATGTAAGCTCATATTAACCCATAGAAACATGAAACACAGATTCTGAATTTAATATGATCAATACTAATTCTTCCAGCTCCCTGTTTTTAATATAGCACCCCAGTCTTTATACTTCAATTTTTTTCTCATTTGTGAAAAGTCTGAAATGTCTTAGTCAATATTATTATTTATCCCCCTCTAGTTGTCATATTTTTATTTCTCCATTGTAAGACCAGTTTTTGCCCCACTGAAATTTACAAGTTGATATTTGGAAGATTTACTCAAAAGCCAATAAAATTCTATTATTTTAGATTCAGTTGAAGTTCTCTTGGAAAGTGATACAAACATTTGTGCCAGAAAATCCTGGAGGGGAGGGGGGAATTGCTTGATTCTACTCAAGAAGAGACCTACAAAGGGATTCCTATCCCGGCTCTGGTACTTTTAAAGTAAGCAAATCAATTAACATTTCTGAGCCTTAGTTTCATCATTCACAAAGGAAAATAAGTAATATTTGCAGTCCCTTTCACACTGAATTGTGGGAAAAAAAGTGTTTTTCAAACCTTAAAATGGTATAAATGTGAGTAGCAGTAGATATATATCAGTGAATCCTCTCTGATAAATATGTTGTTTAGTAGAAATGGTGAGAGAGTGATATTTACTGTAGGACAATGAACCCAACCTGTGTCTTCAGTGGAATAAGACACAATTGGTTATGAAATACCAACTTCCTCTGCCAATGTAGACATTCAACTTATCTATAACTTACAGTAAGTGCCTTGACCATGATCCCTATATGGTAACTGTCAGAAAACCCTGGGTAAGTAACTTAATTTCCCCTCCCACAAAGTTTCCTCTTTTGTAAATAGGAGGCTTTTAGACTAGATGGTCTCTGAGGTCCCTCCTCATTCCAAATACATGAACCTAATTCTCTCCTGTCTAGTGAGGCAGCTAGGTGTAGGGGGCTGGACCTGGAATCAGGAAGAACCTAGTTCAAATGTGAGCTCAGACGCTTACTAGTTGTGGGATCCTGGGCAAATCAGAACTTTTGTCGTCTCAATTTCCCTATATGTAAAATGGGGATAATTAGTACCTGCTTCACAGGGTTGTTCTGAGGGTTTAATGAGATAATACTTGCAAATCACTCTGCAAATTTAAAGAAGCAAATAAGTGCTAGTTATTATTTCATTTCAATTAAAGAAAATTATTTACTCTCTGATACAGTGGGTGCTTTCTGGTTAATTGCAAGGGGTAGTAATATTCCTTAAGTGTTCTGTCTCCCTTTTCTCAGATTTCTCATAGCATCCTGACATTTCATTTAAAGTAATCTCACTTTCCTGTGTATCCAAGGCATTTGTAAACATGTGTTTTCCTATTACACTAAGCTTCTTGATGGCAGGAGACATGACATCTCTGACACAGCACAGTGCCATAGCACTCAACGTGGTAGAAGCTTAACAAACCCTGGATGAATTTCAACAGTATAAACAATGAAATTTATAAAGAGCATTGTGTGGTTTCCAGAGAAGTTTTGAGATTCTTTTGGAAAGCTATTAATGCATAGTACAAATAGATGATGACTGTATAAAAGCCACAATAATGAAATGCAGTGTCATGGTACTCTTGCCAGCCTCCATACACAGGTGACATTGAGGTAAACAGGCATCCTCAAAAAAAATCTATCTTAAGAAATTAAATGGCATTTTAAAATATTATCAATGCACAAGATCATAATGAATAAGTGCTTTATCTTCAAAATGATAAAGTAAAATGCACAAATCTTATAGAAGTCCAAACTATTTAATGTAGTTGTTGTAGTTATTATGAAGTTTTCAGATAAAGTTTCACCTTCTTGGCAGAATAGAAATGTTTATGAAAATAGGGTCATTGAGTGAAATAATTTCTAGACATGACTAAAGTGTTTAGTAACTGCAGTACAAAGCATTAGATTCTTACTGCCTCCTTTTTTATTTCTCACTTTTCTACATTCTTTTCAATCTCCTGTGTATCCTCATTTTAATTTTACAACTGTTGCATATTTAAAGTTGCATATATTTTATGATCCATTTGTGCAGCCTGGTCTATTTTTAGTGGCATGTGCTTTTATAATGCTATTGGGTACAGTCTCTGTGGAGGATTTACAGGAACGTAAGGATGAAGGGATGAAAGGATAGGGATGGGTTTTGATCTATGATGATGGAGACACTACCTTGTCCATACTCAACATACAGCAGATCTTTCTCAATTAGGGTACTGTGTGTAGAATTAGACATAATGATACATGAAAGGAAGCTTGGCATAATGGAAGGAGCATGTATTTTGCCATCAGATGCCCTGTGTTAAAAACTGGTTTATTGTATTCCTGCCCTTAGACAAATCCATTTACCTCAGGGATGAGAGGGTCTCAATTTCCTCATTTTTAAAGTGAAGGAGTTGGACCAGTATGGAAAGAAGATTGGCGTTGGAACAAGAAGATCAAGATTCGTGTACACTTTTGCGGCACCCATGGTGCCGTAGCTAATAATGTGACCTTGGGTATATTATTCCCTCTCCAATTTCCTCATCTATAAAATGAGGGGTCTAGACTAAATGGCCTCAGAGGTCTCTTTTAGCTCTACATCTATGCTATGAGGGAGCAGAATGAGAAGAACATTCCTAAGGTCTCTTGCTCTGATACTTGTGATATCTCATGGTAAAAATGGAAAAAAGCTCTAGTTCTGAAACAAGATGACATGAGTTCCAATACTTCATCCCTTACTTATTTTCCATATGGCTTTAGGCAATTTATTTAACTTCCATTGACCTTAATTTCCTCATTTGAAAAATATTAAATGATCAAATTGGGTTATATCTGTAATGGAGTTATATCTAGCACTTAGTAGGCATTTATGAAAAGTTTGTTCCTTTCCCATAAAATAAGGAACTTGGACTAGATGACTTTTTAGGTGTTTCTAACTTTAGATCTCTGATACTATGATTAATATTCTGCAGTCTAGTAACATAAAATTTCAGGGAAATGTAGATTTCAACATAATATATGGGTTATAAATTAACAATATTTTGATTTTCTTCTTAATTAGTGGCCATTAGCTTCTTAATTAGTGGCCATTGCAAAAAAAAACCCACTTACCTACTTTTCATTTCATTAAAATGAAATATTTGAAAAATTGTGTGTCTGTGTTCATCCTTCGTTTTCCAAGAAGACTGTGACATCAGGGAAATGATGACATGACTTGCAATTGACTTAGCTTTGAGTAAGAGAGGACTGTGCAAGGTCACCAGCCTCACTTCTCCTGAGCCATCTGGGTCCAGAGACCAGATATTCATCAGGATGAATATTGAAAAACTGGGGATAACATTAAAGGAAGTAGACATGGAAGTGTAGAGATTAGGATAGGAAGAGAGCTAGGGAGTTAAGAAATGGTCATTGGACAGAGTACTGAAGGGAACAGAGTGTAGGATCGGGTCAGAGCAGAGGAGAACCTAGGTTAAGATGGAACGTTGGTTCATTGATCATATCGAAGTAAAGAAAAAGAAAAACAGAAAAACAAATGCGACCTGTGTCCTACTCAAGTAAGGGATCAGAAACTAGTATTAGAATTCAGGTGAGGAACACTGCAATCCATTTTGGTGGTCAGTCTTCCATCAGTCAACAAGAACTTATTAAGTGTTTACTCTCTACAGGTTGCTGTATATCATGTGAAGGACTATTTCAAAGATAGTTAGATTCCAAACTGAAGACATTTCCATAAGGCGAAAATATTCAACTATTACGTATTTTTATTCTGAAGTTGATTGGAATAAAAGCCTAGTGGTAGGAGAAGCAATGGGGAAAAAAGTAGCTATTGTCACAATGAATGATCCAAATAAGGACAACAGATTGACTTTACAAGTTGGAAGGAGATACATAAGAGGATGGGAAATCATCAGGAAAGATACTAAAACGAATTTGGCAAGGTAGAGTTAGAGTCATAGAAACAGAACATATAGAATAACAGACAGAGAAGAATGAACCATTGAGATTTCCCCATCTCAGATGTGCTGTCAGTGCTACACAGAAACTTTTTAAAATCTCTTCACTCACTCTATTATATTTTCTCTCTGAAAGAGTTTTCTCTTCTCCCTTCAATTCTTCTGAATCACCCACTCCTTACTCACTTATCTGGGAATATTAATATCATGTAGTGAGATCTCCTTTACTTCCCCTTTATTCTACCTCAAAATACCTGTCCAATCTCTTTTCCTTTGCTCCAGTTTCCGAGGAAGACATGGCTCTTTTCCTTAGCAAGAATAACACCTTTGCTTGCGCTCATGATCTAACATTCTCATTTCCACTGGGATCTTGATTTGCTTTTCATTTGATTTTATATCTGCAATCTTTCCTTATGTATTGGCTCTTCTCCTGGCTACTAAACATCTGTGCTGACATATAGCCCTCCCAAATAAGAAAACAAAAAGGAGGGAGAAGAGAAAAAGGAGGTGAAGGAGAAGAAAAGAAGGAAAGCAGAAATCTTCACTTCACTTTTCCATTACTTAAAGCTATCATCCTATGTCTCTCCCTTTCATTATCCAAAATTCAAGAAAAAAAGCCATCAAAATTCATGGCTTCCATTTCCTTGCCTCCCAATTCACTTCTTGCAGTTTGACTTTATACTCCAACTCTCTGTTGACTGCTAAATCTGATGACATTTACAAAGTGCTCCTTCTCATTGTCCCCTGGGACACCTTGGAGACTGTCATTCTTTTCCTTCTGGACACTTTCTCTTCCCTTCTGTGGTTTTTATAATATGGCTAGCTTATGATTTCTTTCCTAGCTAATCATTTTTCAGTCTCTTTAATGAGGCCTATCTCCCAATGCCCTAAATGAGAGTATTCTTCAAAATTATATAGTGAGCTCCCCTTCCCCCTTTCCTCTTTATCTCTCCAGTGTTCTCTTTCTTCCTCTGTCTCTCCCCCTTTGCTCTCCCTCTCCCCTCATCATTTGTGTCCTATTTAATTTCTTCTGGGGCAGCTAATTGATGTAGTAGAGAAAGTGTTTGACCTGGAGTCAGTAAGACTCATCTTTCTGAGGCTAAATCTGGCCTCAGACACTTGCTAGTTGTGTGACCCTGGACAAGTCACTTAATCTTATGTGCTTCAGTTCCTCATCATTAAAAAAAGCTGGAGAAGAAAAATGGCAAACACTCTAATATATTTGCCAAGAAAACCCTAAATAAGTTCACAAAGAATTAGACATGAATCAACAGCAACGACCTGAAATAAATTCCATCTACATCTGAAAATCAACATGGTCAAAATAACATGCATGTCTTTTTCCCTTAAACCCAGAGTACCATAACCCTTTAGAACACCAAAGTTTCTAACTGATCTTTAAACCATTTAATTTTCCTTCTTATTATGGACTCCGAATTTCTGCTAACCAGCCTACAAGTTGGTCTCTAAGCTTGGCATTTTATCTTTTAAATTAGTGCCTTTGCTCCCATGCTTAGAATGTACTCCCTCCAGATACCCATCAATTGGAGAATGGCTGAACAAGTTATGATATATGAAGGTAATGGAACACTATCATGCTACAAGAAATAATGAGCAGGCAGATTTCAGAAAAACCTGGAAAGACTTATATGAACGGATGCTGAGTGAAGTGAGCACAACCAGGAGAACATTGTAGACAGTAACAGTCACATTGTTCAATGACTGATTTGGATAGGCTTAGCTCTTCTCAGCAATGCAAGGACCTAAAACAGCTCCAAAAGATTCATGATGGAAAATGCCATCCCATCCAGCAAAGAAAAATGGAGTCTGAATTCAGATCCAAGTATACTATTTGCTTTCTCTTTTTTTATTGTTTTTTTCTTTCTCATGGTTCCTCTCATACATTCTAATTCTTCTATACAACATGACTAATGTGATACTATGTTTGATAAGAATGTATATTCAGAGCCTATATCAGATTGTCCACAATCTTGGGGAGGGGGAAGAGGAGGGAGGCAGAGAAAATTTAAAACTTCTGGAAGTGAATGTTGCAAACTAAAAATAAATACATGAGTTTGTGAGAGAGAGAGAGAGAGAGAGAGAGAGAGAGAGAGAGAGAGAATGCATTTCCTCCTCACCTCTACCTCTTAGAATTCTTTGCTTCAAGGTTCAGGCCAAAGGGCACATGCTATGAGAAAACATTTGTCTAAGTATTAATTCGCTTCTTAAATTAAAATAATTTCTTCTAGAGGTAAATCTACAATTCCATGATCCTACTCTGACCTTGTGTTTATGATATGAATACACATTCAATCTCTCCAAAAGAATGGAAGCCCTTTGAGGCTAGTGATAGCTTAAATTCTGTTTTTATGCCTCCATTCACTAGAACTTAAGAAATGTTTGTCTAATAAAATCAAAAACATGGCTCCCAGTGAAGTGGCACTATTAAGAATACATATCAAGGAGATTGAGTAGGACTTTGTTGTAAAGACGTTGCTTATTAGTAGTTCTTTTAGTTAAACTGTGATACCTAGAGCCAGATTAGAGAGAAGAGACTTTTCTGGGAAAGAATCAAAAGCATATTAAAGGATGGATATTATAAACCAGATTACTTATATAGTCATCCTCTTCATTTCTTGTCTCCTAGGGTAGGACTCAACCTTTTTGTATCATGGACTGTCTTGGCAGTCTTGTGGAACTTACGTACCCCTTTTCATAAAATGGTTTCAAATTAAAAATTGAATATAAAGAAAACCAAAGGCTAGTGAAAATAAAAGAGTTGCATTTTCCCCTTTAGATTTCCTTTCATGGACCCTTCAAATCTGTAAACACATTCCTGGTTAGGAACCCCTGCTCTAGAGTTGTAGTGTGGCAAAGAGATCGGGTAGATTTTAAGTAATAAAAAGATATTTACATGTAGAACTACTTTTATTTTCAAGCACAATCCAGGTTTGGGGTTGATGTATCCAATTCAAGGAGGTGAATCGGCCCCCGTTGATGGTGCTGGCTGGAAGTTCTCCACAGGGTTGGAGCTCTATGGGAAATCCTGACAGGTTTATCCCCAGAGCTTGATGCAAGTAAATAAAAGGCAGAGATAAGGACAGAGGAGCAGCTTGGTGGGGGCAGAGGAAGGCTGAAAAGTTCTTCCCTCTTGCTACTCTCCACCTGCTAACAGCAAGCTGCTACTTTACTTTATCCCTCTTTCTGCTCTGGCAAGGACAAATGAATTCTGCTTAAAGAGGCTGTTCCTGGCAAGAAAGCCATGTTTCAAAACATTAAAAAAAAGTAACAGAAAGTAACAGGAGGAAATTATGTAGGGGAAAGTGCTCTTGATTTTCTTATCAAAAAAGGGAAAAATAAGAAGGAATTTTGCAAATGAAGGTTCATTGAAATTCTTTTCTGAGACACTGAATTTTTTTCGTACTACACATTCCAATATTCTGGCTTCTATCTTTACCCTTCTTTTTGTAGAGACACTTCAAGATATTATAAATTGAGTGACTGCTTCATTCTTTATGAAGTCTAATATTAAGGTAAATCCAATTTCAAAACTGAACTATATGTGTAAAGTAATAGTGAACTCCAACATTCAGGATTAGTACAATGTGATTAATTACTCATTCAGTAGAGGTTTTCTTTTTTTTTTTTATTTTAATGGATAACACTGTGGCTCTGAAATCCTTATGTGAATAACAGTCTGACTTTCAGCCTGATGGATTAGTGGTTTTATAAAGTCCTTGGGCCTTACCGAAAATAAAGGATATGTTTCTGTTAATGATTTTAGTCTGTAACTTGTATTTTATGTAGACATGATCAGGAATATCAAACCCTGTGATGACATATCTTGATCTCTTGGTAAATATCTGATAATTTACTCTAACAAAACATCATACCACTTTGGCAACTGAAGGCAAAATACATATTCTACTGAGAAACGAATATTCATAACCACAAAAAAGGACAGAGTGAAAGAAAAATCAGTGTAGTGATATCTCTATGACTACATTTTAAAAATGGAATAAATTGATATAAGACTGATTAGTGTCTATTTGGAAAATGCCAAAACCAAATTGCAAGCTATTTATAATTAAATACAGTAGGAGTGAACCAGGTTCATAAACTCAAAGTCATTCTCAACTTTCCTTAACCCTCCCTCACCCATTATAAGTCAACTACCAAGTTCTATAGATTCAACCTTCAGGACATCTCATCCATACATTCCCTTCCTACCCTTTATGAGCTCCCCATTCTAGTTCAGGTCTTACCATCTCTTGGATAGACAATAGCATCTTGATACATCTTTTGATACTCTCCAATCCACCCCACCCTCTACACAACTGCCAAAATCATTCTCTTAAAGAGATCAGACATGTTATCACCCGATTTTCCTGGGAAGAACAGGATTGATTTTACCTTGTTCTGGCTTGTACTCCCTCACACAACATTCCATCGCTTGCTTCTTTGTTTTCCCATTGGCTACTTTCCCTCACCTCCTATGCCAAAAATGCAACCCATCCTCACTTCTGCTCCATGGAAAATCTGGGATAAGAGAGATCCTTATCAGATTTTTTTCTTATAGTCATCTGGTGATGCTATCCACTCTTTATGTTTTTAAATTGCATAAAATAAATTACATAGGAGTATGGAATGAACTACTTATACTGAATTACAGTTATCAAAATATTGTTTAAAAGGTTATAGATCTCAGGTTAATTCAAAAGCCCTACTCTAGAGCAGAGTTGTCAAACACTTCCAAGTGGCACACAATGTTCCTGAGTAGAACTGAATTGAGACTCAATATAATTAGGAAATATTTCACAAAATAAATTTAAAAAATACAATAAAATGCAGATATTTCATTTAAAAACCAAGTTAATATGTGATTGGCAAGGATCCCTAAGTATGGGTTAGTGGTCGTTTTTTGCTTTCTGAGTTGGATTGCAATGTCCTAGAGGATGAGCTTCAACTCAAATGTTACTTCCTACATAAAGGTCTTTCATGATTTCCTGAATACTTAATGCTATCTTCTCCATCTACCCCAAATAACTTTGCATTTATATTGTATTTTCTTATCCGTATGTGCATTGTTCCTCCTTGATAAGAGCAAAAGCTTCTGGGAGGAAGAGACTTTATGTCCTCGTATTGTATCCCTAGCAGGAAAGCACTGTGTCTTGCACACAGTAGAAGTTTAGATAAATGTTTGTTCAATTGATTTGAATAATAATGGTACAACTGGAAAAAAGTCCGTTGATGATTTTCTGTTTTAGAGAAATTGTCTCAAGTTGGGTGGTAAGTTGAAAGCTAGTGAAATGATCAACATTTGATGTTTTCCATCTCCGTTAAGTTATTCAACAGATTTAGTTTTTCCCTCTCCCTGGTGATATGAGAAGTGTTAATTTTTCTTATTAATTACTTCAAAGCTGTGTGGTAGAGCAGGTGGCTATAATGCAGTGGAGCAGCCTTGAGGAAGAATTAGCCATGCATTAACTGCTAAAATCCCACAAGCAATGGACTGAAAAAAAAAAAGGAAACTTACTTAAAAGGACATGGAAGACGTAATCAGCATTCATTTTGTTACTGCAGTTACTTCAGATGGAAAAAAAAAAACCTAAATACAAGGAGGCTGATTATTAGACAGCACTGCAGTTTTAGAGACTGGGTCATCCCATGGAATATCTGATCAGAGAATTTCTATGCTATAAAGGGATCTTAGAAATCATTTCTCTCATTTTATTATTATTTTAGGTTTTATTATTTATTTTAAAAAATAGTTTTATTGGTGTCTTTGTTTTTAAATTCTATAGGTGAGTTCTCTCTGATGACAAATAAATTGTTGTGCAAAACTAATTCAATATGACATACCCATAGTCCCTCTAGCATTCTCCTACTAGCAGATGAGTGTTTCCCCATCTCTTCTCTAGAGACAATCCCCTTATTTTAGATATGTGAAGAGGGATGCCAAAAGAGTTATATTTCTGGTAAAAAAGAGTTAGTGACAGAATCAAGAAGAAGGCAGGGAACCTAGGTTTTGTGACTCCCAAGTTCAGTCCATTTCTAAAAATTTTTTTAAAGTATTCATATAGTGTTTAGGTTTAAAACTGTACATGTTACTAATCATTTCTCACACTATATTAGATATGTCAACTTCATCTTTACTTAACATCTTTATTTTAAAAAGAAATGGAAAATTGCTTATTCAGAATCCCATCATTAGTGATTTTAAATTAATCATAGCAAAATAAAAATAAGTTAATCATAGCCATTTCCCAAGTATCAGTTGTATTCAGAAATGAAGAGAATTATCCCAAGGAGTCTCAATGACCTTAGGATATTAGGAGCAACTACCTAGAGATAGAAATCATCTTAGACATCATTGAATCCAATGTCCTCATTTTACAGATGGGTAAATTGAAGTCAGGGAGGTGACTTGCCCAAGGTCATCCAAATAGTTAATAAGAAAGAAAGATTTCAAATCCAGTCTTCTAACTTCCAACACAATGTTTTTTCCATCGTACCATATCCCCTCTCCTTGCCCCTGATTTTTCTATATTCTTCATCACATGACTATAGTGAGAAGTTTATTACAAAGAAAACTAGGAGTGAAGGCAACTCCATCCCTATGGGAACTCCAGATTCCATCACAACTGCTCTTATCATTATTTCCCTACTCAAGTATGCCAGACCCCATCATGGGAACATAGATTTAGAGCTGGAAGGGAGTTTAAAAACCAAAAGCCCAAGTTCTTGTTTTACATGTGAGGAAACTGAGTCACTGAAAGAGTAAATGATTTGCCCAAGGCTGTGGAGGTAGTAAGGAGCAGAAATGGTATTCAAATCTATGTCATGCAACTGATGATCTTGAACCTCTGTCTACTGGGACATGCATATTGTCTGTCAAATCATAACTTATTCAAAGTGTCCATACATTGGGAGTAAAGGGGAGAAATAGCTTCTGAAATGGTTTTAACCTGGAAAGAAATGTCAACTTAAGATGGAAGGTACTAGGTACAGCTTTGGAGTTAAAGGGCTTAAGTTTAAATCCTCCTACCTCCTACCTATATAAACTTGGGAAAGCCAATTAATTTCTTTTGACCTCAGTTTCCTTTTCTGTAAAATGAGTTAATTAGACTAGATGACCTTCTGAGCTCTCTTCCAGCTCTATGAGTCTATATACATTCATGACAATTTCCATATTTATCTTGTGAAATATCTATAGTTCCTGTTTTTTAATCTAAACAAAACAAATATAAGGATGTATGTGGTTCAATGCACCTTGTGTGCTTGGGGAGAGAGGGATGGAGAAGGGTGGAAAGAAGCAAAAAGGGTACAGTCTTCACATCAATCTTCATAAAAAAAAGCCTGCTTCAGTCGATCTGTTGTGATTTGACTGCTAAATACCATGTGGACCAGGGCATATTGCTAACCAACTCAAAACTGATGTAGCACATTAGGAAACAGAGTTTTTTCTCCTGCTTCCCAACCAGGTAAACCAACAAGAACTCTCTGAGGGACCCTCTGCAACAAAGAGAGGCTGGAGTTTCCTTAAAGGATGTGCTTCCTGCTAACTTCTCTATATTTATAATGTTCTGTGACTCAACAGCATCACACAGATCAAGCCCAGAGGAAATGCAGCAGTTAATAAATTATTAAGCTGTTCTCCTTTAAAATATCAGGACTGGGCAGGACAAAGGCTGGGCAGTCAAAGGCAAAAAGGATGGGCAAATCTCAAAAAAAGCAGAGTTATCTGAGCTGTAGAACAGCTGGTCCACCTGGGATCCACTTACTGCAGCCTGTCATTCTCACCGAGTTTAATGCTACTACAGTCAATGAAACATAAAACCAAGCTGAGGGATATGGGCTATGGGTGCCCTCAAAGGATCTATCTCACGCTTAGTAAAATGACCTTTAAACAGTCATATGCTGAAACAGAGCTTTGAAATTACAGCTTTGCGTTTGCACAGAAATCTCTTAATTGATACTAGTGACTTGTTTATAATATGGTGCATAGTTAATTGAAACTCTACTTTGTTATATTCCCTGTTAGACAGTTAAATTTCAGATTTCATGGCTTGTGCCACATCCATAGAGCTAAAATGACTAATTCGTGGAGTTATTAAATCCAATTTTTTTCTAACAAGAAAAAATTGCTTCAAAATTGCTCGCATTCAATTTCAAAGTCTCATTTATGACATGACCTAGGAGTCACTCCTTAACCTCTTCATCTCACCTACCAAACCCAAATTGGCTCGTTTTGTGGAAACGGCTGTAACAAGGACTTGGCTTTCCTAAAGAGGCTCTATGTGGGGATTGAAATTCTTGTTAGTGGGGCAGGTGGGAAGGGCAGATGGCTGAGTGGATCAGATTAGCAGAAAAAGACAAGGAGTTCTTTGATACTTTTATCTCTTTCTCAACCCCTTCTCATTCTAGGTGCCTAGTCTTAATATAGGGGCTGAAAAGACAGAAAATATCCTATTTCTATCTCAATGGGAAAAGAGATTTGACGTAGTTCCAAATTGCTTTCCAGAAAGGCTAGACCAATTCACTGCTACCTCAATAGTGTGTTCATGTGGCTGTTTTCTCACAGCCACTCCAGCAATTGTCATTTTTTTTTGTCAACTTTGCCAATATGATACATATGAGGTTGAAGCTGAGAGTTGCTTTAATTTTCATTTCTCTATTTGTCATTCTGAGTCTTTTTTATATGGTGGATGACAGCTTTAGGATTAAGGTAAAACCAGCATTTTTACTGCTCACTCATTTATGACTTCAGACTTTACTAAAGGAGAATTAATTTATTATTTATTTCAGAATTTTCAGTTTGTGAAAGGGACAGGATTTAAGAGCACGGACAAGGAGCTTGTGAAATAAGGGAAGATACTTGAACATCTAATCACAGCTTGGCTACTAATCTTAATGTGCATGTGAGTCTGCTCCTGTTTCAATTTCATGGAACTCAAAACTGTGCCTTGATCATGTGATAAAGGTAGAGGGTCTCTAGAAATTGAAATGGCCAGAGATCATTCAGTCATTATTTATTCAGCATGTTCTAACTTATAGGTACTGTGCTCAAAACTGAAGACCGACAAATAAAAATGAAGTGAGTGTTGACCTCATGGAACTTACATTCCATAGGAAGCAACCCCATGGATATATAAAACATATGCAAGATAAGAAAGTCATATTAAATTGAATTAGTGACCTGAAGCAATAAAGTTGCATCAAATTTCTAATTATTAGTTCCCCCCAAATTTCATTTAGAAATTAAATATTCTATCATTTCACCTTGCCTTCCTAAAAGAAATAAATCAAGCCAAAACAAAAATAACACAATTAAATCATAATGCTGGCAATGGACAATTTATGAATGAGTCATATACCAAAAGTTTATAAGATGCTGGTTGGGATCCAGAGCACAATTTCCATAGAAAAACATGATCTAAATAGTAATTTAGACTAGCCCACAAAAACATACTTACCATTGCTGTTGCTAAATTATTTTGCCTTATCTTATAGGATCCCTTGAACCTATGCCACTTCCTAACCATTTCCTCACCACGGGCTCCCATTCCTGTGTCATATAGTTATGATGGATGAGGATTTGCCTTATCTTGATAGTGGCCAGACCTCCGCAATATTTCCTGACTATTTTTGTGCAGGTAACTTTCTCTTTTTTGTGTGCTTTGTCCTATCCCCACTACCCCTCCCACGACCATTAGAAAGTAAGTTCCATGAGGGAAGGTATTATCTTGGTATGAATGTTTATCTACCCAGCAGCATGAACATTGCCTAGTACAAAAGAAGTGCTTTATCTATCTATTTTAGATTTTAAGGTCCAAGAAAGCAGGGTTCACATCTTATCTAAACTTTTTTATCTCACTTATTGCCTGCCATAGTATAGACTTGGCTTAATTTTTTTAAAAAGCTATTGTTGAACTTATTAAATGATTCATTTGTTTTTGTATTAGGCATTATGGGAAATGGAGAATTATAAAACACAGACCCTAGCCTTAAGGAACTGACAACCTGACTGGAGAGATAAAATTACAAATTGTGAAACAATGACAAATTATGTAAGATAATATATGATCATGTATGAAATAATTGGTACAGCATGTTAGCTATTGATATTAGAGAAGAGATACATTAGTGTGGGTCAGAGTAATGAAGAAAACCTTTAAGAAGATGGAACAGGGCAGTGGATGGAACAGTAGAAAGAATGCTGTGTCTGGAATCAGGAGGACCTGAATTCAAATCTGGCCTCAGACACTACTGTGCGACCCTGAGCAAGCCACTTACCCTGATTGATGACACCTCTCCAGTCCACACCCCCACAAAAATGATGGAACTGGAGCTGTTTCTCCAATGACAGATACGTTTTGAATCATTAGAGAGCAAAGGACAAGGGAAAAAACAAGGTGTATACATATATATTTATATGTACATACGTGTGTATAAAATACATATTGTGTATATTTGTATGTATGTGTGTATATGTATATATGAGTTATAATTTCATTAGTGTGGGGAGTTCCAGTTGTAGGCGAGGAAACTAATTTCTACATTTGTTCTGCAATTCTCAAACATTCCCAGGACCCTGGATATTAATTCACTTGCCCCTAAAAAGTATGGGAACCCAGACCCTCCTGATGCCAAGACCTGCTCTCATCCCCAAAGCTACTTTCTCTCTTTTCTGCTTCATCACTTTACTAGTGAAAGTTCTATTATCAATTCCTATAAAAGTGAGGGAAAAAAGAAAATCAAGATTTGTGCTTTTGATGAACTTTCTTTTCTCCTGAATTGGGGAGGAAACTCAAAAGTTTTAATTCTAGGATTTATTTAGCATGATTTAAAAAAAAAACTTTTTTTAATGACAAATTCTAATCTGTTCTGAAAAGTTGAGTGATTTTTTTTGTTTGTTTTATAGGATGTATTTTTTCAGTGACTAGTTTCTGAATTGGAAAAAGGGACATGGTAACAACCCTTTTTTGCTGATTTATCACCATTCTCTGAGTTCTTAGAAGAACTAATGTTTTCCTTTAAAAAAAAACACACTGTCAAGAATATTTATGAAGTAAAATTAATTTATCACATTGGAGGTGGGAAAGACATTTATTGACTTGGAATATCAGAAGAAGAAGTGAATAGTAAAGGTTGACAGCAAGCTATTGATTGGAGAAAATAAATTATGTGATCAATCAGAATTTTACAAAAGTATTATTGTACCTTTTAGTTTCAAAAAATGTATTTATTTCAGAAAACATGTGGTACAAGTGTGTGGGAAATGGGATATTCATGAATAGGAAGTATATATATATATATATGTACTTATATGTATACATATATATCTGAAGATTTGATTTTCACAACATTTCATACTTTGTTAACAGAGATGGACCAGGACTTCTATTGCATGTGGAGTTTGAGAGAGAGCCCTGTTCCTATAGAACTTAATAGTGAAGGAACTTTATATAAATCACCTAGTCTAGTAGGATCCCTGCTTGGTATTTTGACTTAGAAAACCACACATTAACATGATCTATGTTGTATTATATTTTTGTGTATTTTGTTAAACATTTCCCAATGACATTTTAACCTGGTTTGGGCTTGAGAGTTTTAGTTCCACACCTTTGTCTATCTTCCCCAGTTCTTTATCCATATTATTTTATCAGATACCAACAACCTCAGGTCACAGTCATTCCAAAGAATGTGGTAGAGTCTCTTGCTTACAGGTCCCAATATCAGGATTTGAGCCCATGTCATCTGACTTTCTGGCACTCTTTTCACTAATCTATACATTTAATGATGATGATGATGATGATGATGATGTGTGTGTGTGTGTGTGTGTGTGTGTGTCCTTTGTTGCCTAAGAAGACCATGCCATCAGAGAAATAATGACATGACTTGCACTTGACTTTGTTTTGAGTGAGTGAGGGCTATGCAGGTCACCAGCCTCACTTCTCCTCTAGAGCCATCTGAATATTCATCAGGATGACTGGAGGTGACCCAGGATGAGGCAATTGGGGTTAAGTGACTT